>CAEMYA010002117.1:504235-620567 GCA_903131615.1 Diplodus sargus | reverse complement strand
GTCTTTTATTTATTATTATTTTACCCATTGAATGGGTCATCTTAGCCATCATCACAACTTTTGCCCCCCCTGAGAAATTTATCAGGAGCCGCCACTGATGCAATCATTTGCAAACAATCTCTGTTAACTACAGTGATGTGCCTGAGCGGCTGAGCCCTTTGAGGGATGGCCCTTTCACTCCCATCATGATACCATTGCCTGTTAGCATTGAACCTGTTGGAGCATTTTAAAGTGTTTCCAGTCTTTTGTTGCCCCAGTCCCAACTTGTTTGAAGCATGTTGCTGCCATCAAATTCATAATATGCACCCTAATTGGCAGGATAAAAGCTGTCAATGTACATTTCTGCAAAGCAGCGATATGCTGAAACGTTCTGTCTGTTCAGTTTTTAATTTTATGTTGTAAAAATGCTGTGCTTGTGATCCAGAAAGAATTAGGCAAAAAACAAAACAAAACAAAACATCAGGTTAGACTGGTTAGAAAAGATCATGTTTTGGATTAAAATACCCAGCTTGGTAGCCACAGACACAAACATGCCTAATCAAAAATATCCAGTTTGCCGACAAAAACATGGATGCAAATTATCCAGACATCTTGTTTAAATTAACCAGTTTTGTTGCCATTATCACTGCTTAAAAATGTCTGGATTACTCGTTTAAAATATCTGACTTTGCTGCCGCTAACACGGGTGGATAATGGGTGGTAATGTCATTAATGAATAATGAATATGGGTATGAAGACTGCCCAGTTAGTTGGCTGCCATCTCTTGTAGCTGTCACATTACCACCATCCCCTCCTCGACCAGACGTCCAGAAAGCACCTCTTATGCATGTAATGTCAACGGGATGTGACACATTGTTGCAGAAATGTTGAATGAAATGAAAAAGTTTAACACTTGCAGATACGTGCAAGGCCAACATTTTATTCTGGTGTATGACCTGGAAAAGCCATATCTTGAGAGAAAATGTACTGTCGTTTAATATTCCCGTCCTGTATATGTCAAAAAGAATGATCAAATTCATTTTTTAATTATTATTATTTTTTTATTTGTGTTCCAACTTTTTAGGAATTGATCTTTTAGCTAGAGTAATGTGAATGAGGAGGGGTGTATTCACATCGACACATAAACCCACTGACAACATAATCAAATTATGCGCTTATACGCTTGTTAAAAAAGTTGAGCAGTCGCTGTGTCTCCAGATGTGACACGTTTCTCAAGTTTTTGATTGCATTTTCCAGAGTGACTCATCCACTGTTGTTGCCTACTGAGGAGATGATGAGCAGCAGGTTATCTGGGCCCCAGCATGAGGGTTGCCTCTCTGCAGATATCCTGATTGGTTGATGTGTGTCTGCACACAGAGGGAGATGCCTTCACAGCCTATTAGACAGCTCGAGCCAGACTACAAAACACCAACTTTGTTCAAAAGTGGAGCAATTCCAGGCAAGCTTCCACAAACAAATGCTCTGTTAAAGGAACAGGGTGTCTCCAGTCGTACGCATGAAATGTACAAATGAAGAAGTATTCTAAATATTGATATAATCAGCCGCAGCAGGTGATGTTTTCTATACATCTATTAAAAAGACATTGCTTTGGATTACCCTAACCCTCTTTTAAACATTTGAAGTTACTCTTTTCATGATTTTTAAAAATTATTTAATTAGTACTGGGTGGCAACTTCAAGAAAAGCACTTTATAAGTGTTGCCATCAGTCTTCATATTTATGATCATAAATCTCCCGTCACATAAGGATATCAAGTGCCCGGCATATGCATGTGCAGAAGATGTCGTATTTATGATATAAGGCGGCCTGTAGCTTTGTATCGATAAACACAAAGTGTGGCCATCTGCTGTCCTTCAGCGCTACAAGCAGAGCAGTGGAGAGGAGCGTGACGCTAAAAAAAGGGCAGCAGCCGTGCTGCATGGAACAGAACTGATCACTGCCGGTGACCTCAGCGAGCTAGTATGTCTCAAAACATGCGTGGAGCTCGTTTAAACACTCAGGTCGATGATGTATGTTTCTGTGAACCAGTGTTGCAGCTTTTCATCTCTTCAGGTTTTATTATCAGTTCTGTGTTGTGACAAGGCTGTGCTGGTGGTCTACTTAGGTTTAGGCACAAATACCCAGTGGTTAGGTTCGGGCAAAGATCATGTTTGAAAATACCTGGATTTGTCACCGAATATACGACTGACTTACTGGGTTGAAAATATGCAGTTTTCTACTGCAAAATGCTACAACATCTTGTCACTGACACAGCTGGAATATCTCTCGATGTCTCATTAAAATATATCCAGTGATTTTGCACTTGCAAAATGTTTCTCACTTGGCAGCTTGGCTGTTCACACTACCACCATCCCCTCCTCATCCTGTCATTAAAGTCAGCTCTAACACATGTAATCTGAATGTGGTATGGCACGCAATGTAGAAATGCTGATATGAGACATACGAAACCTAGAAATTCAAAGTGTCCACGATTTGGCAGAAAGGTAGATAGCAACATTTTTATTTTGGAGACAGGGCTGTGATTATCCTGGACACAAAGCCATATTAGAAACATTTCAATTTGGTGCAGCAGTTTCAGTCTCTGAAATGTTGTTGAACATGTGCTAAATTTACGGTTGGTTTGACGAGACCTCATTGTACAGTGTGGTGTATAGTCAGCAAAATAAAGTAGGAATCTGCGAAGACATTTTGGAGAAGATTTCTTCAGAGAATATGACTCATTGGACACAGTCTGAGACAAAACTTTAGCAAAGTAGAATGCCAGCCACCATATCCCTGGTTGTTTTTCTGTTATGTGGGCTCCACTTTGGCTGGCAGTGTGTGGAATGGATGATGTCAATGTAATGCTTGGAGCAGCAGTAACTCATTTCCATCCAGTTTCATATATTTGAAGTGGCAGCAAAATATTCAAAGGTGGATATCACAACACCTCATCACATGAACTTAAAGTATCAAGTATGGCTTTATACCACTAGCACATAATAGCATGCAGCCTAACCCGATATTTATTTTAAGAACCGTTTAAATGCCTCAGAGGTTACGTGGAGGTAGAAAGAAAGAGAGAAAGAAAGAAAGAAAGAAAGAAAGAAAGACAGAAAGAAAGAAAAAGCTTGGTTAGTGCTGATTACTGTGTGTGATTTCATTATCTTTTCTTCTCATTATTTTTTTCATTTTCAATCTTGAATCTTTTCTTCAAGATTGACATCATCAAAAGCCAAGGTAAAGACCTTTTCATTAGTTACAGTTTTCGTAAGTGGATAACTGCTGTTTACAATGGTCAATAACAGCTGAAAAAATAAGTAAAAAGACCGTAAAGTGATGTTCAGATCTACTGCATAAAGAATTAGGTCATTGCAAAATGACTCTTTGTCAGTTATTTGCATGCGAATGAACTCCCCATGCAAGAAAAACAAACCTATATCTGTCTAAAGTGTCTACAGCTTTAAAAATTGGGAATATGATGTTCTCCGAGCTCTTAACCAGAATGTAACTTCTGAATGTGAGTAGAAAATGAAACCTTTTTATTTACAGGGTTTAACATTCATTGAGGGTCCCCTGTGGCAATTTAAGTGCTGTGGATGGAGAAGAAGTTCCATTTAAAATGTTTGCCAGTCCCCGATGGTAATATAAACGTCATAATGAAAATTGATCAGAAGGAAAATTGGCAATGGCTTCTGTTTAAAAGTAAAGACTGAAAAGAGAAGAAGAAAGAAAGAGAGCCACCAGAGAGCAGAAACAAGAGTCAAACAGAAACACATCTATACAGAAAGGCCAAATCATTTTTAAAGTTGTGTTAGTGGCTTATCGACATGTAGATATAGAAAAAGAAATGCTGCACAAAAACAAGAGAAGATTCTCTTATTTGAGAGGAAAACAGCCTATTAAACAATTGATTATACTTACAATGGAAATTACCTCATATGTCTTTGTTTAAATCTTATAAAGCTCAGAACATTTAAAATGCAGGGTTTATGGAGGATTATAGCCTCTCGTGTGCTGTTTTATTCCCATAATAGTCCTGCAGCTTAATATAGGAGCGTACAGTGTGTTTAATATTGAATTTATATATGTTTTTAATTCAGTAATCTCCAGTGGTATCACTATAACACTATAATATTCATGCATAACACTGTGCCTGCAGCATTACTTTTGTGCCTTAGAGCACTAGCGACACCTTGTGGCTGGATGGGTGTGAGCTCCACAGCAGAATGGAAGCAATGTATCAACTGTGCAATCACCAAGATTAATCTTCAATTCAATTTCATTAAATTTGAGGACATTTTGAAAGTAAAATATTCACCCAATATTAACGAGAACAAACATACTATTCATGACACTATAAGCTTACACTAGTCTTATAGTCTAAACAATATGGACCTATTAGTAATAGGAGTTGAAACTTTAAAGCAGATCTATTGTTAATGCAGCCACAATCTGCAAATTCGCAATCATGTACCTGTGCTGTGCATGTCAAATTCTAGTCAACCCACACACCAAACTTGATTTCGAAATCAAGGAAATGCAAGATTTTGCTTCTCAAACTCAACAACACAGATCCTAATTTATCACTTTTCCAATTAAGTTGCATGTTCTGTCAAATTCGGCATGACAGTGTTTGAATATGAATAACTTTATTTCAAACACTCAGTGTTTAGTCTACTTCACCCTGCTTACTTGCATACAAGTTAATACAAAGCGAGGTTTAAAAAAAAAAAAAAAAAAGAAGTTCTGTTCTGTGTATTTGAAGATGCCGAATTGAAGAGAGCTTCTCAAAGTTTGATGTGACTAATGAAGTCTTTATTTTGAGAAGTTAATGTTTGGGTAAAAGCAGAGATTTAAGATGCATACACTTGGAAAAGAAGTTTGGTATTATGGATTGTATCATGGTATTATAGTGTGCCCCTCTCAAATAAAAGAATGTACTGATGTGTGTGGGGGGGTTAACTCCTACAAATACTTTGCAGTGCACCTGGATGACAGGTGGGAGTGGGCAGGGAGCTGAACAATAACACCCACCAACCCCTCCACACCATCTGGTTGATCTGTGGAGTGGGAGGCTGCTGAGCTCCAACTGGACTCAAACATGAACAATACATTCTCTGTAATGTTTTACACTGTGTACTGTGAAATGAATGTTTAATAATATCAAATGCTAAATATTACATAACTGACATCATCACATCTGCTTTGCACATCGTGTGCCTGCCCTTTTTTTTTTTTACCTTTTACTTTTAGATTACACCAGTTTATTCATGTGCTGTTGTCTTGTATCATGTGTATTTCCCCCTGGCATATATAAAGTATTTATCAATCATCTGTCTATTGATCTATGTCTGCGTAACCATGGACTGTATCTGTGCCACCACAGTCACTGTTCTGTAACACCATGATCAGATCCAACAATTGACCAATCAGAATTAGAAACAAACCTGCCGTGACGGGAAACTGCAATCTCATTGGTTGCCCTTTTTGTGACGCAGTGGTCAAGTGAGCACTGATTGGTTGCTGGCCCGCCTTTAGCTTGGTACGCTTCTCTCCACCGTTGTACCGGAACCGGAGCAACCTACAGTGCACCAGGTACGATGTTATTAAAATTGCATATAAATTACTTTATATTAAAGGTTTGACAGTGCAGCTCACATAGACGCCGACATTAATATGTATTGCAGCCGTTAGTGTTTGGTTAGGCAAAAAAAACAACAACAAACATTTGCCTTTTGTCACACGTAACGTTAACTGTCGATTTGGAAGTTAAATAAATGTGGCTTTTGTCATTATAAAGTAGGCATACGGTTAGCATAGCATGCTATATTAATACTAATACTAATGTGCATCGCCTGACGGTTAATTTAGCTAACATTGGAAATTAAACGTAGAAGTCTAAAGTCGGGATCTGGCCTCAGAGGTCTATTCTTCAGCTCATAAACTTGGAAATAGGCTATAATAACATTATTATTATCATCATACAGTGTAATGGCTTCCTGTGATGAAGAAAGGTGTAAAAACTACTATTATATGAAAAAAGTCATTCACTTGCATTGTTTGAATTAATATGTATAGTTTTTGTGTTTATACATCATACTATAACGTTACAAACTAATAGCTATTGAACATTACCAGAAAACAAGGCATACAAATATACCATTAGGGTTGCAACTCTTTGTCTAATAATCGGTCAGTTATTCTCATTAATCGATTACTTGTTTGGTCTATGAAATGTCAGAAAATGGTGAAAAGGTGCTTCCCAAAGCCCAAGATGACAACACTAAGATGTCCTCCTCCAGTCACAGAAGAGCAAAGAAACCAGAATATGTTCACGGTTTTGCTATTTTGGCTTTTTGTTTAAAAGAAAAAAAAACTACTCAAAAAGTTTTATCAAGATAGTTTTAAGAAGAAGAATCTTGATTTGATCAGGTCACCCAATGTGCAACAAAATGAAACAGTTGACAGTTCATGTGAGAGTGGACAACTAATCAATAAGCAATTAACCATTGGACCACCACAGTAAGGACAGTCCCACAGCAGCTAGATGAAATGGGAAATGTAATATTATAAATCTAGATTACAAAACAAAACAAACATAAGGCCCAGTGTATAGAGGTAATCCTTGAATTTTGATAACTGAATATAAACAGAAGTGCTGTAATAACTCATCGCACTAGATCCAAAACTAAGACTGACGCTGATTATTGAATTTAAAAGTGTCTTGCCATCAATTTGTTGACTGTTCAATTACACCTTCACAGACCTTCGAGAGTTTGATGTGACGGTAATGACAGATGGTGGAGAGAGTGAGAGGCAGATGACAGACCGCATTTATGTCACCCTTAAAAAAATATGATTAGGTCTCTAGGACATCATTATAAAAACTGCTCTAGCAACTTTTCAGTATACTCTACAAACACTTCAAATGTAATGGTTTATGACACTACGAGGTAGATATTATAACGGAGTGTGAAATAGCTATAATCCTATTTTAGGATGCATGATTACACACATTAAGAGACCTTTCAGCCTCATCTGATTTCAATGTAGTTAAATCATCATCAGTGTTTCAGTAACAATTATACACCTGTTATATGCACTTGCTCTTTTCTGACAAATATCATTAATGTAAACACTGTTCTTTTAGAGCATTTATTGATTGTAACAGTAAATAAACGCAAAGGAAGAGAGTGGGTTATGTAAGATGTTACCAAAAACATGCCTCAAAGAACTCATACTAGCTTCTAGGTAATGCAGTGTGCTCTTATGTGATGTTCTAATTAGTTTCTCTCTGTGTCTCTTTCACACTTCACAGATTCAACCATGGATCTTGTGCTGAACGTTGCGGACTACTACGTCCTCACCCCGTATGTGTACCCTGCTTCCTGGCCTGAGGACGGGGCCCTGCGGCAGATTATCAGCCTGCTGGTGCTGACAAACCTCGGGGCTGCAGTCCTGTACCTGGGCCTGGGAGCCATCAGTTATTACCTCATCTTCGACCACAATCTAAAGAAACACCCACACTTCTTAGAGGTATAAAGCGTGTATCTCATTTTATGATCGGTGTGTTGGTGCTGCCAAACCTGAAGTAATTGATTGAACTTTGATACTACGAGGGGTGGAGAAATGTATTGGCATGCACGCAGAATGAAATGCTATCTAGTGATACAATGAATACGACCTTTCATAAAACTCCAATGTGCACCTCTACATATGCACTTTTGTTTTCTCCTATTTAGAATCAGGTTCAAAGAGAGATCAAGTATGCGATGACCTCTCTTCCCTGGATCAGCATTCCCACAGTGGCTTTGTTTTTCGCTGAAGTCAGAGGATACAGCAAACTGTATGACAGCGTTGATGATTCCCCACTCGGTCAGTTGAAGAACATCCTCACCAGCTTTCAGATTCAATAATCTTGTTGTTTCCATGAAGTTCTTGGTCTTGATGTGGTCCATGTGCTTTCAGGTTGGCCTGGGCTCTTCCTGAGTATGATCTCCTTCCTGTTTTTCACTGACATGTGCATCTACTGGATTCATCGCTTCTTACATCATAAGCTCATTTACAAGGTGCGCACAGCGTTACGATGCCGCAGCGTTGACTACCAGACAATAGCATTGTATCTATCTCATGTGTTTTCCCTCTTTAAAGGAATTTGTCCATGTCTGACTGTAGTCCAAGAAAAGCAAAATATCATCATTTGCCTCTCAAAGTAATTCTCACAAATTATCCTGCCTTTCAAAAACAATTGACAATATCACCCGCCATTTTCTACAGGACTTTAAAACAACTATTTGAGCTGGTTAGAAGAGCGTAAACTACATTCTAAATCAGAAACTACATTCAAATTACACTATGTTGGAACATACCTTAATAATCCAAAAAACAAAACATGAGGCTAATTAGTTAGCAATTCTGTCCCTTAGTCCTTAAAATTAGGTAATCAAAGTTAAACAGCAAAACAGTACTGTCAACAGCATCTTTCTTGTCTTCAATATTCACACACTTCTCTGTAAGGTCCATAGCATTGATACTGTTGTATAATTACCATAAATAAATGGAAATTATGCAAAAGTGACATTTCTAGAGAAAGCACTGTCTCTCTTGTCTGACCTCTATGTTGTCCTTGTCTCCAACAGCTGTTTCACAAACCCCACCACCTGTGGAAGATCACCACTCCCTTCGCCAGCCACGCCTTCCACCCAGTCGACGGCTTCATGCAAGGACTCCCATACCACATCTACCCCTTCCTCTTCCCCCTTCACAAGGTGCTGTACCTGGCACTCTACATCTTCGTCAACATCTGGACCATCTCCATCCACGACGGTGACTATCGCGTCCCCGACAGTCTGACGAGCGTCATCAACGGCTCAGCTCACCACACCGACCACCACCTCTTCTTCGACTACAATTACGGCCAGTACTTCACTCTGTGGGACCGCCTGGGAGGCTCCTACAGACACCCGTCGGCCCTGATGGGCAAGGGTCCCATGGATCAGATCAAGAAGCTTCAGGCGGAGGGAAAGCTTGAAGGTGACAGAGTGAAGGCCAACGGGCAGGTGAATGGACACACTCAGAGAGAAGTCATGTGTAAGGAGGAGTAACAGAAGAGGAAATTATGATTGATTACTAAAAGTTAGAACTATTTTTGTAAAGACAATTTGCTACATTCAGAAAACACATCAGAGCATAATTCAAGTTCCTGAAATTTATTTGCCAAATATTGCCAGTTGCCTGTTTGGAACGGGAATGATTTCCTTTGAGGCATGGACTGGTGTCATAAGGGTCAATTCACACTCAATCTTAATTTTAAGAAGTAGTTCATTGTTGTAACTGCAGACTGCATCTGAAAAATGGGGCAAACCAACACCTGCTTCAAAGGAAATCTCTGGAATTGCAGGATGTTTTGACTTGTGTGTTTTGCTCATGCCTCGGTCACACAACTTTAACAATCGCTGTAATCTTCACACTACAGAACTTTGAGTCTTGATTGGGAATCTTAAAGCCATTCTGGTTTGCACAGCACGTGACAGACGAGCGAACACGGGGTCACATATTACAAGATGTGTCACCAGAAGGGATCACCGACAAGTCTGCTTGGTCTCCAAACTCTGTTGTGTTTGTTACAAAAACACACCAGGAAAGTGACACAGAAACCGTGCGGGCCGAGTTGATTGTGCAGTAATTTGCAGCAGCAAAAATAACAAGCAGGTAAAAGAATGTGGATGAGAGATTTGGAGTGAAATAAATATTTTTGCATTAAATGCATACAGTTGCCTGCTCGTGCTGTGGTTAAGCCAGCATGCCAAGATTACAAATAGTGAAAAGCTTGCGTGTATACCACTGCACTCTGAAATAAGCCGTGTTACTGGTGCATGACAAACTGCTCTCAGAGAGCTACTGCAGGTGACAGCAGCGAAGTTCACTCCCATTGACTAACCGACCGATCCCAACACAACCAGACATTTAGCCTGCTTGGTATCTTTTGGTAGTTGTCGAGACTTTTAGACTGTGTCTCCGAACAGGTCATACATAGTGCACTCTGCTCACGGGAGTGTGCATGTGATCTGGAGCTTGTTTCTGCAATCTCTGAGTGAAAAACTAGGGCTTCAATCCTGTAGTGTGAACTTAGCATAAGTCTACATTTTCCACCTTAGTTACAGTAACATATCTATACAGATTATATCAAGACATGCAGCACAAGCCTCTTAAAGCTCTTTTTTAAATTTCAAATTTCAGTTTTACATAAATAATTTTAACCTCCCTGACTGGCTTCGGACACTGCAGTCAGCTACACACATGGGGCTAATTTGTTAGTACAGGGCAATCTGAGATCTAAGTCCCAGGTTGCAGTAACTTTAAGGTAATGTGCAGCTGAAACCCCTCCTGCTGGAAGCAGTTATGAGGCTGTTTCACCAGGAAAATTCACTGTAGCAAGAGCAGAAAAGACAAAGAGCGGTGAGAGTAGAGAGTTTTGCATGCAGTAGTTGTTACCTTTGAAACACATTTCTGAGATAACAGTGGGGTAGGGTGGCTTACACAGAATCATCATCCCCTAACGACACTAACCTGGGAAGACGAGGCAACAAATCTAGCAAGAATTTAGTGAAGTCAAGTTTCAGCACTACTCATGCACACTGATACAGATCATAAGGACAAATGAATGTTTCTACTTGGAATAATCTGTGGTTTGAATAAAAAAAACACCAATAATGCACTGGGTGTGATATTTCCTCTCAAAAGAAATAAAGATCTCAACTCAAGGTCCGCTTACTAGCTTTTTCTGGACTTTCAAACACAATTCCACCATCTTCCATCAGCAGATGTCACGTGCTCATCTGTTGTAGACAGACACACTGATGCATCTTTGCAACTTCTAATGTGCCCGCTTAAAAATTCACTTACAATCCCAACTCAAGGTCCATATACCATCCTTTTCCTGAGTTTTCAACCATATCTCACAGTCTTCATCAGTGAATAAAGACCAGGAAGTGAATACTTCAGACCAGTAGTTCTAGTTACAGAGCTGGTGTGTCAAGAGGTCCATCTCCATGACAAGCGCTGTCAACTGATGAAGACCTCGTGATATAGTTGAAAGCCCAGAAAGACGCTGGTAAGTCAACCTTGAGTTTATTTTATCAAAGTAGTTTTAAAATGTGGATTTTTATGTTCTGTTTTGTAATACATTAGTTTATTTCCGAGTACAAGCTACACATCTTACAAACTGCACATGTATTACTGTGAGCGTACAAAGTGTGAAATTCAGGCAGCAGATAAAAGAACATTCAGATACAAAATTGATTCCTTTACATTTTGCAAAGGCTCATGAGTACATTCAGTGTGTCGTATGTGCAAGCAGGAGCAACACATCATTACACAACATCCGTTTCAGCTTCTTAAGTCTCATACGCAAAAGTGCACACACGACGCAACCAGAAGAGCTGCTCTTTGTTACATCAGACGTGATTTGAAAAGAGATGACACAGACAATGAGGATTTTTTGAAGGAACAAAGCTTCTCTACAGACGATCCATGTGGTCAGACAGGCTGTGTGCAGTCTGTTTTCAAGTCATTAACGGTGCTCGTCTCAGCAGAAGAAGACGGGCATCCAGAGGAGGGATCTCATGGCTGTGCCTGCTGCCATGCCCGCCAGTAATCCCAGTGCGATATTCTCCATCACTCCATCAAACGGATCCCTCTGAACGACCACCTGGTGGGTTCCTTAGAGAAAAGACAGGGGGAGGAGGCATTTAATATTGATGAACCATGCATGGTGAGGGAGATGCTCATTGTTGTTCGATTGAAATCAGAAGAAAAACTGATGCAAACGGGCTCTAGCAATTTAGCGTATCTTGTGCCAGTGTATTGTGTATTTATACTAGTATTATCTCAATTGATATTACACTTACATGATAAATATTCCTGAATAGGTCTGTGTTGCATAGATTTGTCACAAACTGAACTGAAGTCTGCTGTGTGCACTGTGCCTGACAGAAACGTAAAGGCAGCAGAATACAGATACAATGCACAGAAAGTGGGAGGAACCGATGTGGTGAGAGGGGCCCAAAGTCCATCTTAGCTCAAGGACACACTGATAGTTAACAGGGGCCTGGAAATTGTCCACATAATGTTTCTCTTGCAGATTAACTTGTGGCCAAATACATGCTGGTAGATGGTTGTGCAGAGATACGTTGATTTTGTGACAAGAAGCTTCTGTGATAAATCAAGATAACGTTCTTTTGAATAATTTGGTCAGCCTAAACAACAAAAAATCATGTCACAATAACACACACATGTTATAGCTGGAGAGGGATCTTGTGTTGCCACTGAAGAAAACGGTGGCAGCGGTATATATGCTTCACCACTAAATACCACAATGTCAAACTCCAGTACAAGTCAAAATCAAGTTCTCCAAGTGCACCACAAACACACACTCTAACATATTCTTTAATGTTTGGCCATTAAATATTTTATTTGTAAAGTGAATCATTCAACAATGTTTTCTCCCCGACATGAACATTTAAATACTGCCTCTAACCTTCGACTTCCTTTAAAAAAAAAAAATCACTGGAAAAACACTGAATCCTTTATTTGTTGGCCTCAAAAAGTTAGATCTGTTGAGTCTGTTTTTGCTACGGCAAAGATTCCCTGCTGACTTTCCTGCAGTTTGTGTGTTCGTGTTGACATACCTGGTCCTGCTCCGGGTGTGATGTAGACTGTATGGTATCTGTTGATGGGGATTTCCTGGTAGGAGTCATCGTAGGGATCGTATGTGAACACCTAGAGAGCGAGAACACTGCTTTGAGCCCTGAGGTTGAAACAGCAGCGAGAGTGAAAAGCTGATGTTTCAGCTCTGACAGAGAACATGGATCACTCACCGGGTTCCTCCTGGTCTCTAGCAGAGTCAGCTTCCACGCTCTGAGAAAGACATGAACAGGAGTGAAGCGCTGATGGATGGTTGTAAAAGGGAGGCAGAGCAGAGGAGACGGGAGGGAAGTCGGAGTACTTACATGGACTCATCCTCGCTGTTGGCGCACAGGTTGACTGATGAGCCGTCTCTGAGCTGGACCACGATGCGATTCTCCCTCGGATTATTCTCTGGTGGAGACAAATCTGCAGCCCACAAACAAGTTCAAGAAGTCCGCTGTCAGTACAAACCTCCCAGAAAGCCCAGTCTCTGTATTGTGCATTATGTTTCAGGCTTTTGACCACGAATGAGGCCTTTTCAATTAAGTACACCTGGAGCTCTATTCTCAGCGTGCATTGTATTGTTAGAGAAAGGTTTGCATGAATGATTCTACTGATTGCTCTCCCGATTAATCAATTAATCAATTTATGAAATCTCAACAAAAAAAAAAGCTCGTCATCACGATTTCCCAGAGCCCAAATAACTTCCTCGTCCGCCCAACAGTCCAAAACCCAAACACTCTTCATTCACTGTCATAAATGACAAAGAAAAGCAGGAGGTCATTTCATTAACAAGGGTGGAGCCAGAAGGTGTTTGCCATTATTTGATTACCAAAGTAGATTGAAATTAATTTTCTTTCCATTGACTATTTTATTAACAACCAGTTGCAGCCTCTCAAATCCTGCTTTGAATTATTGGGAATTAAAACGAGTATGAGTGTTAGTGACGCCCACATGGTGGCTGCCTGCACTGTCTGCCTCTAAGTCTTCAACAGCTGACAGGGCACATTGTCGGTTTAAGTGTTGGCTTACCCCAAATTGATGTAAGTTTTCCAAATGGCAGCACTGCGACACTTCCCAGCTCCAGGAGTTCAGCTTTTTGCTGAGGCCCATTTTTGTGATAAGCTTTTGCTTACTTTGTGGTATATAGCAATCAGGGTTGGGTGGTCATTCAGTATCACCGAATATCAACATGATATTCTAATGAAATAGTGAGTCAAAGTTTTTGTTTGTGTAAGGACTTGTGACACTTGTGATGCTTTGGGTTTGAGCAGTGTTTGTTTGATCAAGCCATTTTTTCTTCACGTTGGACCAGCTAGAAAAGGTGAAATGGCGCCGTGATTTACCTCCACATTCCAGCCCAGATCTGACATCCACACATGCTGTCTTGAGGCTGACACGGTGCTCCAACTCTCGCCTGCTGTCAGTCTTGTAGAAGCAAAGACTCCCGTCTATCCAGAGGTCACACCAGTTTAACTTCCAGCGCTTCAAGACAGAAGCTGGGGAAGAGACACATGTAGTGGTGTTAAATTGGTGTCTGTCAGCGAAGTAAATCTCAAAATGACATGCAGTTGTGGAGTCAGATGTATGATCAATAGCCTGGATGCAAGAAGTCAGACATGAGTTCAAATGTTATTTGTTTTTTGCATGTCATCTGTTTTCCTGCAGACACATCGGCTGATCTGGGTAAGCCAATTAAAGACATGGTCAGGGACAATTAATGGGATTAGAAGTGACAGAGGTTGGAGTTTCATAACAGGTTTACTTTCTAGAAAATGTTCGGTGTGAAATTTTCAACAAAAACACCTGGATTTATACTGAACTATGAACTTAAGGTGAAAAATCCAATAAAAAAGAGCAGATATTTGAGCATGACCGATAAATCAGCCAGTCGTAGCTTCTCACATATTCATACAACATACTGGCGCCAGCATATAAATACATGTCATTTCAATCATCCTTTTATCAAAATGTTTATTTGTTAAATGAATAAATGTTGGTTGATATATCTCTAGGTGTTTTTTTTTAATCAAATATCATTTTGCGCTTCATAAATCCAGTCTTGGTTGGTCTAAAGCACGGATATGCATAATAAGATGTGGCTAGATCAGTGGTTGGACATATTCTTTTATACTGAAAGGTCAAATGTTTGATTCCTGCCAACATGTCCTTCTATTGTCTTTTCTTAAATGTGTTTTAAAATTTAAAAGGAGTATGTATTTAAAAAACAAAACAGAAAACATTTTCATTCATCCAGGTTCAAATGCATGAACAAGTATTTTATGGTAATAGAGAAAAAGTCTTTCTTGTCATCTGTGTTCAACAGGCTTTCTATCTGTTCAGACTGTTTCTAAAGGGCCGATAAGAAAACAATGAATCGAAACTCCCGTTTGTCCGATTGGATAAGTCATCTCCCTAAAGATCAACCTTGTAAATAAGTTTAAAATAGCGCCCAAATACCCTGAATACATTCCCAGAGCCAGGGAGTCATCATCAAATCGTTATTATTTTCTGAAACAATGATTTACTGTTCAAAAAACTGAGAATAGAAAAGACCCATGAACTGGATTGCATTTGGATAACATTTATTCAAAACAGTAATGATAATGAAAGTTGTTGCCAGAACTAGTTTAAATAAATCATGTCTTGAATTTGATCTCCCTAAAATAACAGTCAAAGCTACAATGTTGTTAACGTAACCTAGCAACCGTTAATGTCAGGGTATTACCCGTGGTCGCATCAAGAAACCAGGACAGTTTGCTGGGCACATCCTGTAAAACTCAGCCATTTTTAGACGCTTTTTCCACATACTGGCAACTAACAAGCTGCTGTTGATGCTGTTGATGCTGAGAAAATATAGACACCACGTGGTACCACTGGTGTTATACTATTGGATCACAAAACAAAGTTGGAAGCTGGAACCAACTGTCAGAATTCTCACTCAGAGATAAAGAAAACAATCATATTATCATGATAGTGAATCAATAATTAAAAAATATTCAAGGGGAAGAGATACTCTTATTTTGCACATTTCTATGTGCTCTGCAGAGGTATTGGTTATTGTAAGTGCAATTTAAAATGTATAAAGTAAAAATCCTGTGTGTACTCACTCTGTCTCCACAGCCAGCCTGACCTCAGCAGCGCCATGTGTTGTCAGGAGAAATTGAAAAGTTTTGGTGATTAAAATACTAAAAGATCCAGCAGCTTGTTTTGGAGCGTGTTTTTGTCCGTTCTGTCCTGCAGACAGTGAGGTACTGGCAGATTAATCTGGCTCTGACTCACAGGATCACTCTGGATTAGGACTGTTAGGCCACGCCCTCTCCTCCCTTCGCATCTTCTTCGCATTTTCTGGACTCATTTCTCCTCCTAACATTGTGTCTCATGTCATTATCCTATTTATATTCTTGAATCATCATGCCACAGTGTCACAGACTGAACTCGTGTGAGCCCTGTCGCGTTCTCATATGAGCACATGTAGATCGTGCCTTTACAAAATAATCCCAGCACTGACATAACAACAGGAGGATTAGCCTAATTGTAACTTGGGTCAGTTATGAGAGTCTTCCCAGGATGTCTAGTGACATCATTTCACTCTTACAGCTTTGAGAAAACACGGGTGTTATCTGTGTCAGCTGACTCATTGATATTTACAGTAATTTCCTAATGAAAGGGTTTTTGTATACAGTATTTGTGGTCATTGTCTGAAATAGGTGAAGTCAGGTGATCACTCGTGAACAATGGCTCCCTCTCTCTTGCAGCTACTGTGACAGACTTTCTATAAAACAGGTTCAAACCAGCCAGTTTGTTGGCCATTCACCCCTATAATAACAAGTTAAAGTCATTTAGAGTGGGAGATTTATCCTGGAGTTCGGATCCTGTTTCAAAGGACACAACATCATGAGACAAAGTTGGATAAATCATATTGAAGTCAATAAAATGAAACAAAGAGCAAACACAGGGATGTAGAGGCGGACCAGGGCTGTTTTGTTGGGTTTTGTTAGATGCCACTGGTTCACCATCATGTAAAAAATACATATTTTTTATCGGACAATACCAATACTTGGTATATGACCAATGACACTCCCATCAGCGTCAGTTATATGTTGTGCTTATTATGAAATTGCCAGTGGCTAGTAAGATGCAGTAAGATGTCGAACACGGTCAACATTATACCTAAACATCAGCATGCTAACATTGTAATTGTGAGCATGTTAGAATATTTATTATTAGCATTTAGCTCAAAGAAACATTGCGCCTACATTACCAAATAGCTGCTTCTTGAAGTTATGAAAGTGTTATGGAGGTAACACCGACAGCTGTGAGTGATACTCTGTTAGGGTTTCTTCTGTGACCTCTGACCTTCAGAGACTCGGCTGCTGACCTTCCTCCTCTCACTGAGTTACTCCCTGTCACTGTCACTGACACTGGAATATTTTGAGATTGTTGTTCTGGTACTTCTTAATACTCACACTACTGCGTTTGGGTGGACATTTCTCCACAAACATGGTAATCTTTGACTCTGTTTTTACCCTATAATGGGAAAAGACAGGATTACCTGAACCTTTCCATTGTACACATGGCATTACTGCCATCTGGTGGCAGCATGTGGTATCATTCCACGAAAACTACTGTCAGATCTTTGTGTTTTGTGCCAAAACAATTAAATAAATGGTTTATCCAGCTTCTTCCTTTTTCATGTCTTAACTGTCAATTTAATAATTTTCTACTGAAAAATGTCATAGTGTCACATTTTAATAGATACCGTTTTGTTTTTGTTTCATATATGAGACTCTTCAATCAACCTTCATACTTAATGCAAAATTCAGTCTTTTTTTTAATGATTTGATCTTAATTATCTACAAAAATAAATATAAAAACAGGGAAATTACAATAAAACAAGCCAAGATGAATGCTATTTTACTTTTGTCAATAAGATTAATTCCGTGTTGTCTTTGACAGATGAAACACAAAACGGTATGTGCTTACTTAAATATTCATATATTATATTTTCAAACATTTACTTTATCAAGTACTTTAGCGAGAGCATTTTAATTCAGAGATATTTATATTTTTACTGTATGTTAGAGACGTGAATATTGTACTTTTTATTTGTTCTGTATCTAGGTGAAAACTGCAGTTATTCTTTAAATGTAGTCCTGAATTATTTATTTTCTTATGAAAAAAATCATGATGTTACTGTGTCTTCCTGCTTTATTTTGGTATCATTATTATATGTTTTTCTATACACTACTCAGAATTATTCAGGGATATTGGTATATTTTAGTTTTTACTTGATTTTTTATTTTGTGACATATCAGAAATGTAATTAGGTGCTCTGTGAACATTTTTGGCCCCATAATAAACTGCTCCATTTTTCAAGGAATGTACAGTAGAGGCGGCGGAAATAAACAAGACATTTAAACTACGTCACTTCCGGAAAAGTGGGCGTGTTTTAAACTGTCAACTAACCGAAGTACAACAAAAACAAACACAACACCGAGGGGGTTCCGGGGACGGTGAGTGCTCTCAGTCTCCGAAAACACCACATCAGTTACAAAATACAACATGAGCACTTACATGTGCTGTTAGGTTTGGAGGTCGGGACGATGACAGTAGTCTAAGAGCCGCGGAAATCTCATTACCTTTTATCGATAAAGGTAAAGGTGGCTGCGCTGCTGCACAGCCGTGTACTTATAACTCAATGTTTTTGGAGGTGACACCACCGTCGTTAGCGTGTGTTGCTGTCAAATGAATAAATGTCCTCTCCGTTATCGTCAAAATGCAGACTATAGGTTTGTTATTGTGCCCAGTCGCTTGCTCGAGCGACGTAAGGCAGCCAGGCCTCCGTCATACAGTAACGTTAGGCAGCCCCCCGAACGAGCCGTGCTCTGTCTTGCATGAGGAATGTTTTTTTGCCGAACCTCGTCGAAAAACCTTCAAGTTTAAAGTTGCTTTGGTTATTTGAAAGCGTACCTAACAGCTGAAGTCATACTTCTAACATTTTTATGAATCGCAGCGAGTCGCCATTCAATTCGGCTTAAATATATCAATTCATGTTATTCGGCACTTTCTGTAAAGCTCTCAAGTCTTCAAACCAGTCAACGATAGGCTAATCTACACGGAAGGCAGTGGGGAGTAGCTCAGAACACTTTTATGAGGGGACATAACTTTCTGCCTTTTTCCATGTGCCGAATTGAAGAAGAGGTGAAGGAGAAGCTATTCAAAGATTCATTATGATGAAAAATAAACAGGGAATGTAACTGATGACCCGAGAAAGGTAACATTACATGGACAGGTTTTTAATGGATGCTTTTCTCTTTAGCCTGACTCGAGCATCTGTTCACCAGGCCCTTTTGAAAGACTTCAGGTTTTTGTCTGTGCATTGTGCTGGACTGAACTCCAGCTATATTGTCAGTCGTTTTCTAGGCCCTGCCAGGTGTTCATCTGTCACTCTGCCTTCCTTTTGTCAACCTTATAATGCAAGTTTCTTCTTTCCCACCCTTATACTACAAGGACAGACATTTCATATTTGCATGCATGTAAATGAGTGTTCTCTGGTTCCCAACCTTCTTCAGTTCTTTTTATAGCCGCTCGTCTTGTTTCATCAAAGTTCTCATCAGTGTTTTCTGTCAGCATTGGAAGAGGCGTGTGTTTTGATGTGTTGTTGAAAACTGGCTATCCTTTGGTCTCTGCTACATCAGAGGTTGAATCAGGGGATCTTTGAAACAAGAGAATATCTGTGGCAGAAACATCAGACAGAGTCCGGAACGAAACACTCAGTCATTTTGCAAACAGTTTAAGATGATCAGACCCATTTTGTCTGAAACTGATAGGGCTGATCGGGGCTGAAGAGGGACAGTGAGGGCACCTGGGTGCTGCGTGGGGACACACAAGGACAAGACAGTACAGCTGTATGTTCTGATATGGATGAGGTCATCACAAAATAATAACAATACAAATATCCAAATCGTCTTTTGAACTAATTGGCTTATGCGACATTTAGGCGATTGTACTTCAACACGAATCTACTGCTCCTACTAACACCAATTAGTACAAAGATACTGTTGCTTATTGACTATAATCTTAATTTCTGCAGCTTTTAATGCTAGATTCTCCACTGGTGTTGCTATTTCCACTGCAGTAAGTTTCCAGAGATGGTTGCCAGGTTGGCAACCAACCATACACATCTTGTTGCCAGAGTTGACAGGATGATTTCTGTATTTAAATTATTTATTGACCAAGTCAGAGTAATCATAGTCCTGTGTTTTAATGACCCGTTACTTAATGGAATAGTTAAACACAGAAACCGTGGTCTGTTTGTCTCTGTGTGTAAAATAAACAGTTGCCGTTGCTGCTGTCTATTTGACATCATTGAATCCATCAATAACAGAGTGGACCAGGGAAATACAGAAATAAACGACCGCTTTTCAAGAAATTCATGCTACGAGAGATTTAGAGAAAAACAGCAGAGCCACTGGAAAAATGACATTTTGGCCTTTTTGTTTAAAAGATTGATCAGTTATCAATATACTTTTTACTGTTTTTTTTTCTGTCAAAGCTGCTGTAAGAGTTGTTGTCATTTTAGCTAACTTCCTTACATCAGCAATAAACACAAAATACCTCGACTATAAATAGTTGTGACCTATAGAATTTTTTTTTTTATCATAAAGATGTTAGACTAATAGACTATATACATAAAATCCATTTACTAAAAGGGAGAAATACATTGCAGAATAACTCAGTACAGTTCAACAGCACAACAGTTATCATCCTCCAGTATAACCCTCAAGTTGAATCAACACCTTCTTAAACATTCCGAACACTGAACTGAACATTAGAACCTTCATTAAAGACTGTTGTATTTACATCTACATACAATTTAAAGATGCTGTCAGCGTTGTTTTAGGTAACCTCCTGTTAGTTTTGCAGTTAGCAATCCCCTCCCACCTGTAGCAGCAATCGTCAGACGTGGCAGCAAACAGGAGGATCCTGCTCTCAGCGTGTTGCCTGAGCAGTAAGGACCGCCTCTTCATAAACTTCTCTGTCCTGATTGGATAAAGTGGGCAGGGAGTAGGAGAGACATGGGTTACTAACCTAACACGCTATAACAGTGATTACTGTTTGAATATAGAGCTATTTTATATACTTATTGTAATTAAAATATTGTTTACAGCAGCTTCAAACGTGTCAACTAATTGTTTCAGTGCTCCACAAAGTGACTCTCAGTGAGAACAGGTGGTTCAGCTTCAGTAGAAGAAGAGCATTGGTGTGGACGTTGCACCTGCTCTTGTCAGTTAGTCTTGTCAGTCTTGTCACCTTTGCCTCTCATGTTTCTTCTTGTGTCTTCAGTAGGTTATTCCGCGATGCCGATGGGTTATTTTTAGACCATTTTATTGAACAAGTGCACACAAAAAAACACAGATGAAAGATTTGGGCAATGGAAACTTACTGTACATACAATATATAGACACTGAATCAGTTTAATAACCGTATATTACATCAGCCCAGGGGGTTATGTTTTCGACCATGTTGGTTGGTTTGTTGGTTGGTTTAACAGCAACATTACGTAAAAAGTACTGAATGGATTTCCACTAAACTTGGATAGAGGATGCGCCTTGGCCCAGAAAAGACCCTGTTTAGATTCAGATATAGCAGGCTAGTTTGTCATTTTCTTTAACATTGTGAGAGAGAACCATTTTTAGCTATTTTAACATGATGCCCTTATACACTGTATTAATTAGTATCCTTTTTTCCCTGTGTAACAATGTTTACCTTAGTTGTCCCTGTTGAACACATGTAGAAGAAGTAATGAATTTCTGTGTCTTTATTAGTCTGATTAAAAGTGCAGATTAATAAACACTGTCACCCAACATAGCATTATCTTAAATGTTTAGAGGTTAGCAAATAAACTAATTTCACCAGCTATTAAACGAACAATACAATACAGTACATGTTTTTTATAACTATAACTATCAAGAAATGTAATTACCTTTTCCTCTGATCAAGCCTCAAAAAGTGTTTTATTATTATTATTTTTTCAAAATGTGTATCCAATTTAGGCCTTTAAACTACAAATGTTTACGTCCAAACATTTTCCACTGACATCAGTTCATAGAAAAACTTAATTCACACCCGGTGCAGTTTTATAAAAGTCTATATTTGGTTTTCCTGAAGGCAAATGAACTGATGAACATCTTTATTGGAGAATATCTTCAAAAGTGCTGAAGTCATTTTTCGCAGGAACACGAGCAGCCACTATCAGGGCGTGTGTTTGTGTGTGTTAGTGTGTGTTAGTGTGTGTGTATGTGTGTATGTGTGTGTGTGTGCGTGTGTGTGTGTGTGTGTGTGTGTGTGTTTACCCTTTAACACAGAAGACTGACAGGCGGAGAGACTGAACATGTCCTGAGGGAGAAAACACAAAATATTCAAACAAAGAAAGGATAGATGCATCTTTTTACATCCTAAAACTGCAAAAGGCCCTTGGTGTTTTTCTGGATGTTTCACTGATATGAGCTAGTGAAATAGATGCAATTGTGACTTTAAGATCCTTAAAAGTCTTCACACTGATATCATGGACACATTTCATTTACTTATGTCTTCTTCTTTTATGCTCTCTTGACTGTTAAAGTTGCTCGAAGTTTCTTTTAAAATGTATAGCTCTTTGCAACGCATTGCTCAATTTCTCACTTTGATGTGAGCAATCGATGGATCCTAAAAACAATGTTTAAATGTTTAAAAATGAAATTAAAAGTACACCAGTGGACCTTACTGTTGTACTGGGTGACATTTCCTTCATTTCCGTGAGCACACACAGTGTTTATTTATAATTTGATCTCATGTTGTTCCTGATGCCTTAAATAATCCCTAGGGTGTTAAGTCAGCAGCTAAAAATAGTTTCTAACAAGCAAAGTGTTACGAATTTCTTGCTAAACTGAAGTTAACAGCTGTTGTAAAATTACCAAGCCTTAAAAATCAAACCATGCATCTGTGACTAGTTTTTAATTACATCTTTAATAGGAACATATGGGTTTGATTTCCCTTAGCCAGGGAAGGAACTTGCAATGTCAGTTTGGGTTTCGTGCAGAATATGTCACAATACTAGACTGATCCAGAGCCTGTTGAGGCTGTTGCAGTGACTCCACAGTTAGTCAATCAAAAAAAAACTGAATGGGTTGTTTGCACACCTCTTTTTCTTTGTCTCGCCCTCGGTTATCTGCTCAGGGCTGGAACCATGGAGTCCTCTTCCGACGAAGAAGAGGCACGCACCTTTGTCCAAGTCCTCGGTGAGAAATACAACCCAGAGAATTTCCCCTATGGCCAAGGAGTGATGGTTCTGTCCAGCCCGCCAGGATCCCCAATTAAAGGTGAGGGATGATGCAGGAAGTCATGATAACCCGTATACTGATTATTCTAAGTGAGCACTGACATCACTTGTGAGAAGTTCAACCCTACTTCGTTAAATGCTCATGTCTGAATCACAGAAGATCAAAGTGTAAGGCTACTTAAAGTTTATTTAACTAACTTTGTCTGCAGATCGCCTGTTCTTGCCCAGCGCACTGGTTCTGAATCACTGTGGAATCACTAAAGCTGGTGACCGCTCAGACATTGCAGCTTTCTGTGCCCATGTGGTGGAGCTGGACCTGTCCCACAATCAATTTAATGATTGGGGCGAGGTGAGTCACCTTGAGTCAGACTTGGCAGAGCTTACTGACAGTCGTATTTCCCAAAACCACTGAGCCCAGTTTTCAGTGAAGATGTTGTGTGCTATTGAAAAAGATGATAATTGAGCATTTTTACCAACTTGCTTCATATCGACTTCACTATCAGCTACCCCTGCTGTTGACCAAGTTGTTGCAGTCCTCGGGTGTTTTCTCTAAAGCTGTCACAGCTAAAGCTAAAGCTAGTAGTGCTATATAGTAGGCAACTGGACTTTTTCAGTTTCGTGAAAACGTTTCACCTCTCCTCCAAGAGGCTTCGTAAGTTCTAACCAACTGGGGGGAGTTGCAGACTTTAAACCCTGTGTGGGTGTGTCCTCACAGATCTGTTAACGTCATGTGTGAACGCAGAGTTTCCCAGTCTTTGAGCAACTTGTGAGTCTTGAAAAGATTTAATAAATCATTGATTGTTATCAGTTATACTTGTGGTTTTTCTGCAGATTGTGGAGGAAGATGTACACAGATGTTTACTGAAATGGGAACTTTGCTGATTTTCAACCAGCTTAGTATCGGTACATTGTTGGTAGTATATGTAGTATATGCAAATTAACAATGTATAAGTGTAGCTGATATGAGAAAATGCTCGGATCAAGTGAGGGGCGTCTCACCAAACTGTGATCAAACTGTCTAAAGCAGACAGCGCTGATAAACTGAGATTCCTGTTTTCTGACTGAAATGTTTTCGGAAACATTTTTTTAGCATACTTTTTAGCTGTAATAGAGAAAGATCTTGAACTGGAAGTGGTGCAATATGGTTCCTGTATTGCAAAAACCAGGCACTGCCCATATGTCATCCGTCAGTGGGAGTGTCCACCGGTCCAGTGGAGCGCAGTGCATTCTGGTTGTTGTCGGTATGCATTGCCCACTGCCCGTTTGCTCTGGTTATGTAGCACCAATATAATACTGCATACACAGCCCAGTTTTCTCCAAGGGCAATCTTCCCAGTTTTAAAGTACTCCTTTAACTAAGTAGCAGCACCCCAGTTTAGAAATACTCTTTTATGTATAATTAATATAAAATTAATTATTGATGCATTAATTTGTTCATCAGCTGGTAAAGGTTAGCTCATTTTAAACACTTTAGATACCGAAGGGTATCTTCCATTATGATACATCACAATTTATTAGTGTTTCAGATCATATTTTGTATCAATAAACTTGTCTTTAAGAGTAGCTAGTAACTAAAGCTTTAAGATTAATTTTGTGGCGTAAAAAGTACTGTAAATATCACCCGTATATGTAAGAGCTTTAATAAAATCAACTGATGTTATATTTCTTTTGTTTATTTTTTCTTTTAATGTTTATGGATTGTCAGATCTGCACCATTGTGTCCAACGTCCCCCACCTGGACTTCCTCAATCTGAGCATGAACCCTCTGAGTAGCGTGAAGCTGGAGCCCAGCATGGCTGACGTTTTCTCCAGGCTCCGACGACTGGTCCTTATTAACACACACATAAGCTGGGACAGCGTGCACACACTCACACAAAACACACCAGAGTAAGTGGTGATGCGTGTGAATGTGGCCTGAGGTTGTGCTGTTAATGAGATCAGTGTACAGTGGAGGAAAAATGTTTAGCTGTACCTACGATGTTATTCCTAAAACTGAACAACTTCACCTCCTCATCAGGCTGGAAGAGCTTTTCCTGTGCCTGAACGACTACAACACCGTGTCAGAGTCCCAAAAGTCCTGTCCCTCACTACGTCTGCTGCAGATCACCGAAAACCAGCTGCAGCACTGGGCAGAAGTGAGGAAGCTGGGGATGATATACCCTAGCCTGAGCACACTGGTTCTGGCCAATAACAGTGTGGAGTCTGTGGATGACTCTCAGGAAACGCTGCAGCTTCTCTTCCCCAACCTACGCAGCATCAACCTCAACAACTCAGGTCTGAGACAGATAATGAAGACTGTTTTCATCCATTCATGTCATACATTCAGTGCACGGTGTAAACTGATAATCACTGTGTTAATGCTGTTGAACTCAGGGCTCAGTAAATGGGAGGACATTGAGAGGCTGAATTTCTTCCCGAAGCTGGAAGACGTCAAGGCCAAGGGGATTCCCTTACTGCAGCCTTACACCACCCATGAGAGACGGAGCCTCCTTTTAGCACAGTGAGTCAGAATTTATACACAGCAGATCCTTTTTTGTATTTTATGCACATGTCGGCTTATTAATCTTGATCCTCACCCCTCCATGCAGGTTGCCGTCTGTAGCGGTGTTGAATGGGGGTGCAGTTTCACATGGAGAGAGGGAGGATGCTGAGAGGTTTTTCATCAGGTACTACCAGGACTGCCCAGATCAGGAGCTTCCTCAGAGGTACTCAGACACACGGTGTGCATGTATTATACACTTATTTATCACTTTACTGTGGTAAAGCTCGTTTTCATGTGTCGTACACTCTTGGATGTTACTTTGTTTATTGTCGACCTGCACCTACTGCCAAGGGTTCCTTATGAAGAGAAACTCCAGTTCAATTCAATTTAAACCAGTTTCAAAATTTGAAAAACACTCTTTTCCATCAAATGTATTGGGGCGTTGAAAGTACATTTGTGTCTACATTGTTCACAGTCCATCACCAGTGAGTTGTACTGTACACTCTTGCACATGTGGCAAGAAAATTGATTAAAATAATACAAAATCTGACACACCAAAGCATTTCCTGCACCCTGGCACTGGGATGCAGAATGTTTGCTGTCTCAGTTGTTGCCATTATGCAACAGAATCAGCTAATGTTAGCTTGTCCAACTGAAATACCAAACAAAAAAATAACTCTTTATTTCACCTTTTAGCCAGAAATAGCACCTCACAACATACCGTATGAGGATTAATGGAAAAGGAAAGCAGCAAATCCTCACATTGAAGAAGCTGAAACGAGCAAATTAGATATTTTTTCTTGAAAATTGAAATTGATTATGAAATTGCAATCATTTTCTTTCGTTCGATTTCTTTTTTTTTTTGTACTATTGGATTTATCAACAAATTGTTGCAGGTTTATTCAATACATACATACATACAAGAAGATACTGTATATGTATATAAACAGACATATAAGAGACAAATTAAAAGGTAGCAAACAAAACATTAAAATACAACAAGGAGGTGATAATAAATTAAATAGAGCTAAGCTTGCCGTAAGATTCAATAAAAGGATACAGCTAACTTAAAAGCAAGATTATACAACAAGTAGTTCCGACCAAGCGATCTGATCGGTCAACAAGACATTTTGACCATGCTCAAATCAGCATTACAGCACGCCTGACTCATTACTCAAAATATTACTCCGCCAAGTCTGTGTTTATCCATCTCCATGGCAACATAGTAACTGTCAGCTGGAGCAAAAAAATAAAAAAGTACGTCTTGAAATTCAAACTTTCTGCCGTAAAATATGCAGTGGAAAACTCGGGAGATGCAGCCGCTAGACGTTTCTCTGTCGACCCCAAGAGAGTGAGAGATTGGCGAAAAAATAAAACGGAGCTTCAGCGTCTGTCCGAGGAGGACAGCAGCAGGGCCAGGCTGCCTGGTGGATGGAGGAAGAAGGCTAACGAGGAGCCTGAGATAAACATGCGGGGATGAGTTATCAGCAAACGGGCACGCCACAAGAGAGTGTCCCGCAAAGTGATCAGGGCGATGGAGAAACAAATGTCCTCCACCGTGAGTGACAGCAGAGATGAGGAGTTTGCAGCAGTGCTGGTCGCTGAATCGTTTCCTCCGCTGTAACAACTTCACTTAGTTGCCCATAAGGATGCCAGAGAATTCACCGAGAGGCTGGCGAAGTTTGTGACATTTTCATGCCAGATTTTTGAGAGGAAGGAATTAAATGCTTATAACAAATTGCCGCCTGGTCTGTTAAGTGACTTAAACAAATAAACACCCCAGCTATTATGAAAATTCCGGGACCGCGATAAAACATTAACGTCAGCTCAGAGTTCATCATCTGGGACTAGAAAATCCTTTCTGTTGCTAGGTCGTTACTAAGGTTTGGATTATTTGCTGGAGTGGTAAACTACGTTCCATTACACATATGAGTCTACTGACATGCCTGATTTTGTTTCAGTTATTAGTCAGACCCCATGTGTTTCCATGGAAATGCGATGCACACTCGCAAAAACCTTTAAAATTTGAGAGCAAAATGTCCATCAACATGGATATATTTTGATTATGCATTTTATTTGTGTTGGTATTAGTTGTATAACCGCAATATTACCCGAGAGGGTGTGCTTTAACGGCATTTGAGCACGACGGTGATGCGGTCAGGACCGAGGCGCTTGCGCCGAGGTCCGCAAGCAACACTGAAGTATGAAATATTGCTTAATTAGAAAAGGTGAGTCTTAAGTTGTAAACTGTGATTATTTACAATTTGACATTTTTTTTGGATTTCTTCAACAGAACTAGAAATGAAATCTTTTTTTAAATATTTCTATCTACCTTGTACTTTAATGCCATTGTCTGAGGCATTAGTGGGCTTTGGCTGTTTTGACTTATAGAGAGTAAAGATCATGAACCAATATCGTTTTTGTAAGCTGATCATAACACAGGATTTGAGGGAGAGATTTAGATTTGCTCCTCAAATTCATAAATATTGCTGTCTGTCTATTGATAACTCATATCCAGCCCGAACATGTAGCAAGTGCCGACACTTGCCACCACGTGATTGACTCGTACCTCAGTGAACACCTGTGAAGTTGTAACAATGTTAACAGCCCACCCTTTGTCCTCCATACATCTACAGTATGTGATATAATAACGTGGAAAGCCCTTCTTGTTGGCTGGACAGCAGTCAAATAATTGCCCACACTCTCCACCGACTGCATTCCACTTAACCTGAGCAGAATGTTGGAGAGAGATTTCTGAAGGAAGGTGTAGTCACTGACTGGGGGAAACTAACCTTTGGGAGACAATGCCACCAGTCTCTCCCTGCTCAATGAGTCCTTTGTGCCGGGAATTCTCTGATTGGAAAAGTGATACACAAGGTAGCAGGTTGATTTTTCTTTTTTTTCTTATGTATACACCTACTCTGTCAACCCCAACCCTAAAGTTGAGAGATTGATTTGTTTTCTGATGTCACTGGAGCCAGAATAGCCTTCCTGGCTATGAGTTGTCTTACTGATAACAGCAAAGGAAAAGTGTTGTTCTGCATGAAAAGATCCCAGACGTATTTAGTGTGCTGCTCATATTTTAAACCATGTCATATGTACAATCTTGTCCATCATACCTCATCACAGCCAATCAAAACAGACAAGAAAGTACCTCAAAACGACAACATAGGAAAAAAAAGACACAAAATACCTCTGAAATACGCAAAACCAACAAAGAGACACCAACGTACCACAAAGAGACAAAAAAAGGACAACAGAGACAACACAAAAAGAACACGAAAAAACAACAAACAACAAAGACACAGAGACACAAATTGATAACAGAGACACAAAAGTATGACAGCAAGTAAAATACCACCACAGGTAGTTTCCAAACATTGTTGTGGTCTTGGTTTGGAGCCAGGTTCTCAGTGTAGGTCTGAGGTTAGGGATCACCATGACTGCATGTGGTGTTATGGGGGTGTCGGACACGCTCAGCTAGCAGTGAACACACCACTATCCCCTTTCCTGTCAGACGGGGCTGTGGCATCGCTACCCCGACAGATCAGAGCACTGCAGGGAGGGTCACAGCCTCTCAGGTGAACACATTTGACACGGCCTGGCTTTGAGTAACTATAAACGCAGCGCACACCATATATTAGACTGATAGAGGCTGATATACTGCCATAAAGTGTAAAACAAAAGATGTACAGAGAATTGTGGGTAATCTGGGAAAGGGTTTAGGGGTTGCGGAGCTAGGAAACAGACGTATAAAGAGAGAAATGTGTCTGTCAGACAGGAAGGATTAGTTGCAAGGAAAGTGGGTTGAAAAAGAAATCTGAGAGTCGGAGTATCCAGTAGAATAAGTAGAGAGGGACTGAATGGGGACTGGACCTGGAACAGTGGATATCGAGGGCCAGTGTTTGAGGTAAAGGGGAAAATCAACAATTTAACTTTTTGAACTAGAACTTTTCAACTAGAAGAAATGAGAGAAATACCAAAAAAGAAGTCAGCTAAGATCTGGGCTAGATACTTTCTGTATTAGCTCCAAAAGCTATTATTACTGCAGCTAATTAACTGTCCATTATCGAAGAATGCTGGAAAAGACAATTGGAATGCTGACTTGTTATCACCTGCAGCATTATTTGCCCCTTTATACCATGCTTACCACCTTAAATGAAGCCTTTTAGCTAAATGGCTTCTCTTAGAATGGCACTTTGTGCACTGTGGCCTTAGAGGAGAATTCCCAGGGTGGACCACAAGTTTTGGCCAGAACACCCAGGCCAGGGGATTGGCTTTGTGGGGTCGATTTGGGGAGGGAAGGGAAATTGCTTTGATTGGCCCAGCTGTTACAGTAGCTTTGAAAGCACAGGCCTTTTCTCCTGGATTTTATTTAATCGTTCCTGGGTCCTTATCTCGAGCACGAATTCCCCTGAGGTGTCTGAGAGCTTTCTCACGGCAAGCAAGAGGCAGAGAACTCTGTGTTTCGCTGCCTGTTTAACACCCACACCTTACCTGTTTCTATGATCATTTTTAGTTTGCTCATAAAACAACCTAAGTGGAAACATAACCAGAGGTACAAGGAAAAATCTGAAATGTAACACAAAACAGTTGTTGTGAAGTGGAAAAGATGGCACATCCACAAGATAGGGTGCAATAATGGCTGATGGATTTTTTTTTTCAGGAGACATTAAGGTTTCCTTTACTTCTCCAATGAGAGACAAAACATGTAATTCTTTGCCTCAACGCCACAGGCCTACACATCATTGGGTTGAGTAAGTCCAGACAGAGGCTCTTGTTGGATCTGAACACCCTCGTAATTACAATAGCAGCTGATGAATCAAGAAAAGTGATTCAATAATTAATGAAAAGACACACAGCGCCATCTTCCATAGGTAGAATCTGTACTTTTTAAAAAATATTCACATAGTTTATGAATATCAAGGAGACCAATTGTATTTTGCCAAATGTATTACATTTCGCTAAAGGAATTGGTCATTTTAAGTCTGCATGTGCTTTATTTAGCAGAATTAGTCTGCTAAGTATAGGGTTGGAGTGGTAAAATGGTAAGCTTAGTTTAACAATGACTAATTCTGAGAAATAAAACATGTGTCTCAGTTGTTAAACCCATACACAAAGAAATGGTGTCACGGTTATTTATGGGGTGTTGCATGCCGGAAGTATTTCTTGTTGAACCTTGCCTGACCTTGCTACCTCTATTTGACAGCAAGACTCCAGGAAGTCAATGCACCCGGCTGCCAATGGACAGACCTAACACATAGCTTCCCTTTTGTACAGTATGTAAATTGCAGAGCTTTAGAGGTGGTGGTAGGCGTATTATTGCACTTTTGGGGCTTTTGAGAGAACTTTAGGTGTCTCTCCTTTTTTCCAATCTTCATGCTAAGCTAGGCTAACTACCTCTTCGGCCTACTTTTGTTCTTAGTCATGGAAAGAAATCTAATCTGTGCATTTCCCAAAATGTTTAGCCAATCCTTTAAAACATGGACAACAACAATAAAAAAGTTCATTTTAGCCAAACTCTGAATGGCGTGATGAAATAGGCAAGATGCCAAGGTCTATTACGTACAATATGTTGATCTTATTGTGTCATAGCAGCTGCTGTGCCATGTAGGCTATAAAAACCATAGCAATGGCCAACTGTAACACCAAGTTAAGCAGAGCAATAATGTTGTATATTAACAAGATTGACTCCTCTTCAGTGGGAGTAAACTCTGCGCATTGCCCAGTCGATAACTGTGCTATATTCTGAGCCTTACAAGAGATTAGGGCTGACAAACTCTCACGTTATTTATAAAAAACAGCAGGGTATGAGTTTTTACTGACACTCTCAATGCATGAACTGTTGGAATTCATCTAGTTTAGTTAAAACTGTTCTTAAAGGAAATGTTAAAACTTGCTATTTACATTATTTACATTAAATATTTAAGAAGGATATGTTTCCTGCTGATACCAATAATTCAGTATTACTATAGACTGTACTTTTCTTTGTAAAATTGTATCAAATTGGCCCATAAAATGTTCAGTTTGACTTACACCTACATTCGTAATTTTTCAAAGTTTCCAACACACTGAAGAGTGCCTCCTGTGATACAGTTGTTAGCTGAACTACAACAGACAGAAACTTCCAAAGGGCTGTAAATGTGCTACACTCCCTGTCTACAAATAGATGTGTGACAGTAGCTTCTTACAGCTCTGTATATATACAATCCAACCATATCTGAGTGTGTAGTTATTCCTTAACATCTTCACATCAATCCTTACTTAATTTTTATTAGGCAGAGTTCACAACAAAACAGCAAGCCTTTCAATAATCTGACATGAGCTCTGCTTTCTCTCAGGTACCACATCCTTGTTTCCAAGTATGGTCACCTGGCCCCACTTGCAGAGGTTGACCTGAGCCCCCGCAGCACCATGGTGGACGTTCGCTGTGGCGAGAAGGTGGAGCCTGTCAGCCTCCGCCTGGAGCAGACGGTGGCCGATCTGAAGAAACAGCTTAAAGCTCTGCTGCAGCTGCCCACCAATGGGATCCGGCTCTTCTACATTGACCGGGAGATGTGTTCGGTCTTGGGACCAGAGGAGCTGAAGTGTGGCTCGAGGGCGCTCCATTCCTACGGCATTCGAGATGGGGATGAGATTCTGGTGGTGCCCAAAGTCAAGAGCCGCTGCAGCTCATCCGATATCTGAGCCGGGATGCTCTCTGATTATGGATGAATGGGACAGGAACTTAAGATGATGAACACTGACTGGATATTAAGCTTTGACTTGAGCCTTTCGTAGACTATATTAAAAGGTGATATTTTTCAGCCATGAATGTAAAGAGGTTTGCTGTCCACCATATTGAACAAATTTATTCAGTAGTGTATTTGCACATAAAAGTTCCACATTCACAAAGATTGTATCACGAGTGGCACAATTCTGTGCTTTAGACTGCAGTTTACATCTCATTTATGAAAATTGTTATGCAAATGTGGTGCAAATAGTCCACTGAAAGGAAAAAGAGCTGCCACAGTTACCCATTGGATGCACAAATTGCACATTGATTTAGAAACTAAAACCATGTAATAATTAGAGTGTCTGAATAGATCTAAGATTTTAGCGTACAAAACATTGGGCACCGTACATGGTGCATTTTAGTATTTATTTTGGTAGATAAAGATGTCGAAATTAGGTGGCACAGAAGCATTAATAACGTACAAGTTCCGACAGAAATTAGATTATAAAAGTACCAGCTGCTGTGCATAAGTTTTGTAGTTTTACTGTTCATTGTGATGTCAAATGCCTCGACTGGTGAGAATCAGCAGCTATTCAGTGTTTTTCCTGTTCACTTTCTGCTGATCTGTGAACAACGTAACATGCCTGGGAGTTTACAGTTTGATTGAAAATCATTCTGAACCAGGTTACTCCTTAAAAGCCAACACAGTGGCAAACGATGAACCTTAATCATCCAGCCAAGCTGAGAGAAAACCTACAAGAACTTAACATTTCTGCATTAGCAGGCTTTGTGAACTGTCTACATGTACAAGTAACTATTATGAGGGCAAAAAAGGATGAATGGTTTACATTTTATTAACATTTTCACGATCGTGACAGGCTCAAAGAGGATTCATTGTATCTAACCGTTATTTAAGCAGAGTAGATTTACAGATGAGAGTGTTTGATTAAGTAACACCAATCTCTCCCCGCTTCCTCCAGCCACTGAGATCACTCTCTTTCCGCATGACTCTTGATAGCAGTGATATATCCTGGGATAACCCCCGAGCTGGAATCACAAATGCAATGTGCTGGGGATAACGTAGAGCACATGGCTGCTGCTCAGTCAGGATGCCCGGGCAGAAAGAGGAGACAAGTCCGAGGTGATGTCGGGTCTGGGACAGAGAAAAAGGGTGTTGATGCTCAGGTTACTGCTGGTCTTCTGGCTGTCCATTCCATGAAAGGGGCAGCTCTCTCTCTCTGGAGAGGCAGCTGAGAAACGTTGAGGCCCAGTCTGTATGGTAACCACACACCAGCCGCTGTGTCATGGACACTTCCGCTGTATTTAGGTGAGAATGGGTTCACGCAACTGGCCCGCCACCCCAATCTCTCCTTTACATCCGTCTTACAAACCTGACACTTTTAGTGTCTGCTATTTCAGAGGATGTGGGGTCATGAACCTTTCCATTGGCCCACATTGGCACTGATTGTTTTCAGAATCAAAGAATAGATAGAATAACACATTCCCACTCACTGGAAATTGACAGCATTTTCGACTGCACGCACACTTGGCTTATCATAACCTTAACTTTGAGCATGTGAGGATTACAGCTCAATTCCACCAGGCACTGCTGCAATGAGGCTGCCAAAGCTTATCACCGCCATTCGAGGTAATGCTTGTGATAGCAGCAGACGTGCTGCAACGCGTTCTGGTAGCTTGCCAGAGGCTCTGCTCTATTTAAAATACGCGCTACATGTCTAGTTTTGAAGGAAGCCGCATTAAGCTGCACAGAACAGGACAAGTTTGAACAAGAACAGTGTAGAGCATCCTGTCAATTTTCAAAATAAAACAATCTGTGCAGACTCACAATTGGAAAAAACGTCAAAAATTTGAAACCATACACATTTGTAGCATATGTACCCATGGAGCCGAAAAAGGGGAAAAATTGACAATGTGATTAAATAAATCAGAGAGCTGTGCAAGGTGAAATCAAGGCACTATGTACCACTATTTTCTATATGTAACAGTAGATTGCACAGGTGAGGAGCTGAGCATTAAGGACATTACAGTCATAATCTGTACAGTTACAGAAAAAAATTGCCACGGCAAGAAGTCCTTATTGACTTTCCTACAAATTTGGTTTTATGCAACCCAGAGAAGTACAATAGGTTTCAGTGAAGGTGACTGAGCATCAAATACAGATCTATGCATCAGTTAAGGAAAGAAGCATCACATTAGATCCTTAATGTTTTTCCCTTTCTGTTTGGTTGTGTGGGATACCACCTTCTTATCTCCTAACACTGACTCGTGCTCTGACTGAATGGCCTCCTTTAACCAAATGAGGGCCTGAATGTCTTCATTTGTCCAACTAATGAGACTGTTGCCCTTGTTAGTACAGACAAAGTGCTGAAAGTGTATGTAGTGCTGTTGTGTTGTTGTAGTCGTTCTTGTAGTGATGTAATGACACATCTAACTGTCCAAGAGTGAGCAGAAACTCTGACAAGTACCTGAAACTTGCCTTTAGGATCTCCTCTTGAGCAGGAGATGAATCCAAAGCACTCAAAAATCAGTGAAGGGAAAAAGCAAAATTGGAGTCCACGGCTGCGTGTTTTGCGTTGTGTTTCATTAAGGTCTTGCTGCAGTGGAAAGGGGGTGTTAGAGTTTTCCAATTAACTGAGAAGTTTGTCTTGCGACTGTGAGAGGAAATAGGAATTCAGTGAAACAAAGACACTCGGAAATTCCACTTAGACACAAGCCCACTAACAAGTGGATTAGAACCCAGGATCTCCTTGCACAGTGCCGCATTTATGAAAAGCTACGGACACAAATTTTCCTATTGTAACCTCTCATGCAGAGTTTAAGGAGTGTGAATATGGTGCTCTCATAAAGTCAAACATTTTGAGAAGTTTTTTGTTTTATCGGTAAGACATTATAAATTCTGAAAAAAAAGGTACATTTTCCTAGCGTAGTCCAAAGACTGTCAGTCCAATCTGAGACTCAAAAATATGAACGTATGTGTTGTAGATGTTTTCCTTCCTTCTCGTCAATGCATGTTGGAATATGTTCCTGCCTGCCTGACGCCGAATAGCTCAAACGTTTGACCATATGTGTGCTGCATGGATGCAGTGTAAATTGGGCCCAAAATCAAGTGCATTTGTTGATGAAAATGACAGACTAAGCAGGGTCTTTTAAATGTTTGGCTGCCGTGAACGTAAAAAGAGTTTGTTTGAGATCACTTTGGGTGACGTCAGCATCCAGGATCAAGTGTTATACCAAGTGAAGTTTCGCCTTGTGTTACCGACAGAGTGTGAAAATGTGTTGAGGTGCCACCCAGAACGCTCCTCTGACACAAACTTACTTTGTGTAGTAGATAACTGGAGATCTCTTTTAAGGTTTTTATTTTTCTTGACTCACATACATTATACTATATTATGATTGAGTGCTTACATAGGATGTTGTGGGATGAGCGTGAAGCATTATCGTGGGTTAAGTTGGTGATTTGCATGTTTGGATATTTCTTGATATGTTTGATTCAAAATGTGTATGAGATGTGTCATTTCAGGGAAGCAACTTTGTTGATGGGCATTTGTAAATTTGACACTTTTGAAATATTATCCGTGCCCCTTTCACCTCACTTTATTCTTCAGTAATACCAAAAAACAAAGATTATTTACAGATTTAAACATATAAAAGATAGATGCTAATCTGTGAAACAGTTTGCTTTGTGCTGTTTAATTTATATCACGTTTGCTTTCTATAGTTTCTTTAATGTATCGAGATATTTTCTTGAGATCATAATGCCATTTCTCCACCTGTACTGTATATTTGTGCTTTCACTTCTCTTAAATAATAAATTCAGATTATTTGGGCTTTTCCTCTTTTACATTTTAATACCTAACATGAAACCCTTGAGCTAGTTCAGGCAGACAACTTCAGTCAGATATGCTTGATTGTTCTATTTCTCTATTCTTTTGATAAATAATTGAACAGCCTTTGGGTTTTTAGGCTGCTGGTTTGACAAAAGAAGCAATGTGAAGACGTCTCTATGGGCTCAAGGAAATTGTGATAGGCAGTTTTAAGTTGCAGGCCGAATACTATGAACTTTAGACATTGCCCTCTGCTGCAGCCTGCACTTGCTGCTATTGCTGGTATAAAACATAAAAACATAAAACATTTTCACAAGCAACTTTCCTTATGAAAACTGAGATTGTGACACTTCAGTAAGTCTGTGTCTATGTCTCAACAGCGAGCTGATGTGTTTACATGTATAGTGTCTTAATGTTTTGACATTATTCATGATGCTTGTGTGGTGAAGGCATTACAACGCTTCAACCGAAGTCCCTAACAGATTGGAAAACAGTAGGTGTCGACCATCGTTTTTCTGGGCCGGTACCGATTATAAGATGTCAAGAAGACTGAAAACCGATAATTAAAGCAAACAATCTTTAAAAACAGTGAATTGACTGGCATTCATATAGTGTTTTCTGGTCTACACACTACTTCCTATCCAAAGGGTCCTACAGTATTTCTACATTCAGCCAGTCCCACACACTCATGGATTAGACAACGGAACCAATTTTGGGTTCAACATCTTGCCCAAGGATACTTTGACGCGCTGCCGGGGCATCCAGTTATCGAACCACCAATGTTGTGATTTGTACAACCAGCCTTAATGAGTAAAAAACTTAATGAGTATTATATTTTCTTAATAGAAACAAATCTAAGACTAAAGAATTGGACTGCTTACGTTTCAGCTACTGTAGAAAGTCCTGACTGAAGGACGAGGTATGGAGTGCGGCATCGCTCATGTTACCAGCAGAACGTACATGTGCCTGGTATGCACGGCTCTGTTGCACAGACTGAATACTTGGCGGTGGAGAAGATGGGATTCTGCAGATCTTCTCTCTTTCTGGCAGGAGTGTTTTAGTCAAGCTGCAAAGAGTCCATTCCATACGTGTCAGGCGGTGTTGTGTTTCTGGGGCATTCCCTCTATTTTCCCCCTCCTCCTCTTCCAACAGTACGGCTCTAATCCTGTGTGGGATATCTATGCCACCCACCACCAACCCACCCTTCAGCACACCGTCACCAGCAGGACCCCTTCTCAAAGTTTGGGAGCTGAGGAGGCATTCAGTCACAAAGGTACTCTTCACATTTTCTAGAACTGTACCAAGAAACAGCTCCTGAACATCTACAGTGATACATTGTTCAGATATAGAGTATAAGCTGTCCTACCTTGCTGACTTCTCCTGGTCAGTAAGAATAAAACAGACCTAGGGCTAAAAGCTAGCTCCATGTGAGTTGTTGACTTTTCATTGTATACATCGTCGGCGCAAATATAATGTACTGTTATGTGGTTATAGGGAAAGATAAAAGTTGCACACTGATGGACACCAGTCAATCCATGACAGGCAAGTTTCTGCCAATTTAAATTCAGAAACTTAACACCAGATTACATACTTTTGTTTTCCAAAATGTTTCTTTGATTTTCTTTTTTGTAGTTGTACCCCATCCCTTTCCTGTTTGTGTGCACTCAAAAAAAGCTGCCTCGTTTTACCCTAGAAAAGTTTCATTCTAAACTCGTGAAAAGCAACTTTGGGTTTCCCATCTTGTCACAATACTGATATGCGGAAACTGAAGGTAGGGTAAGCCACCATCGCAAAGCTTCCGTTTTTGATGAATTCGGAAAAAGCGACTCAAAGATTTACCTCTCTTACAAAAAGAACCTTTCAAACTCTCTAATTTACAGGTAATCTGTCTATATCCTACTGGTTAATGGTAATGTCCGCAGGTGCACTAAATCAAAGTCAGCTTCAAACAAAGTGCTCATTGGATTTCCAACAGTGGAATAAAGGGTGGATACATCTAACAGTTTTTTTAAACTCTCTGGAAGAAATTTCAACATCTGTACTTATTTTCAGGAGCAACTGACCAGTTTGAGTTTGAACTTCTCTCTCAAGCTTTCTTTGAGTAGTGCCTGTTCGAAACGATTGTTATCCCCATTTGTAGCATTTGGTTCAAGACACACGGAAGACAGACAAGGACAAGGCTATGAGCTTTTTTTATGTGTGGCCAATCTGAACACCTTTGCCTTTGGACATGGTGTACGGCTTTCATTCCCTCACATCCATCCCCTCAGCAATACTGCTGAACAGTGAAAGCTTCTTCATGTCGATGACAGAGTCTGTAGTCTTTGGTATTCGACTGGTTGTTGGGTGGTTGGATGGATGCACAAGCTTGTAACAAGACAAGTTGGATGACTGACCAAGCAGAGAAAGGTTCATTGGTGTTAGAGTTTAACGTCCAGAAAGTCTACTCATTGAAGATGTACAGGGATGTCAGTGATCCTGTAACATCCAAGTACTCAACAACAAAACAGGGTTTCACAAGATGATCCCAGAGCAGGGGCAGTCAAAATCCCAATAATAACCACTACCTTTAAAATTGTTTGCAAGAGACTGAAATTGCATCAAAGGTTTCTCCACAGCAGGAGGGTACAGTGTGGGAACAGGGTCAAAGTATCCAGCATCACAAGTTTTGCAGAATCCATCAAGCCTGACCTTCACAAAGAAGGTCCTGGACAGGATACCCGCCAAGCTCTGTTCAGCAGTCACCTAATCCGAGGAGTGGGCCACTCTAATTCAACCCTGATGCCCAGCGGTTGGCTCTGCCCTGCCCTCCTCTCCTTCCTTTTCCATTCACAATGGTGAACCTCCTTCCAGTAACCCAAACCTTCTTACCCCAATGACTCCTTCACCTCAGCACACAATAGGCCCTGTTCAGCCCTCCTGCCCTCAGTCCCACTTCATAATGCAATGGGGCAGATCGGGGGCAGATCAGAATACCAACTGCACCGCGAGGTTCTGTTTACACAACAAGGTGCTAGGTGTGGTCGATACAATTAATCTGCATACACCTTCCAACCTCAGTCTGACCCCGCATCTCCGAGGTCAGTGACGGCCATGTGCTTGAACTTCTTGAACTTGAAACTGTGGGGACTTTTAAGGACGGCATTCTTTAGCCTCAATGGTCAAGAATGTAATATTGACTATATTTCAGGGGGGAATTTGTAAGATATGCTCAGAATTTTAGTTTAAACCATTAAAAAATTAACTAACATTACCAACAGTGTGACGAAAAAACAAGACACCCATGTATTGCATTGCTGAGAGTCTACTGAAGTTAGCATGCTCACCAGCTAGCTTCATCTCAGCCTTTCTCATAATACCACCAAGTCCAATTTTCACTCTCTATATTGCTCTTTTTGGTCTCCACTAACTGCTGGGGGAAATCTATCCCTGCTAAATGCATATCATTATCATGTCTATCATTTGGTGCAAAGAAACTAGCGTACAGTTGGTTTGTCAGGACTTCTGTAGCTGCCTGTTGGTGGAATGGTGCTGATGAGAGTAGTGGGACTGACAAAACAGAGTTCATGGGCCATGAAAAACAAACTGAGCTGAAAGACACCAAAAACATTAAAGGTATTTGTTCAACCAAATCGGCTGAGTAATTATTGGCAACGTACATTCCTGCAAACCATGGATATGTTAAAATGTTATGTTCAGTTTTCAGTTTTATGTTGCTTATGGTGTGGTTAGGTTTAAGCACAAACAGCACTTAGTTGGGATTAGGAAAAGGTCACATTTTGTTTTTGCTTGGTTCTGTACACACACAGCTAAAAATGTCACTGTGTCTCATAAAAAACATCTGATTTTGTTGCATCACACCACCCGGCACCCTTCTCCTTTGGACATGAAAGTCAGCTTATATACATGGAATCAGAACAGGATACAAGAAGTGTTGGTATGATGCACAAATGTACATTTTAAGCATATCCATGGTTTGCAGAAATGTACAATGCCAACATTAAATTCTTCTGACTTCTTAACATACAAATATTGACTGACTAAAGCGGCTTTAGGTTTGACCACCACAGTTAACAGAAGAAAGGTGCGTTATCATTCCCTATCATGTTTTCTGTTCCTAATGAATTGTAAATGCTAGAAATCAGGTGTATCAGCCCATCTCGATCTTTCCCACTTCTCCATCTTCGACATTTCCCAAAACACAAACTTGAGATCTGGACGTTCCCCTGGCCCAGTAGGTCACCTGTAACTGTTGATTCTTGTGTCTGTCTTTGTGCGACGTTCTCTTTCACAGGTTGGTTAAGAGTATGCTTCCATTTACACAACAAGACGTGGGAGGTATAAAAGAAGGCTCCACAGAGAGCCTCGGTGCTGCTTAATGGGAGCCCGGGGCCTGCCCTCAGTCCTGGAGCCTTTCACACATCTTGCTCCCTGCCTCTCCAATTACTTCCACTGTCCTCTGGCAACAAAGACCCAACTGACTGCCCTCTCCTTCCCAGACCCTATCAGTGTGGATCCACCTGAGATTTCCCCTTGCTATCTCTCCAGAATCTATGGAAATCAAGTGTCTTGTATAACCCTTGTAAATGAGGCTGTACCTAATTAAAAAAGGGGGTACACAGAGTCTCCAAAGTGACTCATGTTAATTCTGTAACTCTACCTACCACACAGCTTGAAAAGCGAGGTTTCAGACTGTGTGTGTGTTTCTGTTTTTTGTCCATAAATGCCCCAGAGTAAGACTGAAGTACTTTGGTGAGCTTGTGTGCCCAGGTGCCCTGAGCTTTAACTGCACTGAGTGAACCCTGGCAGAGGATTTACCACAACTGAGGCCTCATCCAAAGGCAGAGTCTAAAGTCCTCAGACTTGGGGAGAAAATACACTGTCAATTTTTAGAGGAACTATCGACAAATTATTTAAAATGCTGCTTCAGATGATGAAAGAAAAATTGGAATTCAAATGTCCTTGTTCCAAATAGATGAAGGCCAGAGTGTTCCCTCCAAATTCTCCACCCAAAGACATATTTTATCATCATTTGGCAGTTTGCAGGTGTTAATGACAGATCCTGCCCAAAGGCTCGACACTCATCTTGCATGAGAGCCTCTCTTTGTACCAAACATTCCTCATCTCCTGCATTTAAAACAGCAATTCTCTTTCCCTCCATCATTTCCACATCTCTGACCTCCCTCTCCCCCTTCTTCCATATTGCTGTTTCCACTCCCTCTCTCCCTCAGATTCCTATGCTGTCCCTCCCCTCAATTTCTCTCTCCTCCACCTCCACCTACCCCCTTTCCCAAACACTGATCTCAGATTAAGTTGAACACTATCCCAGGTAAAGTTTGCACCTGCTTCTTGAGCTCCTTCCACAGCTTAAACAGGTGCTTTTTGAATCTCCAGGAGGACATTACCATTCACCTTTTGGATTGTTGTTGCTTCTGCTGATAATCCTGTGGAGCTGGAATTGGACTCTAATTCTATCAGGACATCCAGCTCCTCTACATTCCTTGTCATCACATCAGCAGCTATCACCTGCACTGCCTCATTGTACTCCCTCCATCACCACCAACACCACCACTCTCTGGATGGTCCTCTGCTGGATGAGACCCTGCTGTGTGGAGGTTGCCAGGTTAGACTATTGAGGTGCTAGATGTCCATCTTCTGACGGCAGGTGAGTGCATCATTTCCTCTTCAGGCTTGTAACTTTCTCATGCTGCAAACAAGGTCAGATATTTGGGGCATAATAGGTTGTGTTAAGGTCTAATACAATTGTTTATATCTAATAGAAGTGTTCCTTTTGTGTTTCATTTTTAGGGCTCACAAACCCCTCAAACAAAGCTTCTGACCCCTCATCACAGGTCATGGTCAAATAATGACTCTTCCTTCTCACATTGAAAAAATGAAATATACATAATTTCTCTTTAAATCCAACTAATATTTATCAACATTAATCATCTTGGGACCAAACCCTAAATTAGGAACCACTGGTAAACTTTTGCTCAATAGATTTTCACTGATGTTATATCATATCATAATTCTAAAAGAAAGCATTTAAATGTAAATTCATTACTTAGCGTTTAACTTACTTCACCATCCCATATTTTTAAATGCACACCTTAATATTGGTCTGACCTCATTTTCGAGCCTCAAATGTAAAAGACAGTACGTTAAATGTACAATAAATTGACTTTTGATAAAAGATGTGTCTTACTTGATACGATAAAAGCTTTCTCTCCATGTGTTTGACCCCACAGATACTCATGTTAAAGTGTCTTGTTCATCTTTTAAGTCCCGGGGGCTTTATCTTAATCACCTCGCTAAAAGGCATCAAGTTAACTCCAGTCAGATAAGATGGTGAGCTACAAGAGTCAAAAGAGCAATTGTGGTAATCTTTCTGTTGACAATGTCTGATTTGAGGCCGATGACATGAGGGCAGACCTCTGTCAGCAGTGCTCACTAGCCTTGGCACACCTGAACACCATCAAGCTGAATAGAATTCACACATTAGAGAGATTTGAGAGAAGTATTCAATTGGAATCACATACCTCAACAGATGCACATCAACAGTATTATTTTCAGGACAGTAAAAGTTGTGGGTATTTAGATAGAGATTCTGAAATCATACCCCAAAAATTGATGGATAGAGGATATATCAAAATGTATTTTATTGGTTTATTGGTTCACCAGTACCCTGGTTGTAACATCATCACCTGAAGTTTGTCTGCAACAAATATTGTTAATGCAGAACCTTAAAATAATTGTGTCTTGTGATTAAAAAACAAGAAATATTGCTGATATACCAATGGCCAGATGGCCGCAGCATTAGACTCAAACTGTTAAATCATAGTGCAACTTTTACTTACGATTCTGATACAGCAGCTTATGAGCGGTAGTTTCTCTAGTAAATACATCAACCTCTTTATCTTCCTTCTAGGTTTGCTACTGCTCTTCTTGAGGTCACTTATCCTCCAATGCTGCTCTTAGCTGCCAGTGTGTCTGGTCTTGGCAGAGTAGACAAGCTGAGTGTCAGCAGGCCCTGTGGTCAAACAAGCAAGCCTTTTTATGTTGTTTTTAGATGGAAGAAGGTGAAAAAAAGGGCGAGTTCAACTGATGAGTGCCTATTACCGTTGAAGAAGCAAAAATCTGACAGACATCTTTGTTGCCCTGGTGGTCCACTTGACAACAAGAGTTAGGAAGGGAAGTCAGTGGGCCACGATGAACCTGCTCTTTAATCACACCACAAATGAGACAATAATTACCTAGCTAGCATGCTATTTTCTAAATGTAATTTGGCAGGGCAGCCCGACGGCCGCTCACCTTGTGGTTACCCGACCTGTCTGCTCTGCCTAGCCCAGACTCACACTGGCAGTGAAGAGCAGCTCCAGAGAATAAGTGAGTCAAAGAGGAGCAGCAGACCAGGAAGAAGGCCGAAGAGGTCGGTATGTTTACCAGAGAAACAACAGCTCATTATCCACCGTATCAGAACGGACGTACTCACGTTACATTGAGTTAGCAGTATGAGTCAAACATAAAGCAACCAATGAAGGCAACCAGAGGCAGGCCCACATTTTCAAATTTTAGATTTCTTGCCCAAAAATTGACAAACTAGATCTGGTGACAAATCTAAAGCTGCAGAATTAAAGTCAGAACAATATTTGTGGTTGATAAGTCCAAAATAACACAAAACAGAGGAGAATGCAGATTGAAAATATAAGAATGATTCGCAAAGTCTATGGTACCCAGGAGGGACCAGTTTCAATTTTCCAGGTGGTTGGCAGGGATGTTTGAATTAATCGAAGGCAAAATCAATACCTCTAAAGTTTCATTCTTTTTCATTAAACAATTAACTTTAAATGCTGCATGGTGATTGTAAATTCTGCCAACTTGGCTCTATACTCTACTTTGCCAATGGGAAACATGCCAAGCCAGGCACTGAACAGCCCCAAAGGGCCTCTGCAAGGACCTTGGCAATTCAAACCTACTCACTTAAAGCCATTAGTGCCCCAGTGTTTATGCTCCTCTCCCTTTAGCCAACAAGGCATGGATTGCTCCCAAACAGGAGTGGTAATGAGGTCCTAAGCAGCCTTGCGGCTTCAGACACAGAGACGCTGGGCCAGTTTGGTCAGCTGCAGGGAAACGAGGCACAGAGAGGCCCGTAGTCCACTGCTGCTGGCTCACATGGGACTGTAAGGCAAATGTGATCCTGAAACATTGTTCTGGCATGCATAATAGGGTCTTTTCAGGGCTCCTCAGGGGAGACCTGGGAGCCTGATCTTAAAGAAGGATCGTGACGTTGGGTTGACGGTTCTCCCTCCTCTCTACTTTTGACTAAAGGCTGTGTTTATGGGAAGTTGTCCTATGACTCATGTCTACCTTTCCATTAGCTTGAAGAAAACACTTGCTCAGACAGGATTTACCAGTGTGTAAAGAAGTGGTAACATAATGAGAAAATGAATCACACGATTATCACTTGATAAGATCTCTCAACTTATTTTCTTTGTTTTTTAGAATGGTCAGGCCAGGCTGTCCAGTCATTCTGCTCCAACTCTTCAACATCTTTATACGGACGGGAGGTATGGTGCCCATTATGGATTGTGTCATCCTCTACATCAAATAATTCACTTTTTAGGGTTGAGAAAGGTCAATTTAATGAGTTTTTCTGCATTATTCTCCTTTTAGCTACTACTCAGGATATCTTGTATCCATATGGACCCGGCCATAGGGATCTAGAAACCCCAAAGATGGATGACGGGAGTTCACCTGAAATTACTTTGCTTATTCCCTTCATTTTCTTCAATATCCCCTACCGTTCCATCTATGTAAGCCTTGATCAAGACTTGCACTATTATTGCACAGAAACCTAAGCTCATAAAATTATCCACAACTCTTATACTGATGGAAAGTGTGACAAAGTTTTATATGGCAAGTTTTTACTCCCTCAAATCAAGGGTCTAGGATGTTGGTCACTTTGCAGATTGAAACGCCCACTGAGGCCATGTGATTGTGATTTTGGGCTCTATAAGAAAAAATTGACTGATTTTGATTTAAATTGATTTATAGTCAACTCTCAGACCAAAATGTTTCAGCATTCTCCTATACTACTGAAATCGAGTGGGACTTGTTTTAAAAAAGCCTTGAAATTCCCTGAGATTTAAAACTGATTTGAAAAGACATGATTTACCACTTTTTAAGCTGAAATCTTCACTGTAGCTACTAAGCTACTAGCGTTAGCATGCACTGCATCTGATGTGAGTCTACAAGTTCAACTGTATGTCGAAGGTGTAAATACCTTCTTCTAAAATCAATTTGGAATCTTTTGGCTTCTGCAGACTTAAATTACGCTGGAGAAGCTGTAAGGCACCAATTTATGTTTTTTCTATCATTTATTATCTGTAACCTTATTTTGCTTTCAAGCCCCAGAAATGTTTTGTTGACTATGAAACTTAATCCAACTCTCCATCAGCATTGGGGTGAGTAGATAATAACTGAATTTTCATTTCTGGGTGAACTGTTCCTTTATAATAGTTTATTGCAATGTATTATAGTTGATGATTTCTGAAGTATAACCCTGTCTGTTCTTTTCACAGGTCAACAACAATGGTGTGGTGTCCTTCCACGTGCAGGTTAGCCAGTTCACACCAGAAGCTTTCCCTCTGAGTGACAGCAGATCATTTATTGCTCCACTTTGGGCCGATGTGCACAATGGCATCCGCGGAGACGTGTACTACCGAGAGTCCACTGAACCGGCAATACTGGAAAGGGCAACACAAGATGTCCGGAAGTACTTCAAAAACATGCCCACCTTTACAGCCACCTGGGTCTTTATTGCAACATGGCACCAAGTCACCTTCTATGGAGGAAGTCAGACAACCCCGGTAAAGTCTAAACTTTGCATTAAATATCTTGTACACCCTCAATACCTGACCATGTTTTAAATCTGCAAATCACTTGAACCATGATTAGTGAGGGATACAAAAAAGTTTAACTTATCATCGCTTTGATTTGATCTTAATATTTTTCCAAAGTGGTTTACAGATCTACAAATCTACAGAATATATTATATATAATACATGATTTAGGCATCTGCCTTGTCCCATTTTACAATTCAGCATATTCATTTTTTGCGTGAAATGTTTATTGAATGTTGAAACGATTCTTCTTCATGATGGTATTCTTCTCTTTGGTTTTCACATGTTTTTCTGTATTTTTCTCTTTGTAAAACTATTTTAATCCTCTTGTTTGACTAAAAGGTGAACACATTCCAAAGTGTACTAATCTCAGATGGCATGGCGTACTTCAGTATGTTCAACTATGGAGAAATCACATGGAGTACAGGAACAGCCAGTGGTGGAGATCCATTAACAGGACTGGGTGGAACGACAGCTCAGGTAATTTCGCAGTGATTCCAAGATCATTTAAGAAAAATCATGATTGAAGTTACATGACAAACATTTCATCTCATGTACCTCACACCTTTCCCCTTTTCAGTCAGGTTTTAATGGTGGAGACATTGGTCACTTCTTCAACCTGCCAGGATCACGGTCTAATGATGTCGTGAACATTGAACAGACAACCAATGTGAATATCCCTGGGCGCTGGTTCTTCCGTGTTGACACTGAACTGATAGATCCTGCCAATGGCTGCAGCTACAATGGCAAGTTTCTCTTTTGCAAAGCAGCTACATCATCTTTAGTTAAGCAGTCAGAGGTATTTTGGAATCAAATCATTCGAATGCTAAATACTTCCCCCATCTTTGCTACATCCTCTCCAGGGCGTTACTACAGACGAGGGGAAATCTTCTGGCTGTCTGACCAGTGTTCACAGCGATGTCGCTGCCTTGACATTCACAATGAGGTGCAGTGCCAAGAGGCTCCATGCGGGCAGCTAGAGACCTGCGAGCAGCAGGAAGGGGCCTTTTACTGCCAGCCGACCCGCACCAGCACTTGCGTGGTATTTGGCGATCCTCATTACCATACCTTCGATGGCTTCCTCTATCACTTCCAGGGAACCTGCTCCTACCTGCTGGCTCGACCCTGCTGGGAGGTGGCAGGGTTACCCTTCTTCAGTGTGGAGGCCAAAAATGAGAACCGTGGCGTCGCCTCTGTTTCTTGGCTCAGAGATGTCACTGTTGAGGTGTATGGTCACAGAGTCATGTTGCCCAAAGGCAGTCTTGGGACAGTCCAGGTGAGAATCTGTGGACCCCTTTTATATCAGGAACTGGTTTGTTAACTTCATACAGATCAGCTCCTAAATTTAGTTGAAGTTTGGAATCAGGGGGACGACTTGGTAGCAAGAGCGTGAGAATGTCAAGAGGCTGTGTCCCTGCTGCAGCTGCCCAGGGTTCAAGTTTGACCTCCAGCCCTTTGCTGCACATCTCTCCAATCCTATTTCCTGTCACTCTACTGTCAATTCAAGCCATTAAAAAGGTAGAAAGAAAAGTAATTATGGTGCTCAGTGGGTGGGGCCTGGCCCCCATTTGCAGAGGCTGAGGTTGTATCCTCACCGCAGTGTCCCAGGTTTTCAATCTAACCTCTGGCCCTTGTCGTACAGACTCCCTTTTCTGTCTGATCTGTGGCCCTAAAAAATATTAAAATAATAATAATAACTAAAAAGCATAATTAACCATATTGTTTTCTACAATCATCCATGGTTCAGTTTCTGATTTGTCCTCTGCTCCTCTCTTTAGGTGGACGGCTTGATGAAGACTTTACCTGTCCAACTCCAGCTCGGTGCCATCAGGGTATATCAGTCTGGGGTTGCCATTGCTTTAGAAACCGACTTTGGACTCTTAGTTACCTATGATGGCCAACATTATGCATCCATCTCCCTACCCAGCTCCTACTTCAATAACACTTGTGGCCTTTGTGGTAACTATAATGATGACCCTGCCGATGATCCTGTGCTTCCTGACGGCTCTCTAGCAGAAAGCGTTGTGGAGTTAGGAGGAAGCTGGCGAGCAGAGGACACCGACTGGCGGTGTACAGATGGCTGTGCCCAGAATTGCAGCGTGTGCGACCCTCTTACAGAAGCCTTCTACTTTCGCTCAGACTACTGTGGGCTCATAAACAAAACTGATGGACCTTTCAGGGACTGCAGAGCTGTAGTGGACCCTACAGCCTTTGTGTACAGCTGTGTGTACGACATGTGCAGCAACAGGGATAATATCACCACACTCTGTCAGGCCATACAGGCCTATGCTCTGGCCTGTCAGGCACTTGGTGTCACGATACGACCATGGAGATCTCGCACCTTCTGTGGTGAGATTCAGTTTGATTACACATATTCTTAATCTTACATTAATTTACCTGTGTCTGATATCATGTCTTTTCTCTCAGCTTTGTCATGTCCAGATTTCAGTCATTACCAAGTGTGCACAAGTGCCTGTCCAGCGTCCTGCTCGGACCTCACCGCCCCCCTGTATTGTGCTCACCCCTGCACTGAGGGCTGCCAGTGTGACGATGGCTACGTTCTCAGCGGTAGCCGTTGTGTACAACGTGAAGACTGTGGCTGTGAGCATAACGGCCTCTATTACCCCCTTAATAACACTTTCTGGGCAGGCCCCAGCGGTGAAGAAGGTGAATGTACCCTCCTCTGCAACTGCGGGCCTGCTGGGGAAGTCTCCTGTTTCAACGAGTCCTGTAGGGAGGGCGAGGTGTGCGTAGCTGAGGTGGGCTTGCTTGGTTGCTACCCACGGAGAGAGGGAGTATGCTCAATCACCCAGAACTCAGTGACATCCTCCTTTGATGGGACCTTCATGCTGTTCCCAGATGACAGCTCCTACTACCTGCTAAAGTTGTGTGGTGCAGTGCCAGCTAACGGCTCAGTGGTGGAGGTGAAGATGGGCAGACGACTGGTGAACAAAGGCCCTTCTTGGAAAAGACCTGTCGTGGTAACAGTGGCTAACCTGGAAGCTCAGATGGGAGGGACTGATTTTGATATAGTCAAGGTGAGGAAAACACCAATTCCGAAATGGTTGTGAAAAAAGTTATGATAATTTGTTAATCCTAACAAACCATACAAAGACAATATATCTATTGATTTACCTTATCAAATTTACTGATTTTTGTAAATATTTTTATTTTATTTTATGTTGTTTATTTCGGGCCCTTTTTATGCCATTTTTATTTTATTCATCCGTCTCATCTGCAGCTTTCGCCGCTGTTAACTTCGCCATATCCTCCCGATTAGTTGCTACGTCAACTCGCATCAGTGCCACGCACTCACGAACTACGGAGATGTCAGAGCGCATCCCGACCACAGCACTCCGAGTATTGGCGATGTCGGCCCTCGCACTGGTCTGCCCAGTAGCAATCTTTTTCATTTTGCGATGTTGCATAAAGATTCCAAATCCCAAAACGATCACTCCAATTGTCATGAACGTGAAGATGAACACGTCCTCGACATCCTCCACATCCAGTGCGGCAAGGCAGATGACTTTCCACTCTCCCCAAGAATCCATAGCGTAGCCAGACATGAAGGTCCCGTCCGGGCATGTCGGTTCACCAGAACCCGCACGCCGTGTTGAGAACACTCTGTCGATGGCATTCAGTGACCAACTTAGCAACTCCATCGTGGATTGATCGATTGATTGATTGGTTGAGAACGCTGTTGTCCAATATTAGTCACGTCTCCAGACGAGTGACTTCAGTGTACCAATTAACAGGGCTCAGTGAAGTTCTTCACAGCTCAGAAGAACTTATGATAACTAACAGTAGTGTCACAGTTTATATTCGTACCTAAGTTATCTCCACATTGTTGATACACATTATAACAACATCCTGCTACATTTCGTACATTTTGAATTTATTCCTGAAAAACTATAAACTTGGTCACCATGATGGTCCAGTTTTAATTCCTGGAGCAGTCAACCAACCAATGAATCGTCTAATCAGGTGCAGTCAGAAAGAAGGATGTTTTTTTTTTTGGTCAAGCATCCAATGTTGGGGAGCAGCGCAAACTCATCTCCCAAATATATATACAAATATATAAATATATACAAATTATATGTGCATTTCCAGATTTCATGCTAGTATTTTCCCTTAAGAGTAACAACCATTCTGTTATCAATTGTTTGTTCCTTGTCACTTTTTTGTGTTCCAGGTAAATGGTGAACCAGTGGGGCTCCCATACGTCCATCCCATGGAGACAATGATGATCTACAAAGCACCAGGCAATGCTACTGTGGTGGAGTCCCGCGGTCTGCTTCGTGTCAGCTACACACGCCAGGGATTCCTCAACATTTCCCTCTCCACTCTCTTCTACAATGTTACTTGTGGTCTTTGTGGCGTCTTCAACAGCAATTCAACGGATGACCTTCGTCTTCCAAATGGACGCTTGGCTGAGTCTACAGAACAGTTCACAGAGGGCTGGCGGTCCATTGCAGATGACCTCACCTGTAATGGTGACTGTGACGACCTGTATCGAATGTGCACAGACTTGCGTCTCTATCAGAGTCCTTGGATGTGTGGAAACATCAACGACCCGGGGAATAGTTCATTTCTGGCCTGTCATGCTGTGGTCAATCCCTCACCGTTCTTCAGGAACTGCTTGTATAACATGTGCGTAAAGGAAGGGAATCGTTCAGCCTTGTGTTCTTCACTACAGGCATACGCCACCGCCTGTCAGGATGCTCAAGTAGGCCTTGCTTCATGGAGGAGTGCCACCAACTGCCGTGAGTTGATTCACTTTTACTTTAAAGGAACAGGCTGATATTACTTTGTCATGAAATGTAAGATGAAAAGATCATCTTTGTGTGCCGATATGAACAGGATAAAAAGATGACATGACAGTTGTCCATATTAGCACATAAAATGCATCACTTCAAATATATTTATGTGATTTTAGGTAATTCTTATCACATTGATGTATGTTCAAGTGGCTCTGAATCAAATGATACCACCAGTGCATGATAGTGTATTTTGGCACCTGGGATGTTTTGGATTTTTCTCCTTAGGAAATAGACACATGTTATCTATAGGGTGAATGAGCTAAGCTAACCAAAAATTTAAAAAAATATCCCTTCAAACAACGAGCAAGCTTGTCTACAACACATCAAAAAGCAAAACGTTTTTTTCCATTTATTAACATATACACTAGCAAAATGCAGGTATTCCATGTAACAAGACTTCTGAATTTGGTAAGAGGCACATTTCAATAAAAGGAAGTGTTGCTGTCACTGTCAAAGTGTACACAGCTAATTATGCCAGTAACAAAGGAAAGCTAGCCAAACTTTGACAGAAATAATAATAATAATAATAATAATAATAATAATAATGCATTTTATTTAAAGGCGTCTTTCAAAGCACTCAAAGACACCGCACATAACAACAACAATACAACAGGAGACAATTTAGTGCAAATGAGGAAAAATAAATAAATAAGAAGATGCAATTACATGGTGCCAGGAGCTCAGCACATAATTCAGACTTCGCAGTCCTCACCATACAGGAAGTCGACCGGGCCGGTTAGGCAGGGTTGAGCTTCAGGGATGAGAATAGTGCAATAGAGTGGAATAGAGAACAGGCAAGAGTCATGATTGTATGATTAGTCTGATACACAGAAGGCCACTTGGAAAAAGTGTGTTTTTAGGTGAGATTTAAAAGTGGAGACAGTGTCAGAAGCGCGAATGTCTGGTGGGAGAGAGTTCCAGAAGCTGGGGGCAGATCGACTGAAAGCTCTTGACCCCATGGTGGTTTGGTTGGCAGATGGGGCAAAGAGCTGGATGGTAGAAGATATGATATGGATCAGTTCAGCATGATATGATGGTGCCAGGTTATGTAGGATCTTGAAAGTGAGGAGCATAATCTTGAAATCAATGCAAGATTTGATAGGGAGCCAATAGAGTTGCTGCAGGGCTGGAGTGATGGGTTCAGTAGAGGGAGTTCTGGCAATGGTACGGGCAACTGCGTTCTGGACAAGTTGGAGTTTATGGAGTGATTTCCGAGGAAGACCATGGAAGAGAGAATTACAGTAGTCCAGACGAGATGTAATCAGGGCGTTTACGAGAATAGCAGTGTAGGTTGGTGTGAGTGAGGGACGGAGGCGGTTGATGTTACGTAGATGGCAGTATGCAGACCAGGTAACATTATTAATGCAGGCTTAGGTTAAGGTGCTGTCCAGGATGACACCCAGGCTCCTTACCTGGGGTGATGGTGAGACAGTGGAATTGTCGATGGACATGGAGAAGGGGTTGTGCTTTGCTAGGGTGGGTCTGGTGTCAATGAGGAGGACCTTGGTTAAATAGGATATTAATAAGGTTTAAAAAACATAGCTTACTGATGGAGCATGGATTATGATGCAAGAGTGTATTACAAATACTAATATTTGAGCATTTCTTCTGTCGTAAACTTGGTCACCAGTGGAATCCACTGTGACTGTGGTGGGTCCAAGCTGGCCTTATCCCATCCTACAGCGGTTGAGTGTAAAACTACGGATACCAGGATAATAGTCAGGAATTCTTCCTTCTGGTTTATAAACACGACAGCTCCACTGTTACAGATTAAACCAGACATCTTACGATTTTCTTAACAAAATGAATGCTGAGAAGGTTATCCATCATTGAGTTTTGACTTCCCATGATTATCAAACATCAACTGTAGCTGATTTCCACAGACAAGTTGTAATGTTAGCTTCTTGTCAAGGCTAGCCCAGTTTAGCCAAATAAGCACCAGCTAACGCCTGCGTGGTAATGTATTGAATAATGTAATGTTGAACAGAATGGAACTAAATGGATCTTATTTCTATAAAAAACTGTGAAACGACAGTGTTGTTGATGGTGAAGTAATGTAATCAGTATTTGTCCGAACACCATATAACACTGGTAAGACAGACTACCGTGGCAGTCCTATATTTGATATAAAAAGACAAACATTTTGGGGTGGAGTATTCTTGTAAAATTGATGTGGCTGTTTTCTTTGCGTCTCTCTTGATGTCTCTTGCCTCGCTCTTCTGTCTCAGCTCTTCCCTGTCCAGAGAACAGCCACTTCGACGAGTGCACTAGCGCCTGCCCTCTGACCTGCTCCAACCTGGATGAACCTGAGGAGCCGTGCCCTCTGCCCTGCCAGGAGGGGTGTCAGTGCGAGGAAGGCTTTGCGCTGCGCGACGGCTTGTGTGTGGCACGCAGTGATTGTGGCTGCATGAGCCATGGCCGCCAGCTGGCCACTAATCAGACTTTCTGGACGGACTGGGAGTGCCAAGAGCGCTGTTACTGCAACGGCTCAGACAACAGTGTATACTGTCAGCTGGTGCCCTGTCACCTCGAGGAGTACTGCCAGGAGAGTGATGGCCTGTATTTCTGCCTGCCACGCACTGAGGCCCTGTGTGTGGCAGCGGGTTATGGACACTTCCTGCCATTTGGTGGCGTACCATTTGAGCTGCAGAGCTCTTGTACTCTCAGGATGGCCACCACCCACTGTGGTAGAGAGAGCAGAGACCCTGCAGCCATCAATGGAGCTTTTCCTGAATTTAAACTGGCAGCTCGTAATGAGGAGAGGGACACAGGCCAGGCTATCTGGGTGAGGGGATTTGTACTGGAGGTCTATGAGTATGAGATTGAAGTGTCTCGAAGCTACAAAAACACTGTCACGGTGAGTGAGATATTTATACCTTAGCACCACTTTCCTGCATGACCCGTGAAGGTCATGGTTGTTGTATTTGCGAGGACACGTTATTTCTAATCAAGCCGATAGAATAACCAGGCAGAGGGTGAATTCCTTTTGATTGGCTTAAGGTGGATCTAATTTCAATGGGCATCTTTTATCGGGCTGGATTTGGCTCAGACGAAACCCCGACCCTGAGCGACATTTGGACCAGGTTCACAAACCGACTAAAAGATCTGAGGAGGAACAAAAATGACACACACAACCACATGTGCACACACAGTGAGACACACACATTTTTTTCTAACTCTCTCTGGTTCTGTCCCTCTGATTCAATTATGTGAGAAACACATAAAAGCTCTTTCAGCGAGTCTAATGTTATAATCGACCGGGTTTCCCCACATATTTGGGATTAAAAACCATGGATTAGTGCTAAAAGTGAATCTGTAGGAATGTGCCTGTGTCATCCTATAAGAGTTAAATATGTATCAATCTCTCTTCCCGCAGGTGAATAAGGAGCGTTTGTACCTCCCTCTGAAGCTGGGCCCAGGGAAGGTCAACATCTTTACCTGGGGCATGCAGCTCATCCTGGAGACGGATTTTGGCCTGAAGGTAGCCTTTGACTGGAACACCCTCCTCCTCTTGACTTTGCCCCGTGACCTCTACAACGCCTCCTGCGGACTCTGCCAGGGCATACCCTTATCTCCACCCACCCTCACCACCACCGAGTGGGGCATGGCCTGGGCGGAGAGGGACATCTTCTGTCAGGTGGGCTGTGGAGACTCGTGCCCTCGCTGTGGCCTGGGAGAGAAAACTGTGCCGAATGACGGCCCTCTCATGGTGGCCGATGGCAACATTGACGCAGGCGAAGGGGCGAATGAAGTCAACACAGGCATGCGCTTCCACATCGGGGATGGACTGTATGTGTTTGTGGAGCCAGAGGCCGTGAGGCTGTGTGGGCTGATCATTGATCGTGGAGGTGTGTTTGCACGTTGTCACAGTAAGGTGGCACCAGTGTTCTTTTATCAGAGCTGCCTGCAGGACACCTGCTTGGACCAGGGCGCTCAGGATACAGTCTGTAACTGGCTACAGATTTATGCCAGCACCTGTCAAACCCAAGGGGTGCCTGTTACTGGCTGGAGGAGTGACACACCGTGTGGTGAGTGCAAGTCTGGACTCACCTTTATTTCACCATGTACTTCAGTTATATGTGTGTGTGATACAAAGGCCTCCTCTTGTGTTACAAATGAGGCACAGCCAAGTGTTATCTTTTCTTGATTTTAAAGGTGCATTACAGTTCAAAGATGTAATAGTCTGAATTTACCAGACTGTGTTTTAATACTAACCTTTATCCACTTAGTCATTATATACACATTACTGATGATATTTATCAAAAATGTTGATATGTTAATGTCTTGTGAAAGTGCCCCAGTCATCCCAGACAAGTGAACCGGAAATGTCGAAATATCGAGATATATATTGTGTATCGCAATATAGTCTAAAAGTATGATCATCATATTATTTTAAGGCCATATTGTCCAGGCTTAGTTTACCATTACTTTACACTGAAAAGTTTCACCAACAAACGCTTTACAGTTTATTTGACCGCTGCAGGCTTGCTCTATTGGTAATCATCAACAACCTTTCTAGAAACAGTGTCTGTGTCACTGTGAATAATCCAAAGAATTATTTCCTATATAGAAAATTAATAGTGAGGTCTGGATTTTACAATATTGTTGTTGAAAGGTGTAATTGTTGACTGTTGGAGTTGATGCAATGAGAACTGCAAACCCAATTCCACTCAACTCCATATTGACACAGAGGGGTGCATGTATCACAATCCCATGAGATTAGTATGAAAGAGGACATGTTATTTTAGTAATTTGTGTTAACTGGGTGAAACAGTAATATAAGTAAGATGAACATTACACAAACTGGCTGATGTTAGTTAAGAAATGTATGATACTCTCATCTCATTCTCATAAAGAAACAGAATAAGCATGTCCCCCAAAATGTTGAACTGCTCCTTTAAGCTCTAGAAGTAGACACACATGACGCTTGTCCACAAATATTTACTCCTGAAAAATCACCTGTTATTGCTGGAAAAACATCCTATGTGAATGATGCAGTCGGTACAGCTGTCTGCTAATCTCTGTGCCAACCTGCCTTGCTCCCAGTCCAGAGCTGTCCACCTAACAGCTACTACTCGAGCTGCGTGCCGGCGTGCCCGCCCCAGTGCGCCCCAGCCCGCGGCCAGAGGGACTGCAGCCAGGACTGTGTGGAGGGCTGCCAGTGCGACCAGGGCTACGTGCTCAATGGCAAGAACTGCATCCTGCCGCAGAACTGCGGCTGCTACACTGATGGCAAGTACTATGAGGTCAGTCTCACATCCAGCACCACATGGAGTCAACTCAGTGACCTCTGCTGCCAGAGCTGGCTTTTTACTAGAGGTCCTCATTGGCCAGTCAGAATCGTATACTGAATGACATTTTTAAATGAAGACAACTTTTCAAACACTAAATCATTATGGTATTACTGATTTTTGCTCAGATTTCTTTGAGATTAATCAAGTTCATGTACTTTATTTATCAAATACACACACACACACAAAGAAACTAAATGTTGTTTCTCATCGCCCTATTAGTTTTGCTACCAAGTTATATCTTGCTGTTGGGTTATTAGTACGATGACCTAACACCACTAGAGAATGTTTCTCTCTCAACAAAATCACTTCTACAATGCAACGTCAAAAATGAAAGTCCTCTGTAGCTGCTTTAAAAAATTTGTCATTCAACAAATTAATTAATCGTTTCCTGTCTTAGTTTAACAGAAACCTTTGTTCTTTCAGCCCAAACAGCTGTTTTGGAACAGCGATTGCACCAAACGGTGCCAGTGCATTGGACGAAACCTGATCCAGTGCGACCCGCGGCGCTGTAAGGCAGAGGAGGAGTGCATCCTGCGGTACGGCGTGAGGGGCTGCTTCGCGCGGCGCTCCCAGCACTGCGTGGCATCAGGCGGTGGAGTTTTTAGGACCTTCGATGGGGCCTCGCTAAGGCTGCCGGCCTCCTGCTCCTTCGTCTTGTCCACAAACTGTCACAAGCTGCCCGACCTCTCCTTCCAGCTCATCGCTAACTTTGATAAATGGAGCACACCCAACCTCACCACCATCTCTCATGTTTACCTTTACATCAACGAGGAGAATATACTTATCTCTGGCAGCACTGTCAAGGTGAGAGAAGCATTGGACCGTGGCCAAATGTTGGGAATTGCTTTGACTTTGACTTTGACACATACACTTTAATTACATGACATTGATTTAGAAATGGATCAGTTCTGCTATTTAAAACAAGTAAACTTAAATGCACTTTAAAGGCCCCATATTATGAAAAACACATTTTCTCTGGTCTTTACATATATAAGCTGGTCCTCCCTGAGCCTGCCAACTCCCAGAATGAGGAAAGCAGTCCTGCTTCGTCTTACCTACCCACTGGTAAAGCAGCGTTCCTACAGGCTGTTCAGTTTCAGCTCCTTTCGTTACATAATGAAAGGAGAGATGTTCATAGGCCGGCCCCTCTGCGCGATGATAGGAGATATCCGACAGGGGGTGTCCATCCCCGAGATTAAGTTCGGTGTGTCTAGCGGTAAGCTAGCAGTGTTTCACAATGTCATGGCTCAGAGCTAGACACGCAAATTGCTCAGTTGTTAGTTGTATAAATCAATATCAGTGCCTAGATTCTGTCCCAGCTACAGAACAACAGCAGAGACAGTGGTTGCGTTTCATTTTTAACGACAACGTGCCAGCTATGCTTCCTGTTAGCCTGTATGTGGGTGCTAACCACCTCACATTGGACTGCTTCAGTAACAAGGGTCAGTACAAAGCTGGCTTTGTTTCAACACTGACCCTCGTAAAAAGGATCAGTCCCAACCATATGTGACCCAGCAACTGCACCCGAGCCACAGGTAAGTGTTGCGATGTTTTGATAGTATTTACAGTTGCCTACGAGTATGGTATCATGCTCGTAGGCAACTGTAAATACTATCAAAATGTCGCTAAGTCAGCTGGAAACTGGCTGACAAGCGAGCTCCGCTTCAGTCTGCTATGCAATGGCGTTTGAAGCAAGTTTAATGTTAACAATATTACGAGGGAGCTTGGTTGTCACAGTAAAAAGTCTGGAAACGTGCAGACTGGAGACAGAGACGATGCGAACAGTGTCCAAGAGTTTGGAGACTGTGTTGAGACAAACACAGCTTTCGTTAGCTATTAGCCATTAGCTAGCATGGTAATAAATGTAACAACACATACGAACTAACAAAGTAACATATTCAGACACACTAACCATTCTGAAATGTCCTGCTGCAGTCGCAGAATCTGTACTTCTTCAGGAGCCTCTCCTTCTGGGTCCGATTCTGGGTCAAACTGGTATGGCTGAACGGCAGCATCTTGGCGAGCCATAGCGTTACATCCACCTTAAACATTAGCGCATGCTACCTCTAGCGTAAGCGGCATTGTCTCCCCGAGAGGGATGTGTAGCAAGCAAGGCTCTCCAAGTAGGCGTTGACAGACAGAGCTCATTAGCATTTAAAGGTGCAGACACAGAAACAGCCTGCTCTCAGTAGAGCTCAGTAGAACTCACTTGAGTGACTTTCAGACAGCTGTAATTCAGGACCTCGGATGGGTTTGGGGCAATACATTTCACATACAGTGTTGTTGGACCTCTGACAGCTGTGTGAAATTGATGAAAAACAGTATAATATGGGACCTTTAACAAGACCTTGTATGTTGGCTTCCTGTTCCCTCATCTCAAAGCCAATGGGTTTTTTGGTGTTAAGTGCCTGAAATAAGGTTTGTGGTTAACACAAGCTAAAGAGATCTTCACATTTTGTTCTACAACATAATATAATATATAATGTATATAATATAATACACATTAGTTTTATTTCTTGCTTGTCTTAAAGACCAAGGTTGCTAACAAGTGGTTAACTGAGACTACAGAGGTTGTCGAGGCATTTAACATCATCATTCCTGAACATGGAGACACATCTACTCGTCAAGACTTTACTCAACACCTTAGGTGCAAACTAGCCTACACTAACTTTACCATATGCAGATTTATTCATTTATAGTAAAGTAAGTGTATACTATGGTGTAGTCGGACGCTTTGTGGTTGTAGGTAGTTTATTTATAGTCTAATGTTAGCTTGTTACTTCTGTCTCTTTCATTTAAGCTTCAAAAGTATTATAAACTTGTGTTTTTCAAAAAATCGTATTTACTGCAATACTCCAATAATCCAATCCCATAGGCTTTTTAAGAGGGAACCATGGCGATGCTAACTTCTGCGTTAGCCTACAAACATACACCATCGATACGGAACTCTCTGCAGTAAATGGCAGACAGATAAAGACAGCAACAAGCTAGTGAACATAGTGGAACATTTAGCGGTTAGCTGTTTCCTCTAGAGAGTGTATACCTGGACATAAACCCAGAAACAAGACTCCATATTAATGCCAGTGTTGCTGCCTGTCTGCTGGAACAGTAAACAGGCTATAGGAGGCTAACATGTGAGCCACATTCACTTTACAAGGCCATAGGAGCTCAAACATGTTTGATTTTCTAGCGTTTTCTAGCCACAGGTGACAATTATGAGACAATGGTGAATGCTAAAATATAGTTCAGGAGTGCCACAAGTAAAGAAGAGTCACAAGGTAAGCAAACAGATTCATTTATGACATTGAAACCTCAATAAATAGCTAAAGCCTGCTGATATTGGCCACCATAACTGTAACTGTAACCACTGTTAATGTAAAACCCTTAATGAGAAGACATTTGTGTTATTTTTTCCAGATGCTTAAAGTCTCACTTTAATGGCCTTAGTATCTTTAATACAAAACTTCTAGGTTTATACTGTCAACTCTTTCTTCTGGCTTCGTACCATCTGTGGTCAAAGATGCCTTTATGAAACCTCTTCTCAATAACAAAACACACCAATCCAAATCTCTCTTTTCTTGCCAGCATACTTGAAAGAGTCCCAGCGGTCCAGTTTACCAATTACCACTAATTGCCTGGTAGAGCTCCTCCAATTCAGGCTTTAGGCCATGTCATTTCACTGACACTGCACTCACAGAGATAGTTAATGACTCGCTGATTGCCTTTAACTTTGTCCCTCAATGAGTCTTAATCACGCTTGAACTGAATGAGCCATTTTTCTAAAACTACGTATTACTGGTAATGCAATGAAGTAGCGATCATACTCAGAGCCCCAACTAATTACAGCACCATCTCTAAAACTTTGCGTTGGACTTGAATTACTTAAACAAGACTGCTGAATTTATTAGTGGTGTTTTTGTGCTGTTACTTATATAATAACGTGGATTTCTATCCCCTGTGTCTTCACAGGTCAATGGGACACCAGTATCAGTCCCATTTCTAACTGGGCTGATGACTCGTCTGTCCACGTCCGAAGGCTTCATTGTCATCGACACACCCCAGGACATCCAGGTTCGATACAACCACTTTAACACCCTGAGCATCACGATGGGCCAGCGGCTACAGAACAAGGTGTGTGGCCTCTGCGGGAACTTCAACGGAGACCCCAGTGACGACTACATCACCTCCAGGGGCAAGCCGGCTGTCAGCGCCCTGGAGCTGGCACAGAGCTGGAAGACCAACGGTATGCAGAACAGGTGGGTGAGGCTTATATATATGGTGGAATGTATGTACTATACATTTTGTAAATGTTTATAATAATAAAAAAAGCTCCACAAATGACATTTCTTTATATTATTAACGACTACATGTATTTTTAAAGGGATGTGTCATACTTCTGCGTATTGCACCTCTTTTAGACTCTTCTTAGCTCATTGTTTTGGCTTAACAGCCCACAAACTTCAACCTCATGAGCTCCTTTTCTAGAAGCAGCAGACTGGAAAAAAGACTTGAAAAAAAATTGGAATCTCTAGCTAAAGAGCCAGGAATGTCGACATTGGTTTGAACTGACAGGCTGAGAATGAGACTCGCAAAACAACTTTTTCGGAATGGCCTTAAAAGGTTGCCAACATAGTGTTTTATTTTTCACCTTGATGCACACACCCTTTCTGTTTTTCTCTCCCAGTATGTGTCTGCTCTGTTGGCTTAATTTATCGGGAGTCTGTTTTATAAAGGCGTCCAATCAAAGCACCTTTTGTTCTAGATTCTTTTCACCCCTGATTCCATTTTCAAAACAGCAGGCGAGATTTTTCGTTGATGAAATATTGAACGTAAAAACCCAAGGTGGTACTGAATTACATAGCAGGCCCTACATTAATGGGATCACAACAATCTGTGGAGTCACGGGAGGGGATGTAATACCAGAAGGTGTGCCTCTCTCTTTCGGTTTCAACACAGAACACTTCCAACTGTTAGCCAACAGGAGGGGAGATTGTCTACTACAGTGCTCCAGACTAACTTTTTCTACTTTCTGCTTTTTCTTTTCTTTTCCTAAGTGCCGCTAAAATCGACATGCAACACAAGACTTTTTTTTTTTATTATAAACTGTACTACAGATAAATGTTTTAATAATAAACAGACAATATACAAAAACAACAATGGGTTTAAATAATACACCAATATGCACTGGTGCTCCTGGTTATACAATTTAGTCACAGTATCTCAGAAAATGGTCAGAAAATGCAACTAAATGGTTGATGCTCCTCATTTCTTCTGTGGTGCAGTCTCAATAACCTCTCTTGATAACCTGATGTGCCAGATGGAAAGGAAATGTCAGTAAGTGTTTAGAAAAGGGTGGGAACTTAAAATGGATGGAACTTAATGGATCTTACACCTAAACTACGCCCACAGCTGCCAGTAGTTCCTCAGAGGACGCCTGCAGGTTTAACAACAGTGGCTCAGCCACAAGCACACAATATGAAGCAATGCTCACTGTAGGTGCAACATGTACAGTATTTGCAGATCAAAATAAAAGGTTGCACAAGCAAAGTATTTAGTTATTAAGTAATAACAAATACACAAATAAAACAATACCTTTGACAGTAAGATTTTGGTCCTTCTCCTCTAGTTGTGATGAAACCCAGTACGTGGCTCTGGCTCAGTCCTGTGACAACACAGCGGTGGTGGCGCTGCAGGGTGAGGATGCCTGTCAGAAGCTCACGCAGCTGAAGGGTTTCTTCCAGCCGTGCCACGGCCTGCTGGACCCCCGGCCCTTCTTTCAGTCCTGCTACCTGGATGGCTGCTACAATCACCGGAAGGCTCAGGTCTGTGGCTCACTGGCTGCCTACGCAGAGGCCTGCCGCTCCCTGGGCACTCTCACCACCAAGTGGATCACCCAAGAGAACTGCTGTAAGGGCACCGCGAGGCACCAGCATTCCTCAAACAATTTTCCTTTTAATTTGTTGATTTAGCCCAAAATTCCCAGCTCAGTGAAAGTTACTCTGAGTTACTGTTTAGAGGACACCATTAGGAGAGAATTTAGTATGTCAATTAAAGTGAATCTATAAAAGCACACTCAACATACAGCTAATGTTGTGTGTGACAGCTAACATTGTGTGAGGACCTGTCTTTAGCAGAATGGATCTACGACCCCTGTGCAGGAGAGATCTGCACAAACTTCACCTGTGAGCTGGAGAACGGAGGTGATCTGTGTGGCTGTCCTGAGTTGCCCACCAGCACTGGAGGTGAGCGCTTCACAGGGCAAGAAGGTGATATCATCCACCCTAGTTAAAATCCTGTCCCAGTATGACGTAGATGATACTATTATATCATAGCTAGATATGTATACTTATAGACTTGACAGGTCTTGTGCCAGAAATATACAGAAACATATGTTTTTTATACAGACTGTTACTCTTGTTGAGGAAAAAAACCCTTTTAGGGAGGCAGTATTTACAGTATCACACTTTTCGGGAATAGTAATAATACAGCTCTAATATAGTATCTAACATGTGTCTGGCAGCAGATGATGACATCATCCAGGCGGAGGTGACCTGTAAGCACGCTCAGATGGAGGTTTCCATCTCCAAGTGTAAACTCTTCCAACTGGGTTTTGAACGGGAGGACGTCAGGATCAACGACGAGCACTGCGCCGGAATCGAGGGAGAGGACTTCATCTCCTTCCACATCAACAACACCAAGGGACACTGCGGCTCCATCGTACAGGTCGGCTTACCTTCGTCCATATTCTTTCTCGCTTCACAAGTGTCGACTGTTCTGATTACTTTGCTCTCTAGCTGGATTCCCTTTTTTTAAGTTGTTGCTTTGCATCTCCCACGTGGTCTCTCAACATTATATCACCTTTCATGACAACTTCCCAACCGTTTCCTTTCCAGACTGTTCCTTTAATTATTAAGAGTGAAATATCAGATTGTTACTAGGCAGCCGAACAGACGTATCAACTGTTTTCACGCCTTCATTCGCTTCTGTGTTTCTGTACTGACAGTCGAACGGCACACACATCATGTATAAGAACACTGTGTGGATCGAGAGTGTGAACAACACGGGCAACGTCATCACCAGAGACAAAACCATCAACGTGGAGTTCTCCTGCGCCTACGAACTGGACCTGAAGATCTCGCTGGAGACCGTCCTCAAGCCCATGCTCAGGTCAGACAGAGCTTGACTTCATTTTGTTGACCTCAAATGAAACAAAATGCTCTGGTTAGACACAACAACCAGCTACATTTCTTCTCTTCTTCTTCCTCCTTCATCCTCCAGTGTGATAAACCTCACCTTACCGACCCAGGAGGGAAACTTCATCACGAAGATGGCTCTATATAAGAACTCCTCATACCGTCATCCGTACAGGGAGGGCGAGGTGGTGCTCAGCACTCGAGACATCCTTTTCGTGGGCGTGTTTGTTGAAGGGGCAGATGAAAACCAGCTCATCCTCATCGTAAACATGTGCTGGGCCACGCCGTCCCGCTACAGCAGCGATCGCCTCCGTTACATCATCATAGAGCGAGGGTAGGCTGGAGGAACGTCACACACACCTGTTCATTTGGACAACAACTACACTCGACAGTACAGTCTCCTATAAACACAGTCTGTCCCTTTAGGTGTCCAAACATTAAGGACAACACCATCGGTATGGCAGAGAACGGCGTGTCACTCACCTGTCGCTTCCACGTCACCGTCTTCAAGTTCATCGGGGATTACGATGAGGTCCACCTCCACTGTGACGTCTCCCTGTGCGACTCCGAAACAAACGCCTGCAAAGTGGTGAGGAGAATATTCATCTTATATAAAACTGGTGATGAATCACTGTCCACTGTGTTGATGCATGCGTACTCTTTCGTCCAGAACTGTCCACACAAGAGAAGAATGTACTCCGAGGACAGCGACCATAAAGAGCACATACTGTCCGTTGGGCCAATAAGAAGGAGAGGTAAGTAATGTCTCTTTCCTCTGCTATTCAGTCCAATTCTAAAAGCTTTTCGAGGATTTCCATGACACACCTGTGGGGTCCTCTCAGAATCACACTGGTGCGAGGACAACAATGGTGGCTGTGAGCAGATCTGCACCAGTAAAACGACCGGACCGGTCTGCAGCTGCGTGACTGGGATGCTGCAACGAGATGGGAAAAGCTGCAGGAGTAAGGAACACAAACAGACACAGTAGATCCACATATTTAACATCTTATCCAAAAAAACATCCAGCCTTCACAATACAGTAAAACTGAGGGCAAAAAGATACTAATAATAATAATAATAATAATAATAATAATAATAATAATAATAATAACCGGACAATAACAAACAGCAAGTAACAAGGATTAGTGTCTGCTGGGGAAGCAGATTTTGTCCATTAGAGCATCCTTTATAATGAATGTTTTCTTCTTTTCCCAGCTGTGAGCTCGAGCTGTAACCTGACTCCGACAGTTTCTCTGCTGAGCGTCGGCGCTGTGATCTCCACGCTCCTGGCTCTGATTCACGCTCTCCTCTTATAACATCCTGCGAGCGCAGGAAAAGCACAGCCACGTGGAAAAGAGAAAACACAGAAAAGACTTGAAGATGCACAAAGTATCCACAATTATTAGCCAGTAGATCAGCTGTGAACCAGACAGATTATCTAGACAGAAATACACATTTTTACATGTTTTGAGTCCAAATATTACAAGCCACTGAAGGTGCACAAAAGTGAGTCGGCTTTTTAGATGTGCGGACAATTGATCCTGCTGGAACTCTTAAGTTTAACCACTCTTTGTGTCATTCTTCACCTCTTCCATTATTCACATATATCAGGACAAGCCACTTTTTTCTTTCATTATAACATCTTTATAGATTATTCTTATGTTTTTTGTGAACGCATTAGTCCGCCAAAGTGTCTTTATTCAATGTGATCACTAGATGGCGACAAAGTCAGAAATGCTCTCGTCCTGCACCTTTTGGGTTGAAGGTGTAAGTCATGTCCATTACATAAGGGAACAGTGGAGGTGAACCCAGCACACTGTTCACACGTCCATGCCTATCCAACTTCCTGACCTCCACACACTTACTTTAGACTGTTATCACATTATAATCTGCGATTTGAACTGAACATTGCCACTGAATGTAAATTGGTAATGGGTAGTTGCATAATGAACACAATTGTGAGGAATCAGGGTGGCATTATCTAAACACAAGTAGTCACATGCCTTCGATAATAGTCAGCCTTCTCGAATCTGCCCGTCTCAGCGTGCGAAAAAATTGGTAGTTGGAGCTGACTAACAAAAAAGTGGATGTCTCCCCAAATCCACAATTCATAGGATCCACATGAGGCCTCAAGTCCAGTTCATGGAGACTTAAACCTTTCGTCTGTTATACTGTATAAAACAGCAGGAGCTGAAAAAATGATTTGTTTTATTGACTGGTTGATCATCTGAGAAGAATTTGGTAATGGATTCATCAATTTATATTATATTTTCTTTAATGTATTGAAATGCTACAAAGTTCTCTAGTTGCAGAATTTTCAGCTTCATGATAGTCTATGGTAGTTTATAAGACTTTATGATAGTGAACTGAACATCTTTGGGTTTTAAGCAGGCAGTCAGACCAAAGCGGCAGACCCGTACTTGTACTGCTCAAATTACCATTGTCAATGTTGTTAAGAACAGTTAAAAATATCAATCAATCAATCTCCATGAAAAAAGAGTTCTCATTTTAGCTGTTCACTGCACAGCACCTCACAGTGTCTGTTTCTGTCCAAATCCACAATTCTCTACAGGAAATGAATGGGTATGTGTGACGCATGTCTTGAAGGATTCACTCCACAAGTCCAGAGCGGGGAGATTTTGAGGGAACTAGTGGAGAAGCTTGCTAACTCTAGTGCCAATTCGGATCTCCCTGTTGGTAAAGTGACCCTTTACTTGTGTAGCCTGATGTTAAGCCTTATCCAACATGAACAAATATGGTCCTTGGGTGCAACGCTGTGAACAACGATGCGATGATTAATCTCTGACCAATGTGTATCATGTCTCTTGGCCAAGTGCTGGCAATAATTTATGACTCTATAATTACCTAATGTGACACAGTGACTATCATAACATACAAAGACAGTGTGTAGTCTGAACCTGGCATTAGACAGCCTCCAAACTACTGTTGCCGTCCGGCCTCCGCTCATTTTTTTCTGAAGGAAAGCGGCCAAACACACTGATTGCATTCGGACTTAGCCTTGGTCTTGATTTAAAAGTATGTTAGCATAAATTCTCCTGACTGTCTGTTGGACAGCAGATCTACTGGCTAGCTTCATACAGAGCAGTGCTGATCTATTTCATTTGGCCTCCAGACCAACTACTGTAATCACAGTGTTTATCACACTAACCCAACAAAGCTCTACATCAGCTTGTGGCAGCAATAAGACGACCAATCATGTGACAAGAAAACTGGATGATATATTTCATAACGCAAGCAGTTAAATGCGTGGCCGGCATTTATCTTGGATGTCAAAGTGGAGTTTATGAGTGAAGTGAGTATTTATGTGTGAGGAGAGCAGCCTGTGAATTGAATACTCTGATATTTTTAACTCAGATTTTGGTGTCGTAGATTAGTGCCCAGGTTGTAAAACATGCAATCAGTTGTGCCATTAAAATATTTCACTTCTGTCGTTTCTATCTTAATCAGTTATAGTGTTGTTACACTGCCATAAATATTGACTGATTATTGATTCTGAACAGTTTGTCTTTTAGGATGGACATGTGTTGACAAACTGTACTACTATTAATAGGGTAAGGTTCTCCAAATGTGGTCCCTGGTCAATGTTTGATATTTGGCACCTTATAAATGTCAATATATGTCTCCACACCCTCTTTGTCACCCTTCAGTGTTCTTAACTAAAGCCAACTGAAATTCTTAGTTCTGGATTAGTTTCACAGTAAGTAGCAGTTTTTCAAAGGTAGACTTGTTTTGCTACCTTCTATGTACAAATGTACAGTCCTTGTCAGTTTGGTGGTATATGTCATGACTTTTTATTTTAATAATCAGTTTCTTTTTTTGCTTTTGTTGTTTAAAAACATGACCAAACAATGTTTTATTCTTTGAGAGCAGAACAACCGCAACCTTTAATAAATGAAGAAGTTCTCAGAGTTGGTGTGACTTGAGTTATTCACAAGATTCACAATTAATTTTATTGACATGCGCAGCTCTATGCTGGATAGGTACACAGTAGAGAGGATCAATTTGCAACCAAGTCAATTCAGGCCCCATTCAGGACAGCTTATTTAATGGTGCAAAGTGTAAGAATTGGCATCCTGAATTCATACAAGAAATTGAGCATATAACCAACTGCTAACTGGAGCTGGAGGTAGCTAGTTAGCTTACTTAGCTGTGCAGCTAGTAGTAGGCCTGGGTGCTCCAAAACCAAACCACCAAAGAAGTGTTGGTGTTTACATCACTGGCACAGGGACAGGGGTAAGACAGGGCTAACTGCTTAGCATACCATTAGTTGTAGCTGGAGTTAGCTAATTAGCTCAACTAGCTGTGCTGCTAGCAGTCAGGACTGGGAGCTTGGAGCACCCGGAAACAGTTGGTGTTTACTTCACTGGCACGGGAGGTGTGGACTGGCACAGGCTAGCTGGTTAGCATACTAATGTCAGTAGATATCTCTGCAACACAATATATGTCATACAATCAAAACTGTTATTGTCCCGCTTTTTATTGACAATTTATTTCAATTTCTTCATGTTTTCAACCAAACTTCCTACAACAGTATTTCACCTTCAACTTGGAATACATATTTTACAACTAGAAATAATAAAGGACTGCATGCTCAGTTATTTTACAATAAAAACTTAACTTGTCCTGTTGCAGTGTTTCAGTAGCTGACAGGAAGTAAACTTTGATCAATGCAGCCGTCTCCTAGCAACCTAGTTCCAAACAAATGATCTGTCTGATTCGCTCCACGCCCTGCGATTGTGTTCAGTTATTTAAAAAGTTGACAAATCAATTTGTAAATTCTTTCCACAATGAAACATGCACTGAGAGCATGCCGTGCGCTTGAGACATCCAATTAAGTGTACACTGTTGTCAGCCATCAAGCATCGGTGACATCTGACAGCTGAATGTGGAATGAAAAAGGGAGGTGAAAGAAACTAGGTCAGGCTGGGCTGATCACGTCTTCCTCCCCAGCTGTGCATGTGCACCAGACCAGGAGCAGCGTCTATCCCCAGGATGTGAGACGCCTCTATTCATCGTTTGAAACTCCAATTTCATCTTGGAAAATTGTATGTTTTTTATTGGTGCTGCGTAGCATTTTGCGACAAATTTTGTAAAATGACAAATAAATTGTCCTTGTAACTTTGAAGCCTTGTAATAGATGCACATCTACAGTATACACTGAGCTAAACACACTTAAAAATAATGTTCCAGATATGAACATAAAATTGAATGCCTGCAGTAAAATTCAACAAAAGTGATAACAAATCACAAAACAATGAGTTTCTGATTAATCGGAAAAACACTTAAGTTCAACTAAACCACGTCAACAATCACAAAGCAGAGTACAAATAACCTGGGCCATTTGTAGAGTAGATAAAATATGCTAATCACATTTAGGGCAAAATGAAAATTTTGACCAGAAGTTGTTCAATGTTCAATAACTAGCGGAAAGTCTCACCATAAACCACCACTAAAGTAACAGTTTAGTAAACATATAGATCCCATAACAGTACAAGTAAAAGAGTAAAAGACACTTGAGTTTACCCCAAAGTAAATCAACTGTTCACTATTTACAATATTACGTATGTTAATGTTAGCCATACAGCTAGTATAATGGCGAGCTTGGTTATATACATATATTAGGAGTATACTAATTGCAAAAACACAAAATGCTACTAAATCACACGTCAAAAGTCATTAAAACTTGTGATTATGGAGTGTGAACACAGAAGGGCAAATGTAGAACATATAAAAGATACAAATAAAGATTGATTGATTGATTGGTTGTTTGATTGATTGATTGGTTCAACTGACACCAGCTGTTTGTAGCAGAATAATGAATCAGTCAAATCTTTATGCTAGCCCACTTTTTGCAAAATATCTCAGATTCGTAGAGGCGTCTTTAATCGGCTGGACCAGGTCTTGTTAAAGAAAACGACCCTACCTTTCAAGGACATTCAACCAAAAGTTTCACTGAGCTCACTGGACACAATCCAACAAACAGTCGCAGAGACAGATATGCTCAGTTTTAACACACGCGGACAACAATGTTATTTGCACTGAGTCAAAATGTTCAGAATGTGTTTCCTGAGGTTGAAAATATTAAGAATTTAGGTAAAGGCACACAATGTAATATAAGAGTCTAAGTTTAGCAAAAGGCACAATTAAGCTACTGTAAAGGAGGGAAGGTGCAGCTGCAGCCATTCACTGCAAGGACACACAATTTCATCGACACAAAGCACACAAGAATCAGTTTAGCAGTCCTCCAGACGCTATTCTTGCACTTATCTAATCACGAATTGTATTGCCAACTGCAGTTGACAGCAGACTGTGAAACGTTGCTGTCTAAATACAAAATACAATGGGCAAGTTGACCTTTAAACACTGAAAGCAAGCCTTCCCTCAGATAAGATTTCTTAGAAGGAATGAATGTATTTCAAGAAGGTTTAAGTAGGCTATTCAAATATCTCTTGCAGCTTAGTTGTTTTCGGCAACAGGTCTAATGTAGAATTGTTGCTGAAGACACACTTAACCTGCATGCTGGGACATGTTTGATTATACAACTGAGACTATTTCAACCCATTCAGTCACATTATGTAATATGCTGGGCAGTCAGGCCACAAGTAGGATCTGTTGGTTTTGAAAGGGCTGTCCGAGTGTTGGGTTGCCTCTCCAGCTTGTTTACCTCCCTTTTTTGTTGAAGGTGATTCATGCTGTGTATCTATGGTTACATAAGGTTGCAAGTGTGTGTATTTAAGGGTGTGTGCGTGTTGTGTGTGTGTGTTAGATTTTCTTTTGGTGCATATCTCTTGGATATGTCACATACCCTAGTTTTTAGGGTAACTGCTGCCATTCTTTCAGTTTCAAAATTGTTACCCAAGACGATTGTGTATTATTTTATTTTTTTTATGAAAAAGTCAAACAAAAGCAGTATAGCCTTTCCGGGGTAGTTAAATATATCAGAGTATCATCTGCGAATTAAGGTTCAAGGTAGCTTTTTTGTTAGTAGGTGTCACAGGTTAGCAGAACAAAATGAAAGTATGCAGTTCCTTCATGCTACACAAACATAAAATGTAGCAAGGAACATCATCAGCGGCAAGATAGTGATAACACTATGACCAACATCATCACATTAAAAGTTCCAGATCAGGTTAACACTGTCCATCAACTTTGCTTTCAAACACCAAGCATCAGTGTTAAAAACACAAAATCCAGTTGGTTGTTTCTTCATAAAACTGCAACAACTATTATTATTATTAATGGAAATGACCACTTTAATAAGATATTCTCCTCAGACCCAGGGTTGGGTCGGATTACTATTTGAAGTATAGTTACATACTGAATACATTTGCCAGGCAATTTTTTGAACTGGTAATATAATCCATTGGATCGCAAGAACAAATGTAATTGGATTTAAAAACATTTAGATTACTTTAGGGTGACTTAAAAATCAAACAATAAAGCCACTCCATTAATATTGTGTTCAGAAATAAAACAATAAGGAATAAGATTCAGTTGTCCATAAATGAGACATTGTGAATACCCTTTTTAAAGCCCAAATCTTTACTGTAGCTGCTGAGCATTAGCGCTCACCTCGCCTGAAATTGGTGCACAAGATCGCATTTCGGAGCCATTTGATGTTCTTAGTTTTGTTTTTTTTCTGCTTCAGTTGTTTAGAAGTATTCTGCATCGCGGTTTTTCTGTGAAGTTCCAGAAATGCTCTGTGAACTTCAAAACGTCACCTGACTTTCCAGCAGAATGGGGGCAAGGTGATAATGACAACAGTTCCTTTAGAACTGCCATTTTTCTGTGACGCTCCAGAAATGTTCTGTAAACTTCAAAACATCATCTGACTTTCCAGCAGCATAGGGGTCAGATGATAATGACAACAGTTCCTTTAAAACTGCCGTAATTCAAAGACATAATCAAAAAAATGTATCCCTGACAACGTAATGTAATATAATCTATTTACACTTTTTTTTCAAACATAATCTGAACTGATTATAGTTACTCATGTTTAAAATTCTGATTACATAATCCCATCTGTTACTACCCAGACCAGCTCAGATCACACTCTGGCTCCAGTGTGTCTGTTACTCATGTCATAATGTAGATGGTATTCATAAATGATTCATTCCTCTTTGTAAAGGCAGATCAGTGAGTGACTCCCCTGGGTTGAAAGTTTAGGTAACCACAAGTTTATCTAAAGAAAGGGATTCCCTGGGTTTGCTCAAACATGAGTAGCTTTAAGTTAAAATTACTCGGGGGAGTGCTTCCACCGCCATTTTCTCTCTCACTGAAACCAGCTGCAACTTCAAAACTGTCTGTGAGATAATACATTTTTATTGCCTGGATGTACTTTGTCTTGTGACATAATGTTCAGAGGTGATTATTAACAGTTGTTCTTGTCCCAGTGTCAAGAACACATGACTCTTATCTAAATCACATCATGTTCAATTCAATGATTAAGTCCATAAATTGAGGTAAATGTCAATTTTGCCACATTTTATCGATGAGATGTTAATGATTGAATAAAGTTTGTCTTCAGAGTGGTGTTAAAACAAATGGCCGTGAGGGACATTTACAGCCCTTTATTGTCTTTATCACCAGGCTTCTTCTTGTGCTCTGGCTGTGTAGTCTCCAAGTGTTATCTTAACTTGTTCAACTTAATACTGTCTAATAAGTTAATTATAATTAGAAGCTAATATTTTGAGGCACAGAACACACTGTGGTCTCTCTTTATTACGTACTGTTGTGCTGGTAAAGCCAAAGGGCGAGATATACCTCATCATATTTTCTTCTCTTTGTTTTGGCTGTCTTGTAGCCTTTCTGGGGGGTCCCATCCCCTACTTTGGGAACCATTGGATTGGAATTAATTTAACTATGAAAATTAATTGGCAACTATTCTGATAATTGACCACCAGCCGTAACAGCATAGGACAGATCTTTTTCAGCATGAATCCTTAATTAGGAAAGAAGCAGTTTTGAGTACTTTGACAGGTGTCTGTCTGTCTGTGTATATGCAGTCACAAAACTTTACTGGTGTGTGTAGCTGGGATAAAAATGAAGCATGAGTTTGAAAATGGGTACTCACCGACCCATTACTACTTAGTACTCGTTAACAGTACTGACTACTGACTCGTCGTGGGTTGGAAAGGGGACATGTTGATGGGCGTTGCAGCTTGTGTGAAGATGTGTGATCCCATTGGAAGACGCTCTTTAGTGTGTTTAACACAGGTCAAAGTTCTCTGATTCCAGCTTTTATTAATATTTTCTGGTGTCTGACAGTAAACTGGATATATTCTGGACAAAACAAGACAGGAGGACACCATCTTTGGATTTGGGAAAAAGTTTTCTGACATTTATATAGACCAAACAACCCTTCAATAATCATGGGGAAGAAATCCCCATTAGTTGAAGCCACGCTCCTGGCCAACTATTCTTAGCTCCGCTGCTAATGTTAGCTTATACGGTTGTTTCGCAATCAGCCCCTTACTGTGTGCACTTAAGAAGGTTGTTCCTGACGTGATGAACTTGGAATTTGATCTTATTAAAAGTCTTGATGGTGCAGTGAGAATCTTATTGGGTCACATTCTTCTTTCGCACATGTGGGTGGTTAATTGTAGGGCAGAAGAAAGATTCCCTCACTGTGTTCCTGTCGGGTTTGCTTAACTACGAGTTGTGTTTAAGGTGTTCCCTCACTGACGTATTGCGCCCATGGTAATTTTTTCCATGGTGTGTCAGACTACCTGTTTTATTGGGATGTTTCAAGACTGATTTAGTGATCAGACTGATATAATATTCATGATAGATCCTGATGTCACCGGTGAACCCCTGACCTTTTTTCAGTATGTCATTCAGTCCATCAAATGACCTTTAGTTTTGTTTAATTATGAAACATGCTATTCGGTGTCATCCTTACCATATACCTGACCTGATTCATCAGCTGACGTGACGTGAGGGCAATAGCCTTGGTTATTTTAATGCTGCCTCTGTAATAGCTTAAAGATTAAAGTGAATGCAAAAGGTTGAAGGCCCTTTACAGGTTTACAAGGCAGCTATCAGGCTTCTTATCAGACTGGGAGTAATTTCTGTGTCAAGTCAGTACCACAAGCCAAAGATCAAAGTCAAGGTCAGCAAGTATCCGCTGTAGAAGCTGAGGCTTTGGAAGGTGGAACAAAGCTGAGGAGAGCTTTTATTTTCTGCCAACGCGACTTTTTTCGGCCTTTTGGTTGACAGAAATAACTGCTGTTTAGACATTTCTTTTGCTATAAGAGTGAAATGTTAATACTGCTGTTTTTTATTGTGTGTTTGGTTTAGCTGTTAAATAGTGTAACAAAACATATTCAATACAGTGTGTATTTAGTCTGACAAGTTTGATTATGCACTGAACAAGATACAAAAAGACCACTGAACTCTTCACCTGACACGACTGGAGAAATATTTAAAACCTTTGAGAATAAACGTATTTAAAAACAAGCGTTCTGATTCGCAGCTATGTAAGATCGATGAGATAGACATGAAGTATTTGTCCTCCAGATTTCATCAGAAGGCCACTGCTGCCTTCAAACCTCCTCCTCAGCTCCAACCTCCCACTTCTCATGTCAATGGAAAGACAGAAATAGAAAAACACACAGAGCACAGCACCATCCAGCTACAGCAGCTCGTTGTATGGAAGGAGATGGTTTTTCAAGAGAGTGTCTTCGTTAGCTGTTTGTTTACTGTATGGCCCGACCTGAACTCTACAGGTCCTCTGTCTTTTTTTACGACTGAGCCTGAGAAAATTAAAGCCTGAAGCACTGAGTATGTGTTCCTATGTCACACCATTTGTTGCCATGGTTACAGCTTGACCGTTTACCCTGATTGCAGACATGTAAAATCTATAGTACTAGTGCAGTGCCCGTAGGAAATATGTGTTCCTATAAAAAAGTGGGAGATTAAGAAGCATTTTCATCGATGGCCAAATGAGGCTGTGTTTGAAGCTGGAAAGTCAGGGATATTAAGGTTTGTTGTGAAATCCAATATTCCAGGGAATAATTGGCCGTTTGTGACTATTTTTGATTTTGCCATTATATTTCACCTTAAAACTATTTACTTGGTGTGATTATTTTCAGCACAACCTCACATGTGTGACTGTACAGTTATTTTTTCATTTTGACATATTGTACTAACACAATGGACCTAAAATCACAAAAAAACATAAAATCCAAGTAGAAAAAGTTAGGTTTTTTGTTACTGTGAAAACCACAAATATGTTTAACAAACCCTTTTTTATTACTTATAATGCAAATATAAATTGTTGTTTGCTGAATAAGTGCATACATTATACAAATGTAAGTTCTGTGTAACTATTTACATTTAAATGCAGGAAATGCTCAGGTCTGCCTGAGCTCCTTCCAGCTGAATGAAGAGCTGCACTGCCCGCTCCACATTGACCTTCTCATTGTTTTGACTCATTAAACAAAAAAACGACTCCACTACACACTTAACCAAACACTACATAACACACTAACTATACTCTCCAAACACGCTAAATGTCACAAATCTCTCAATTCTCAATATCGCTGTCTGTACACCGACCGTCGTTGCCTGTCACTCATCCGCCGATGTCCCTCCCACAACTTCCTGTTCCTCTACAACCAAACCTGCTGCTTGAACACTTTCGTGACAAAAGCCCATTTTTACCCTTTCTTCTGCACCAGACACAGAGCAAACGTGACAGCAATGTTCGCGAAAAAGCGTGGCGGACAGTATTTACCCCAAGTCCGGTTTTGGACAGGTTGGTGCGTCCGGTCCGTCAGCTCGGGAGTTGGGCCGTGTAGGTTAGCTAGCGGTTAGCGGCTAGCTACACAAGAACATCCACAGATTACGATTCCACTTTGTTGTCCGCGCGTCTCTGCATCTCCTCAGACCCGACCAGACCGGTCGGTCTTGTTTAGTCACATTAATCCACAACAGTCAGTTTAGATGCACAGAACAGAACGGGACCGAACCGCCGGCTAACTCCCGGTCCAGCTCGCTCCGCTGCAGGTATAAATCCGCTCTCCTCAGACCCGAACAGACACGGTCCGGTCTCGTTTAGTCTCATTAATCCACAACAGTCAGTTTAGATGCACAGAACAGAACGAGACCGAACCGCCGGCTAACTCCCGGTCCAGCTCGCGCTGCTGCAGGTATACATCCGCTTGTTTCTTAATGTGTGTCGTGGCTTGAGCTCTGCAATGATTGACTCTAATGCGCATGTCACTGTGATAGCTCCGGTGGACTATGCTCCAGAATGTGTAAAGCATTTATGAAATAATTTATTCACGGTAAAATTGCAGTCCAAACAAATGCGAAGTCGCACACCACTGAACCAAACGGCAGCCATGTTGAAACTCTGAGGTCATTCTGATCCTGATCCGCACAGATATTTGAGGCACACACACACACAGACAGACAGAGATTCCTTGCTTTTATAGAGGGATGTTCTACGCAGGTTGAATGGCCTATAATATAAAAAAAAAAGCACCATGCAAATCACCCTGACCGAAACAAACCTAAATTATTGCATGTACATGGTCTGACCAACAGAGAGGCTCTCTGTCCCAGAAGAGACATGAGGCCTCTTCTGGTTTTATTGATAGTTCAGCTGAAGAGGTGATAGGAAACTGGATGGGAGGGGGAGTGACACGCAGCAAAGGGCTCCAGGCCGGGAGTCGAGCCCTGGTCCGCTGCAGCGAGGACAAAGCCTCTGTACATGGGACGCCCGCTCTACCAATTGAGTGCCCTGACAAATATTTTTTTGATCCTGTTTGGATTGTGCGACCATTATGCGTCACACATATGGTCGCAATTTAAAAGATCATTCTTTAAGTTAATTATGTCCCATTTTTACATGAATAAAGTAATATATCATCTAGTTTTACGACTACATTGTCTCAATCAACACACATCACCAACATGGCTGCCAACCTGGAACAGATGAAGATCATATTAAATCTGGTCATATTGACAACTCCAGTTATGTGAAAGGGGAATGAATCAGTTATTTTAGTTGCTAATATACAGGAGCAGCTCTACAATGTTGTAAGCTACAAGTTTCAGTGAGCATTCAACAAGACGGCGCCACTCACGCGACCGTTGGCAGTGTAGTTTTTATAATTACGTATATTCACATTCTTATATTTCATTGGATTTATGACTTTCTCAAGGTGAAAAACTGTCCTTTAAATTGACAATCATCATATGTGTGACTCATGACATTTGTCTCTCTCCTTTCATTATCATACAAAGTTTTTTTTCTGACATAAGCTACCACTTATGTCACACCGTAAGAAGCGGAGTTAATGAAAGTTAACAACAAAAAATGCCACTGAACTGAACTAAATACAAAAATGTGCCTACTTGCTAACATGCCATATATATATATGTACACATATATGTGTGTATATATATATATATGTGTGTGTACACATATATGTATGTGTGTATGTTTTGTATTGCATATTATGGGAATGTGCAAGAAATGCCACCGTGTGCATCAGTCCAGATACCTGTCTGAATGAAACTGAAGTCCAGGTTCTGCAGGTATTATGAGCAGGATTACTCAGTTAGTTAGATAACTTCTAAAGTAGCAACAACTTCGCCGAACATTTGTTAATAAATAGCAACAATCAATGACTAATTGATGCCTCATACAGTATACCCGAAGAGTGTGTTGCCTTCACATGCAGTCAGGATGGCAGGGAGGTGGGGCTGGTCAATGGGGGCCTTCAATACCAGTAGAGATGAAATGTAAAAATAATAATTAGAAAAAACATTCATTCCATTGTATAGCTTAAACATGTGTTTTTCGTTTTTTGCTGCACAAAGGTTAAGGTTAAGAAAGTGAGTGAAATGCTTGCATCGCGATGCAAATATGAATGTGGTTTCATTATCAGCAAGCCACTGCAAATGTAGCTCAATTAGTTTCATTACATGTATCCTCGCATCAAAATACTATCGTTTTAGTTCAAATATCTCTTCCACAGCTACTTTTTTTTAGTGCACCAAGAGCAACGTTTTGTAATTTCCTACCGCGCTTTGAAGGCAGCGTCAGTGTTGTGTGGGTGGGAGGAGACGTTCACAGGACGCAGTAAAAACTCCGACACACGCCGCCTCTGTTAATGTTGCGTACAGGTGCGGGACAGCACACACCGACAGCCTCCAGACACCACCGGACCCCACTGATTCCACCCGATTACTGACTCCACCCGCCGCTGGGATTTCACTGTGGATGTCTCCTCCATCCTGGTATCGGACCACATTCAACAGCGCTGCCATGCCGAGTCTGCGACACTCATACACGGTGACGGTGCCGGAGGAACCGGCCGCTTTGCCCCTGGACAAACACGACCTGCAGCGGAAGAGCCCGTCGTTGTCCCGGTCCAAGCTGGTGTCTACGTTCATGGGTCTGATCATCAACCAGGCCAAGGTGAGTCCAGCACCGCTGCACCTCTGACTGCTGCTGTCTCACCTTTACAGAAACACCCTGATACGCTTTTATTATGGTAACTTCAGACCTTTTTAAGTTAAAGTAATATCACAGGTTAGAAATACTCTATTACAAGTACAAGTCCTGCGTTTACATTCTTACTTTGGTAAATATGCAAAATATCAAAGTATAGTCCTTTAAAGTACCACAAGTAAAAGTACTCCTCATGCAAAATGGCTCATTTCAGAATGATATGATGTAATGTAATGAAGTACATTAAGTTAAGTACGATTTTAGAGTTATTTGTGCTTTACTTCCTGTATTTCCAATGTTCTGCGACTGTATTCTTAAACTCCACTACATTGTGCAGTTAAATATTGTACTTTTTACTCGTTACATTATTTTTTAATGAACTTAAGTTACTAGTTACTTTGCAGATTACATGCTGGATCAGAGCCCAAGTAGTGAATTTGTGTCAGTAATCAGAAACATGTTCAATATCGGATCAGATAATCAGTGAAACATGAAAATATGTCATTTATTTTCATTTTTTAAAATGTTTTCTTGTGCTTTTGATGTTTGTACTTTTATTGCCAGAAAATGACTGTCAGTACACATTTGTGAATTTGATACAGGATACAATCAGACTCTTACTCAAGTACTATTCGTATGGTTGACTTTTACTTTTACTCAAGTAATTGTTTTTATCGATATCTTTACTTTTACTCGAGTGAGACTTTTGGGTACTTCTTACCACACTGCATCAGAGTGTAGTACTTAAAAGTAGCGTAGCCAAGGTAATAGTAATCATCGTGCTAAATTGCTCATTTTAGAATACATACTTCATATAACTGGATTTTAAATTGGTGTATTATTGTCTTAGTGTCACAAACGTTGCGGCTGGGAAAGGTAGGGCTAATTTTGTTTGCTTTACTGCTGGGTAGTTTAATCTATAATAGATCGTAACTCATTATGTGATCTATTTACTCAAGCACAGTACTTGAGTAAATGTACTCGGTTACATTCCACCACTGACACTCACACTACTACTTCTACTCAAATTACTGTAATCAAGTTGTTTTTGGGGGGTTACTTTAAATAAGTATTATTTCATATATATTATACTTGTAATTTAGCAATATTTCAGTGTCCATATTTGTGTCTAAAAAGGGTAAAAAACCTTAGTTTGTTCAGTGTTTACGTATATTTGGTTTAAGGCCTGCACATCAACAATGCTAACAACATTTCTGAGTATTTCTACACAAATGTCACAGCTAAACTATGAACAATTATTCATATCCACAAGAAATCAAATGGTGATGCTGGATAAAAAAGACAATCTGATCTTCAGTAATGACCTTTAGGTGACTGTGCTATCTGAATGAAAACGAGTTGATCTTGTGTTTGAGGCAGACGAGTTTTCCGCGCAGACGAGTTAAATCACAGCAATCTTTAAAATCACCTCTCGGCGTCTTTCAATCAGTTTTGTCACCGCATGGAGAGCCACGGAGAGCTCTGCAGTGGTCCAGGTTTGACCTTTAGGCCCTTATCAGCCTTTAAGTGGAGGTCTGTGAGTACACACAAGCAGGCAGGATCCCAACACGGCTGCCTGCATAACAATTCAAGTGTGACGTCGGTTGCGTAATAGGAAAGGGGCGCCGCTGATAAGGAATGTGTTCGGAGTGTCACCTTATCATTTGCACAGGACATTTTGTTAGCACGCAGGCCTGCCCACAGCCTGCACATACATGTGGTGGAGCGGCTTTGATGCTCGTGGGCGAGTGAGGCGGCGACACCTCGGGTCTTTGTCCTTGTTAACGCGGTAGAGGATATCATTAGTCTCTCTCTCTCAGTGGCGTGCATGCTTGTGTTTGCACTCGACATGCTGCCATTGCGACTTTTCTTTAGTGAAACTGAGAATTCTTTTTGAATCCAGTGTGTAGCCATGCTCGCAGCTTTAGTAACGCCTGTTGGTCAGGCCGTCACATTGGTCTGGGCTGAAACATCTCCACAAATACTAAGTGGATTGCGAGTGAAGTTTGGTAAAGACATCCACGGTGCCCAGAGGATTGAGCTCGACGACTTTGGCAATCTTCCGACTTTTCACTTAGAGACATCGTCAGATCTAGATTTCAGTTAAGGCCTTCCCATTTTTGTTCGGTTAACCATCTAATAGTTTGGTCCAAAAAGTGGCAGAAAATAGCCAAGTAATGTCATCAACAGTCTTACTTTCAAACATGATCAGTTAACCATCACATAAAATGAAGACAAGCAGCAGCTCCTCATAGTGGGGATACTTGAACTGGGGACCTTTGACGCTTCAGCTTAGAAAATAACAAAGTAGTTGCAGCTCTTCATAAACTTGTCCAGTACTTAGTTTTATGACCAAATACATGCAAAGTATTCGTTTTCTCATCAGTCGCACCTGCATTTTGTGTTTCCTGTCAAAAAAGAGCGGCGGGGATGATGTATTTCTGTAGGCTAGCCCGGAAGTTAGCATCTCCCTGGTTCCCTCAACAAAAGCCTGATTTTTTAAATTGGATTTTTTGATTTTTAAAGAAAATACGTTTTTGACTCCAACTTGTTCTGTTCAGCAAGATAATCTCTGTATAAACACTGTAATCGGCGTGTAGAGGTTAGCCACTTGTTAGCAACCGCCTTTCTTGGACATGTAAAAAAGGCATGCCAACACTCTTAAACAAGACCCTAGCATTTCTGTTTTGAATATGTTAGCATGCTGACGTTAGCATTCAGCTTTAAGTCTGCTACACAAGCTAGCAGGAAGTAGCAGTATTTCTACTTCTGTAGGGTATTTTGGGATCTTTCAAGCAGGGATTCATACTGTTTCGAAGGGAGTGGCATAGCATGTGTGTGCAGGAATGTTGCCTCCTCGGTCTCGTGTTTTCTGGCCTTGCCCAAGAACTCATAGCTGTGTTTAGAACATGGCGTTCTCCTCGGCTTCTCTTTTATGTCGCGCCAAACTGGTAGAGAGCGCCCTTGTTCTTGAGATTACCTGAACGCATCACTTCCTCTGTTTTTTGGATGGGTCTTTTAAATCACAGGCGGCCCGCTGAGCGTGCCGAGCCACGCCGGTCAGTATTCACAGCAGTGCAGCAGATTGGGACTCGCTGGCACCATATGGTCACCTTCAAATACTGCAGAGAAGAAGAGGAGCACAAAGGGGAAAAAAATAAAGCCAAGAGGGCTGTCGCTAGCTGATATTGTCACAGGGCTATTTTCAGAGTTTTTTACAACAGGGCGACCATCATGAGGCACTAAATGTGAACGTCCTGATAAGGGCGAACCTGTTCATATCTGCCACTAACTACCTTATGTGAGGTGTAAGCACATTCTTATCCACATGCATTCTTTCTGCTCGGCTCCGTGCTACTCATCACACCTCTGACAGCTTCTCCAAGTTCCGCCCACTGTCACACAGATGCAGACTACAACAGAACGGCATATAGAGCTGGAGTTGCTGCTCAGTTTTCAGTGTGTGTGTGTGTGTGCGTCCATAATTGCGTCTGTACCCTCATGTGTGCTGTCGTCAGTGCGTTGCTGTCATTTCCACGTGCAGCTCCTCGGCCGTCAGCAGAGGCGTTGGTGCGTGACGGTGCTGACTTGCTCCGAGTCATCATGTTACTCTGTTACTATGTTCCCTCACTCTGGGATGAGCCACAGGTCAATATGGCACCTGTTAATATTCGGAAACTGGAAGAAGAAAAAGCTGTTCACCACAATTACTCAGCCTGGTGTCAAGGGATGAGTGGTAAAAGTTCTTCATTCGTCTGTCCAAACCATCTGCGGTTAAATGTCCCCACAGCAGATGAGCGGATCTGGACGACATTTAAGGAAGATGTTGATTATTCCTGCATAAAATCAAACATTGGTATCTAAACATGTCATCAGCTGTCGGGCAACAGGAACACTAAAAGCTGTGTACCAAAGTCAGAATGATTGTTCAATTTTGCTTTTTATTAATCTTTTCAATTGGTAAACTGGTTCAGTGGGTTCTTAATGGAGTTCTGCAAGGGCCTAGAGCTCAGAGCCACATCATTTTTGCTTTATGCATCAAATGGAGAAAAATCTTTCTTCTTGAATTACTTACGACCTTAAAGCTTTGCGCAACAAAATGACCCGAACATTAAGCCTTCTCAGGAAAACTTATGGATATGTGTTTGCCTTGAGTTTGCCATTACAGTCGACTCTGTCTTGTTTTGTTTTTTTTCTTGTAGCCAAAAGTGATCATATTTGGAGTACAGGGTGGAGCCATTGATTAGAGTTGATTGCATATCGCATGTTTTGTGATCTACGGGCCAAAAAACAGGGTTTGGTTACAGTGACTGTGTACAGTCAGGGTGCGACTGTTTTGGTGGCACATGTGCCCAAAAAAATCTGTGTAGTGCTGGTAAACATTTGCTTTGGTTGCAAGTAAAATGTAGGTGGTTGTTTTTTTGTTTTGTTTTTTGTTTTTTTAAACAACTGAGGTTATTACAGTTTCTTGTTGAAAGTGCTATATTTACATAATTTGTAAAGCAATTCAATTAAAATGCATCATGCGGTGCACCTGAATAGAAAAGGTGAGTGCAACCATTGTGAAAATCATTGGCTGCATCCCTGTCATTTCATTGTGAAGCCCTCCCAGTGACACTTATTTTGCTTCAACCTCAATGTTTACACAACTTTTAATCTGTAAATACAGTCTGCTGACAAAAAAAAGGGCTTCTTTTGCCAAGTCCACCACCCAGTGAGTCCACACGAGCTTAATACACGTGACTGAGTTGTTTCCAAACATTTCCAAACTTTGATAAAAAGCCAGGTTCTTGTGATCGCTCTGGAATGTCTCAGTCGCCGGACAGGTAGGCCGGTGGCTTTCGCAACCGCGCGTCCATCTGACCTACAGATGATTAACGCCGCACCTCCACATATGTCACAGACTAAACTAGTTGATCCTCGACCCCCCCTGCAGCGATGTGAAAACTCTTCACACAAAGGGCCTGGAGCCGCGTCGCGTCCTGCAGATTCTCAGTAGAGCTTTTCTCCTCGCTCCGCATCACATGTCCGTGTGTGATGTCAGCGTGGTGTGAGCGGTGGCTGGCGGGCTCGTCGGTGCAGCTGGAGGTCAGGGCACACTGTGGTGTTTCATCAAAGCGTGCGGAGCTGTAGCTGATATGAGCGGAGATAAAGAGCTGCCGTGCCTCCGGCAGTGTGACCATCAGATGGTGTGCATTGAACGAATGCCACGCAGTCCTCGAGGCTTACACACACACATGAGGAATGTCACAGGGCGTCTGTCATACAGTAGTTACATCACACTGAGACCGTGTTCAGGCTGATCCGACGGGAGGCACAACAGGCTGCAGTGGCCGGGGGGGGAACAGTAAATACTCGTAGCCTGTACGTGCCTCTTTCAGCATCATTACATATTAATTTGCCATATTAATACACACGAGACAGCAGTTCAGATTAATTTCAGCCTGCATTTATTCATTTCTAATTGATAAACTAATAATGAAAGTAGCTTAAAGTGGCTGAAACTGAAAACTGCGTGGTGTATTTTATGTATACGTTTTGAAATGAAAACTAAAATCCCCTCTCTCTCTCTGTTTGAACAGCACAAGAGTCCTCAAGGCCTGGTGGGACTGAGGAACCTGGGCAACACGGTGAGCTCCTCTCCGTCACTCCGCGGTCTTGTGTGCACTGTACACTCCGTCCGGCCCTTTAATTAACTCTGTGGTATTTGCTGTTCGCAGTGCTTCATGAACTCCATCCTGCAGTGTCTCAGCAACACTCCCGAGCTGCGAGATTACTGCCTGAGAAACGTCCACCGCACGGACCTCAACAACAACTGCAGGACCAACGCTGCACTCATGGAAGGTATGATGAGACTCCAGACGTAATGGACCTGTTTAGTGCCTCGTTATGTTGCTACGTTGAGTCACTTCATGGTTTAAAGGGGAGGTCAGATGGTCAGTTTGTGCGACCGCGTCCTGCATCGCTGAGAAGTCTTTATTCTTCAGCGTTCAGATCCTGATAGATAAAAGTCTAACATTCTCCAGGAAGAGCAGCTCTAAGGTTTTCCAGTATTGTCCAACGTCCACTCGGTAGCCGTTCCAAAGCTTTCAACACTACATCAGGGAGATGACGTCAGTGGACGGAATTGGCTCAGGTGTCATCGCTTGACCCACTTTGAGAAAGTGATAGTACGTCACCGTCGCGCGATGACACCTGAGCCAGCCCCATTGGCTGATTAAGACGTGGGATGCAGAGCAGCTGAGATCGTTTTATCGCCTAATGACCTTCGATTGCCATAAAACTCTGACCTGGTTGGAGTCCAAGCTGTCTGCTTTTTCCACATCAAGTCCACATCAGGCTTACAGTGGCATTCTTGTTTTCATACAAATAAATGTAAATTTCTTGTGAGTTCAGGCTGGTTTGCGTCACAGCTTGATTTACATTTACATTTGCTAGTCAAGCTCAAAACTCTGCATCCTGAAACAAGTTAAAGAATGCGGATTACTCTCATAATCCTCTGTGACCTTTAAAAGGTACAGAATCGCCTCCATTTACGACACAGACGGGATCTTTTAAGAGTGTTGCTCACAAATTGCCGGTATGTGGTTTCAGTGATTATGGCTTCATTTTCTGTCTGTATTTCTCTTCCCTTCGCCTACTACCTCAGAGTTTGCAAAGCTGACTCAGAGCCTGTGGACTTCTGTGAACAACGAGGCCATCAGTCCCTCTGATTTCAGGAGCCAGATCCAGAGATACGCTCCCAAATTCGTGGGCTGCAAGTAAGTCTTCCCGCTCTCCTTCTGCTTTAACCCTTTGTGCTCAGTCCACTTGAAAAAAAAACGATGGCTGATTTTCGAGGGGGGGAAAAATGAATTAAGTCATTCTACGTTTGTCTCTCTGCAGTCAACAGGACGCCCAGGAGTTTCTGCGCTGCTTATTGGACGGACTCCACAACGACGTGAACAGAGTGACGGTCCGCCCGAAGGTGTCCGTCGAGGACTTTGACCACCTCTCGTAAGTCGGCACCCCCCAATGAGTCACTCATAACCCGCTCTGTCACTGACACCTCGCACATGCCTGCACGCCTGACTGGGCTGCAATCCTTAAAAACTGTGTAATTATTTATAATTAGCATGTAATGAATTACCTTCGAGATTTACATAGTAACTAGTTAACTAGTTAGTCGTTAAAGGGACAGGTCAGGTAAGCCCCTCTTAGATATCGGCCGTAGGGAGGTCAGCCTTCTCCCCAGTGTAATGGAGCTTGATGGCACTCAGCTTGTGGTGCTCAGAGCATCTAATTAAGGAACTATTTTCTTTCCGTATCATCACACAAAAGGAAGGCTTGCTAACTAACGAAGCACTGGTAATATCTACATCCCGCCTCGTCACAAACACCATCCTCTCGTCCACTGGTAGACACACCCCTTCCTTCTGCACGGCGATGGGGAAATGAAAAGAGTTCTTTCGTGACACTGCTCGCAACAAGGTCCTGATGATCATCTCGAACACGGGTGTCAGAATTTCTGGAAAGCAACACTGCTGTTGAGTTTTTCAGATTGTCCTGGCTCTTAAAGCACCACAAGCTGAGCGCCATCTCGCTCGATTATATTACGCTCGATATCTCCAAAACTTGGCAACTCTCAACCAGCGCTGCATGTGCGAGGGATTGAGTAAACTAAAAACCATTACGTTGTCACAAAATGCCTTATATTTGCAGAAAAACTAGGATTTTCCATTTGATTTTAATTCAAACTATTCAGTAAGGTAGACGTTCACTGGTTTGACTCGAGCTCTGCTGTCTGCTTTCGTTCGCAGGGATGAAGAAAAGGGCAAGCGGATGTGGAACATGTACCTGGAGAGGGAGGACAGCAAAGTAGTCGGTAAGGGACTGACCTTGAAACCATGAAACTGTCCTTTTAAACCAATCTTAAATTAAATTAAAACACGTATTAAACACAATTCTCTTGTTCCTGTCTGTAGATCTGTTCGTGGGACAGCTGAAAAGCTCCGTGACCTGCACCGTCTGCGGCTTCCGCTCCACCGTGTTCGATCCGTTCTGGGACCTGTCGATACCTGTCGCGCAGGTCAGAGCTCACCTCGGACATGTTTGGCCAGCCACGTTATGTAAAACAGCGTTGGCTGCGTTGTAGAATGAGTCGCTGTTGTCGTCTGCCATGTTGTCATGTTGTGACCATAAACAGACGGAATGGCCCTGCTTTGTCACGTTGAACTGCGTCATATTTACCACAAATACAATATGCTGCGTGGGCTGACGCCGCAGCTGCACACGTCAGGCCCCCTCTGTGTTTGCGCTTTAAACAAATGCTGGTACAAGTTGTCGTAGATTTCCACCCGCATGCTACAGCATCTGATAGTAGAGCCACTGCATAAGAAATGCAGCATTATAGAGGTTTATTTTGTCTGATTGGACTTCGTCTGTCTCCACAGAAGAGCACGAGTGAAGTGACTCTCAAAGACTGCATGAGGCTCTTTACGAAAGAGGATGTTTTGGACGGAGAGGAGAGACCGGTGAGAAGCCTCACACATCACACCGCAGACACTCCTTTGTAAAGGTGATATATGGATTATTCAGCAGCCGCAGCAGCAGAATCTCACTGCCCTCTCTTTGTTTTTCTCCCAGACCTGCAACAGATGCAAAGCCAGAAGGAAATGCACCAAAAGATTCAGCATCCAGAAGTTCCCTCAGATCCTCGTGCTTCGTATCCTTTTTTGCTCGCGTCTTGATACACCCGTCTTGCTTGTTTCATGTGTATAACACACGGGTGCATTTGGATGATATCGATAAATGATTGAAATAGAAAACTGATGTAATGAATAAATGCAGCAGATCTACAAATATCACAAATTAAGAATACTCAAAATTACACTTGAAGCGGCAGAGTGTTGTTATTTTTGAACCAGTGTTGCCTCCTTGACTCGGCGTCCCTCTCAGACCTGAAGCGTTTCTCCGACTCCAACAACCGAGCCAGCAAACTCTCCACTTTCGTCAACTTCCCCCTCAAAGAGCTCGACCTGCGGGAGTTCGCCTCGGAGACCAGCGGTGAGTGTCGGCCGAGGGAAAGAAAAACAAACTGCCGCTGGAGCAGAGCGCTCTCCAGACTCAGCTGGTCCTGATGACTGACCCCTGTTTGTCTCTCCCTGCAGAGCGCGCTGTGTATAACCTGTACGCGGTGTCCAACCACTCTGGAAACGCTCTGGGCGGCCATTACACGGCCTACTGCAGGAACCCGGCGCTGGGGGAGTGGTACAGCTACAACGACACCAGGTACCATCAGATAAGCTCATACTTTTATCAGTTTCATTATACTGTATGCACCTGTTATCAAACCATTGACCTCATTCTGGCTGTATAAAGGTGTGTCAGCGTGTTGGCGAGTGTGCTGCACTGATTGCGTGAGGGCATGTAAGGACATGTGGCTGGAAGCGGCTGCTGTGTGGTGCAGTTTTCTAGTGCCTGTGTTTTAATTAAAGAAAGATGCTGATATTACCAAGACCAGAATGACTTAGAAACCTTCACCAGGATAATGTAAAGTGTTCAAAATTCCACCTGCGAGCAAAGAAACAATCCTCTGTGGTGTTAATGCAGTATGTACTGTGTGTGTTGTGTGCAGGGTGAGCCCCGTGTCCTCCAGCCAAGTTCGCAGCAGCAACGCCTACGTCCTCTTCTACGAACTGGCCCCCTCCCCACACAGCAAATATCAGACATGTCGGCTTTAGACGCCGCTGCAGAGGAGTGATAAGCTGCTCAGCCTCAAAGGAGGAGTCTGACACTGCCCTGCTGCAGAGGGAGAGAGAGAGAGCTCCCCCTAGTGGAGAGAGTACTGCCATTACAGACTGTGAATGTTTGGAGCACAAAGAGAAAAGGAACGCCGTCTTGACCTCCTCCTCGAGGTTGATGGATGTGAAAGGGGAAAGGGTGGATGTGAAAGCACACTCTGCACTTCAGCATCTCAAGCCGAGCTCTGAAGTTTAATTGACGCCTAGAAAAAGTACTAAATTCATTGTCGCAAAGGTGTGAAAATTCAGCTCAAGGCACAGCTGTGAGTATGAGGAGTTCATCTCGGCTTCTTATTTTCACACCAAAACAATTAAAACGCTGTGCCCGGACCTGAATCTGCACCCGCTCGAGTGGATTTTCCTTTGTTTTTGCACTTTGACCATGGACTATTATTACGCGAGGACATTACAGACACTTGGGAAATGCCTCACACACGACTGCAAGAAGTAATTTATTGTATTTAACATAATGCCGCTAACTGTATATGTCATTAAGCGCAGCCTTATGGGTTCCTCTCACTGATGCACAGAGGACGTCTTCTGTCATAGAAAGCACATTTTATTTTTGTACAGTATTTATGTGCAGCGCAGTGAATGTTACTGTACTGTGGGGAAGCCAGATGTACCAAAGCAGCTGTGTGAATGTGCATCAACAACACTTCTTCTTCTTCCAGCAATAATGTCGCTGACTTTGCATCTAAGTCAGTTCAGAGTCTATAAATGATTAAAATTCAATGTTGACTTGCACCGCCTCACGTGTTTATTTTTTATTTAACCCTTTTTGTGCCGGATGGACAGGATGGAAGTCGAGGAATAGTTCACCAGGGTCAGGGCAGTAATAAACTATGAAGGGTTTTAGACATTGCTCACCTGTGACTGTCCAATAGTCATCGTTTATCACATATATAGATGCAACAATTAATTGATTGGTTGTCAACTACCCCATTGTTAACCTACTATTTTTGGATTCGCATCATCACTGTTATCAAAATGTTCTGATTCCAGCCTCGCAAATGTGAAGTTTTTCTGGTTTCTTTCCTCCTGGTTGACAGTAAACCAAATATATTTGGGTTTGGGACAAAACAAGAGATTTGAGGACGTCATCTTTGCCTTTAGGAAACGCTTTTCACCATGTTGTCACATTTTACAATCAACTAATCAGTTAATCAAGAAGCTAACCTACCGCAGCCCAAATCGTGTACAACTAACAAGATAAAAGCCGAACAAAACTGTCAAACCAATTAAAGCAATAATGACTGATTTTGGTGCAAACTAAAAGTACATTCGACATGTTTCACAATAAAAGGATGTTGTGAACATGTTAGCAAGTGTATACATCCAGCAGACACAAAGCAACAATGGTAGTTGTTCAAAGTTGTTGTCTTTTAGCTCCGTTTTTGGTCTCCGCCAACTTAAGTATGTGGCTGTTTGGCAGCTAAATACTACATTATGTTCCCTAGCTAGTCGCTAACTTTATCTGTCTGCTGTTATGTGCTGAGCAGGTGGTGTACATGTGTTAATGTGTTAATCAGAGTTGAAAAAGCTGCCTGACATGGTAATCTGGGGGCTGGACAACCAAAACAATGAGCTAAAGAGGCTTTTAGCGCCCAATAATTTTATAATTTCCTGAGAATGGAATTAAATGAGCAACTAGCCTGATTGAAAATGTGATAAAAACCCAATAGTTATTACATTTTCTTAAAAATGATTACATTTTGTTGTAGAAATTGACATTATTAGTAAAAAAAAAAAAAATCTGATAACAACATCAGTCCGGACAGATATTATTACATTACTGATCATTATTATTCTATAACATTATGACATTAGTGGATTTTATTACATTTGCCATCAAGTTAAATGCAGATTTGATGGCATTTCCAGGAAAAGATCAGCAGAGTTGGGTGATAACTGTCAGCAGTGATGGATTGTAACTAAGTACATTTACACTCGCACTGTACTTAAGTGCAATTTTGTGGCACTCGCATTTTACTAGAGTATTTCTATTTTCTGTAACAACACAGTTTACTATACACTCCATTACATTTTTGGAGGCAAATATCATGATTTATACTTTCTTCATTTATCTAATGAACTAGTTAGTAGCTACTTTGCATTATTTGTTACTGGTTCCTTTACTTTATAATCAGTAATCAGATAAATACAATGATCAGCCAGGCTCAGCTGATATGTAGTATACAGCTTGTGTATTTATTTGTACTTTTGCACCTCTTCTGATGAAAGATTTAATATTTCATATTCATGTCATCACTCTTAAGTGACTCTTTTACGCATGTATTGTTTCTGTGGGCGATTTTCACTTTGACCAATGAAATATTACTACATGATATCTTTACTTTTACTCAAGTATGACTTTGGGGTACTTTTTACAACACGGATTCTCTGTGTGTTTATCACAATGAGCAGAACATTTCACATGCACACAGTAATGGACCATTCCTAACATTAAAAAAATGCCAATTAGTGTAGTTTAAGTTGCAGTGATCATCAGGCATAAGAAGCAGCACAAAATGTAGCAATTTATTAGATGAATAATGTAACAACGAACTTTCAGCATCATACAGGGGTGTAACACAAATATACGGATTGTGTAATAATATTAAAACCCATCAAACTTGATTATATAATAAGTGGTTATTCATGCAGCACTAGCAATCAGCAAAAGTAAAAAACTATGTAATTTCCTCTATTAATTACAAGTACTGAATACAGCCAGTTGGTGTGTGTTACATAACAAGCAGAGGTCCGTTAGTGCAGCAAGCCTGCTGTGAAGTTCCAGGCTAAATGAGCAGATTATGGTCAGATTGGATTTATGTCAGAAACACCTCTGACCCACATACACCGAGGCCATCTGACACAGGAACAGGTTTCACCCAGTGTCCACAAGAGGGGGCTGCATACACCGGTTTGGAGACCGACGAGGTGTGAACATGAATCGCTTGGATTATCAGACAAACAGACACTGGGATGACTTATTCTGTTGAACGGGTGGGGTGACTTTCAGAAAGATTGGGTCAGAGAGGAGCAACAACCGGCTACCTGATATTTAAAAAGTGCCTTGACTGGTTTCATATGTCATCAAACCAGTATGTCAGTCTAACCGCCAACCAACGGTTTACTGTGTACACCACTCCCGTCTGAGTAAACTCTTGTCCTTGAGTAACCGAGCTTGTTAGCACCTGAGGGAATGGGAATGTGCATGTGTGTGTGTGTGTGTGTGATTGGGTTTCTGAGGCTTGGACAGATGATCTGTTTGTGAGGAGGCCAATTTGTGAGGGGGGAGAAGATAGAGCTAGCGGAGCAGGGCCAAGTGATGTTGTGGCTGTAACACTAACCGAGCTTCTCCCGCAACATGGGACGGTTAGGGAACACACTGTGAGTGGGATCAGGGCCAGGTTAGCCTGACACCGATAGAGATATATAGGCCTGGCATTTATTAACTTCCTGGGTCAGGGTTAAATGTGACGCAGTTTGATTGATTTATTGTGGATTTTGTTAAACTATATTGTAATAATCTCACAATTGTGATAAAACCAAGTTTCTCTCCCTTAAAATAAAAAAAGTAGGCATCAATGTGGTATCAAAGTGGGGCAGTACAATCCTGAAATGTGTCAAGATGTGGGACTGTCACGCTGAAATCCGCAATAACCGTGTGACATAGGCAAACTAGCTAGTGAGCAACCGAAACATCAGCGAACTGATCAAGATTTTTTAAGCATGTTGTAAAGTAGGACCAAAGTACATCGACACCGGAGCGCTCTCATCTCATTTTGAAGTGTGCCTCTGAAAAACCTCAGTTTGGAGGGCCGTGTGGCCCCGACGCTTCACCCTTAAACATGAGCGCACAAAACGGAGGTACAAGGGGTGTATTGGGATCAGGCCGCTGCATCTCTTAGTTGTCATGACGTTTCAATTCAGTTTTATTGCTTCCTGTTTTATTTTGTAGGCCTCATCCTCATGTGTCATGTTGTGTTACTAAAGGGACATGACCAAAAACATGCCAACAGACACCAATCATTTTTCCGCAACTGTTTCACTATTTCATGTGTCCCATTTCCCCCTACCCCTTAAAAATGAGTTTCACTTACTGTACACTATGTATATATGATTTAAAGGGGCACTGTGTTACTTTGGAGCAGACATTTAAACCTTTAATCTTTACAATATTAACGAGGTAATAATGCAAACTCAGAAATAATGATCTTTTCCATAACTGAATAAACAAGCTGTCCTCAGAGGTAAATAAGGTCCCAAGAAACACTGTTTAAAGCTAGGCAGGACGGTGGCAGGGTCCGCCAAATACAAACAATGCAAAGCAGTGTGCAATTGAGTTTGTTTGTTTATTCAGTTTAGTCACTCATAAAACCAAGGAGTGTTTATTTAGTTTGTTTAAGCAACATTTAAAAAAAAAAAAATCAGTCAATAAAGATCTTTCTCTTCTGACTGAACTATCCGAGTGCACCTTTAATGTTTGGTCTTCACTGCGCAGAATGACGCAGCACGCTTGAAAACAAAGTCAGGGTCATTGTGCTGCCAAATTCCGTCAGCAAAAGTTAAAATTCTAGATTTCACGAGAAAGGGAGAGAAATAAAAGAGAAAGGATTATAGATACACAAGTTTAATCGAGAAGTATTTTGGTTGTGTGGATACGAGCTGTAGGTCCACACAAGTACCGTTACATACAAACTCATTATTCAACATTATTCCACAAAAAATGAGTAAATGTCCTTCTCAGTCAAACAAAAGAGCGTTTGCAACAATTTATACGTTTATTATACAAAATCTATTACAATATCATTTTCATTTTTGTAACGAGGACATTCCCCTCCCCCAACATGCGCTCGCACACACACAAGCAAACAGTCCAACATACACACAAGCACACAGTCCCTTTGGCTCCCATGCACACCATATGGGCTGATCACACAGCTTAGGGTATTAACAGATATTTGCCTGCATGGGAGTAGTGTCGTTCACAGTCGCTCTTCATGTTGACACTTCCATAGCTAATGACCATACCATAAACCCATGAAGGCTCCCCGAGGGCCAAAGTCCACCGTAGAGTGAGGTCGTTACATAATGAGAGTTTGGCCTAATGGTCACCTCACTTGAAGTTATGGCACTAAAATGAAATCCTTGCTCGCGCCGCATCAGGTCTGCTGGTCGGCTGTGAGGTCTCTGTCAATAGTAGCGGCAGTGCAACTAAAGAGAAAGAACACACTTTCTCCATAAAATGTGTTCCAGGTTCACCTAAAAAATCAGGGCAAAGTTCTTCTGCAAAACCTCAGCCCAGCCACGGGTAGCCAAAATTTCTCTTTCTCTTTCACCCCGTTCTCTGTTAAAGAGGTTCTTACGGCCTTAAAAGACAGAGACCCTTGAAAATCATCAGGTCCTGATAACCTTCCCCCTTACTTCCTACGTTTGGCTGCGCACATTATAGCTCGGCCGGTATCTCACATCTTTAATCTTTCTATCCAGAGCAACGCTATTCCTGATGTGTGGAAAACCACCTACGTGCTCCCTCTCCTGAAAGGGGGTGACCACACTTTACTGACTAATTATAGACCTATTTCCAAGCTCTCTATTTTAGCAAAAGTTCTTGAAAGGCTGGCAAATGACCAGGTCAAGGATTGCCTGAGCTTGAACAATATTTTATCTCCTTTTCAATCTAGCTTTAGGAAGCAGCATAGTACTGCAACTGCTGCCGTTAAGGTGATAAATGATATGTTGGAAGCCATGGATGCCAAGAAATACTGTGCTGCTCTTTTTATCGATCTTTTAAAGGCATCTGACACTGTCGATCACAGTATTTTACGTCAGCAACTACCCACCATTTAGGGTGACCATATTCTGAATCCCCAAAAAGAGGACACTACTACGCGGCAAAATTTTGAGGGTTTTTCGGGTCAGGTCGAGTGTTTTTTAACTTGCTTCTAACTCACTTAAACGCATATTCTGAATTCCCAAAAAGACACTTAACCAGGCCTCTTGGAGATACTGAAAAATACTCACACAAAGTTGCGTTTATAAACAATATATTCATTTATCTAGGTCGTTAGAGCCTTTGTTTGCCACGGACACATACTCTGGTCATACAAACTCTGGTCTCTCTACTGTTTTGTTGTATATATTATTATTGTTTATAGTTTATTTTGCATATTTTGTTTTGTTGTATTTATTATTATTGTTTATTGTTTATTGCACACTGTGCATTGTATATATACACTATGTATATATTGCCTTCTATTTATGTTATGTACAAAGTGTTTTATTTGCGGACCCACTACTGCTGTAACAAAATAATTTCCCAGTCTGGGATCATTAAAGTAATTCTGTCTATCTATCATACGTTCCAGCTTTGCAGACAGTACACTCTGCTTCCCATTTTTCACGACCCTGGCGAAAACACGGGAACTTTTTCCGCATTTCGTCTGTAAAAGTGCATTTGCGTTTTGGCATTTCTCCATTTTCTTTCGCACACCAGCAGACAGTGCATGTGTGCGTCGCGTCCGTGGCTTTGCTTAGAACTGAGCGGAGGGGTAGAGCAGCAGAGAGCTCTGATGCGCTGCACTGTTTTATAATGAATGAATACACATTCTGGGGTTCGGCGTGGAACTCCGCCTCTCAGAGTGTGTTTCCAAATGAACCATTTAACGTGTATGGTAAATACAATGGTCTGTGATGCGAAGATAAAGTGCACGCTACACAAACTCAAAACCCCGGACATTTGAAGGATTTTATAAACTCCCCCTGGACAGGCCAGACAGCCCCGCAAAAGAGGACATGTCTGGGTAAAAGAGGACGTATGGTCACCCTACCACCATTGGAATGTCAGACCATGCAGTTGGCTGGTTTTCTAACTACCTTTCCAACCGTAAGCAGTGTGTGCAGTCCGATGGTCTTTGCTTCGGGTTCCTAAACACTGTAAACGGTGTGCCGCAAGGTTCTGTCTTAGGTCCCACTCTCTTTACCATCTATATGAATGAGGTGGGCCAAAATATTAATGCATCTGTACATCTTTATGCTGATGACACCATTGTCTATTGTTGTGCATCTTCTGTTGCCCAGGTGTTCACAGATCTGCAGTCTGCATTTGACGCCTTTCAGGCGCAATTGTCTCAACTCAAGCTAGCTCTAAATGCAGGTAAAACTAAGTTTATGTTCTTTTCAAATAAAAAGAAGGTGCCTGGTTTTCTACCCTGTATTATGTCTGCTCAGGGTACCCCCATTGAGTCTGTGGCCACTTACAAATATCTAGGCATCACAGTGGATGATAGCCTTTCTTTTAAATGTCATGTTGACCAGTTACTGAAGAAATTGCAGTTAAAGCTGGGGTTTTTCTTCAGAAATACAGCCTGTTTCTCTTTTAAAGCCAGAAAACGTATTGTTGCGGCTACTTTCTTGCCACTCCTGGATTATGGTGATGCTGTATATATGAATGCTTCTGCTCACTCCCTGCAACTGCTGGATGCTGCGTATCACGGGGCCTTGAGATTCATAACTGGTTGTAAACTCCTTACACATCACTGTACATTGTACTCTCTCACAAACTGATCTTCACTTTCCATGCGCAGAACCACTCACTGGTATCTGTTTATCTACAAATCCATCATTGGACTGCTTCCCTCCTATTTGTCCACATATTTGACACGGAAACAGTCCGATCGCAGCCTCCGGTCCCTGGATTTCATCTTGTCTGCCATCCCGTCAGTTCGTACTAAGTTTGGCAAAAAGGCGTTCTCCTACGCTGCGCCTGCAACCTGGAACTTGCTCCAGCAGAGGCTGAAGCTGTCCAGCTTTATTCCTTTAGGGGACTTCAAATTGCTTGTAGGACGGCTGATGAGACAGTCTGTGGGGGTCTGCACATGTACATAAACCAGTCCTATTCTTCTTTGCATTTGTAGTTTGCACTATACTACTGTACTTTTTGAGTTTTGTGTTTTGTGTCTCCTGTATGTTCGGGTAGTCTGTAACTTTGTGTTTTGCTGCTGCCAACCTGGAACAGGTCTCTCTTGTACATGAGACCCTGGGTCTCAATGAGATTTTATCTGTATAAACAGAAGTTAATAAAAAAACAAAACACATATGCTCTGGTTGGGAGAGCATCATGGTAACGGCACATACACGGCAGGAGAAGTCCTGGGTCTTGTTTAAAATGCCTGATTATGTCGGAACAAACACAGTCGAAACAGACTTCTTATCAAAATTATTTTTTTGTTTTTTTATTGCCACAAACTTGGATGGATATCGCCTGAATTCTCGTCAAGGAATCTTGTTTATGTCATCGCCAACACGGCTCGAAATGACCCGCGGTCAAACACCTGATTTTGTTGCTACAAACACAACTGGAAATGTCCTGAGATCTTGTTAAAAACACCCAGTTTTGTCGGCAGGAACATAGCTGGAGATGGTCAGACTTCCCGTCAAACATATGTGTTTATTTTTTGTCACCACAAACACAGCTGGACGTTTTCCCGAGATCTCCTTTCAAAGCATCCATAGGTGTCACATTTACAAATGTTGCTGCTTGGCCCACAGGAATGCTCTGTATTGGCAACGGCCTTCTGTTAAAAATCTGTGGCAGCATCATGAAAATTTGAAAAAAACCTTTATTGAAAACTAGCAATAGACCTACTAGACCATAGACTGTAGTCGCACGGCGGCCACTTAACCTCTGAAATGATGCATCAAGATCTAGCAAATTTCACTTGCTTGTTTCACTGCTTCCTGATTGATTGGCAACTGAATAAGATGAAGGATTGTGAAAATCTGGAGGCACATCTGGCCATATTTTCTGATAGAAGAACATATTTGATAACCCATATTTTATAAAGAGCAAGACATATGTGACAAAAACACTTTGGTATGGACTTCATGGGGACTTAATAAGGGGTATTTTCCTATCGTGCTATCATTTCCTATATCCGTCCCTTCGCTGACATCAGACAATCTGAGTCTGTTGGAGTCTATAAAATCCAGGGGTGCCGCCAGGGGTTTTGGGCCCCATGAAAAAAAATCTAGTTGGGCCCTTGTATAGGTTGCCCATGTCTCAAAGGGCCCCCTGTCAGTGCCAGGCCCTTGGAATCGTCCTAACCTTTCGCCCCCTGGCGGCGGCCCTGATAAAATCCCAACTCCTCATTTCGCCCCTGACTTTCAGTTAGTTTTTTTTGATTGCTTCAGGTCTTGTCCTTTATGAAATGAGTTGGTCTCAGTCTCAAGGAACCTTTTTCAATTGAGGACTCTACATCCCTCCAGGCACAACATGCACAAGAACATCGACACTGCGTTACTATCTTTCTTTCTCTCTCCCTGTCCCCTCTTCCTCTCTAGCGTCTTATCCTTGTCCTCTCTCCTTCCTATCTCGTCTCTGCCGGACTATCAGCCACCCTGGGACTCCTCTCTGTCTCTCCCCTGGCCGTTGGTGCTTGATCTTCGTCCTTCAGGAGATTCAGCGTGTCCTTTTGTCTCTCTCCCCTGTGAGCGTGTTGTTTTTGTCTCTTCTCTCCTATCTGGTTGAATGTGAGCTTGATCTTTGCCTCTTGTGTGTTTGTTTAATCGTCCTCTGTGCAGATCTCCATGGCGGGGAGGTCATGTGACTCCGGTCTTATCTGTTCGGCAGCACGGAACTTGCTTGATGTCCTCCAGGATCCATTTTGTTGACAGTATACTACCTCTAATTTTGTCATCCTCATTCTGCATACTGTAATTTTACTATGTTGATCTATTATTTAAACTTGTTATCTATTGGATGTCTTTTCATCCCGTATAAGTTATTCCTCCTCTGATGCTCTTCTTACATTCTTACAAGTGTGAATTGCCTCCAATAACCAGAAATGATATCACTAACTAAGTCTCTCTTGTGTTTTGTAGCATAATGTTACACCCCAGATGCCTGACAAATGGATTATTACAGGTTACATTTTACCTGGCCCATCCGCTTGGTTTCTATCAATTGTATCACACCCAGTATCTTCCAAATTGATTATTACGAATTATAGTTTACCAATCCCCCAAGCCTTTGGGGGATTGGTAACGTGGTCTGAAAATTGATGGTTACAGTATGCATTTGCTAAACGACGGTATTAAATTGTACCCATATAAGTGTTATTAAAATATGAATATTTTGATTTTAAATCAAGTTTCATGTCTGGCGGAGGATCATATTTTATACAATTATAATGCAGTGTTTGACATATATCATACCAACTCATAAACTGCAACCTTAATTCCAACAGCACCATATATTTTCTCCGCAGAGATGAGATTTATTAACAACACATTTTGGCCACATATGAGACCGACAGGTCATCAGTGGAGCCGTCTCAATTCATGTCATAATTACCAGTATGATATTATGCAGGTCACTGGCAAGCATCGCAAATTTTGCTGCATTTCCTCAGTACCTCCATACTGCAAATAAGCAGTGGCTAAGGCCTAAAGCGCTACCTCTGGAGTCCCATAAACAGTTAGAAAGCAATCAGGCTTTAATCATTATCGTTTTCTCTGCAGCCATTATACCTCGCCAGGAGAAGAAGTGGTGATTATATACTGTACAGCCGAGGACAATGCAGTGTAAATTGGTTAGCATTAATTATCATTAAGTGGAGCTGCTGATATCAGATTGCACTTAAGTCCTGACTAATTTACAGCAAAATGATGTTACTTTGTGTTGTTTTGATAATTGACCACATTATTAGTTGCCCCCTAGACAGTCTTTACCTGAGTAACTGATTACTGAGCAAACTCCAGTCATGAGGTGAACCTCAAAGCGTTAAGGTGGCCTTGTATTTAAGATAATTTTCACAAAGAACTACTATCATTGTCAAGAATGAACTTTGGTCTATTGTATTGAGCGACCATCTCGTTATATGTTGCAACCACTAATTAAAGTCTTTCATCGTGCTTCGTTTCTGATGACTTGTGCATTTATTAGACTGTAAACCTCGTTACCCTCATTAAGTGAACAAACAACAGGCTTACAGGGAAGTACTTTTAATGTTATCAAGATGTGGACTTTACCCAGAGACCTTTTGGTAAATTATGAAGATGTAATAACATGTCAGGGAAGAAATTACGAGAAAAGGACAGGAACAGTTATTTATTGAATGTACAGAGTGATTTCAAACTTCTTTCCACTCAGTGAATACAGAGTTAAGTTAAAGATAAAATATAATGTAATTTACAATCAACTAAAATCATTCATATCAAATACTTTTTCTAACACACACACACACACACACACACACACACACACACACACACACACACACACACAAATACCTTAGCCTTCCATCATAGAAAATAAGTAAATGAAAGCAATTTATTACAAAATTGTTATTGTTTTTATTGTTAACTGAATATATCCTCCATATTAAAAACCAAGAGACCAAAAATATCAGATGTGAAGGATTATTTCTCAAAACCAAACACTTCTGGCAATTACATTCAATCCATTTTACAAAGTGTTTCTATCTTTATCAAAATAAAAGTACTCGTTCTTAAAGATGAAAATATTCTTTTAAAAAAAAACATCTTCTATCACAACAGAGTGATTATTTATTCACCTAAAGCCAGACAAACAATGACTAAAAGTAACTTTTACGTCTTCCTCTTGGCCCATAACATCATCATCATATCATTCGTATTGTTTTATTTTGATATGAGCCTCTCAGACTGTATGCTAGGATTTCTTCTTTGTCCAGTTAACAGGGTCAGTATTTTGGATGAGAAATGTGCTTACAATCCAATGGCATTTATATCCTCCCAGTTTTCTTCAGGAAACCAAAGACACCACCACCTGGAAAAAGACAAAGGCTTTTTAATGTTTATCATCTTGAGTTACTTCGAACCATTTTTGAGTTTTACCAGCAGGGAGTACCTCCTTCATTTATGGTGTTTGTATATATATATACATATATATATATATATATATATATATATATATATATATAGATAGATAGATAGATAGATAGATAGATAGATATAGATATAGACATACACACACATTATCAGGAATTAGCTACTATCTATGAATATACATGACTATTTTTTCTTTGTTTTGTTTTTTCTCAGTTCAGTTTCAAGATGCAGTCAGAAGTCAGAATTTAAGGCATAACTTATTGTCTAAAAGTATGATTTATTATCTTATAATCTGACTTTAAGAATCATAAGTCTGACAATTTCATTGTTAGCATTTGTAATTTTTCTGTAATTTTTCTTTGCTTGGAGAGAATGGCCTTCCACAAACTATCACTGTTACTGTGCATATCTTGATAGACTGATGTCAAACCTCCAGTCACATGATAATTAATGGAAAACAGGATGATATGTCATTTAGGAGGCAAGCTATGTATTGGGTGTGCTTGTATTGTACTCACCAATAGCAGCCACCCCAGCAATAGAGCCAATGGCAATACCAGCGATCGCACCATCTGAAAGCCCTGGATCGCCAGCATCCTCAGTGGGTTCGACAGGGGGAATTTGTGTGCTGTTTGCAGGTGCAGTGGTGTTATCTGCGGCAGGGGTGATTTCTGTCAGAGTGGTGTTCTCTGCGGTAGGGGTGGCTTCTGTCAGAGTGGTGTTCTCTGATGGAGTTGTTGTATTTGTTACTTCAGGTGCTGTTGTAGTTCCGTTTTGTGCTACACACAGGGCCACTGTGTTGGTAAAAGCAAAAAAAAACATGATTGAAAACATTTTTCTTAAGATAACACATTAAAAATGTGTGGTAAACTTTCACAATATTGGCTCTAGATTCCACAAATGCAGCTAGCAACTAAACACATACTGATTATATCTCAGTATTTGTTTGGAAAAATCTCACCACTGATTTGTAGTGCTACTTCAAAGTCAACACCTATAAAATAAAATGCCAAAGTTTTTGCTGTGATTTCAGTGTTGGGGACAAGTCTTTTAGTTCATCATAATCAAGTATCAAGTTTTTATTGAGAAGTTTAGTGATCGACCCAAACTTTGGTCCAAGCTCTGTTTAAAAAGCTGTGACGGGGACAAGGACAAGCCCTCTAAACAAACACTATCAACATTTATGACTCTGAAACTATGACTTCCGTTTAACAACCCTCATCTTCTGTCATCAAAAATGTTCAAGACTACAACTGTTCTATCATCATAGACGATAGAACAGTTACTATAAACAAAAGTAAGCTATGCATTAGTTGAGGCTTAAAGAATATTGTTAAATGTGCTGTGTGTCATATGAGTTCATGTTATGTGCCAACACCATGAAACCAATTCCTCCCCCATAATAATAATCAGGCCATCAACTGAACCATAAACTAATGGTTAAGCTCTGCAAAGTACAAAGTTCAAAGTTTTTTAATGGTCTTACAGAGAAATTGGTTCAATGCCAGAATCATATAAAAGGAAGTATTTCAGTACCCAGGAACAAGTTGGCTTGTAAACAATCTGAGCGATCTGTGCAAATGATCAATGATCACATTTGACAATGGAAGCCGCGTATCTCTATCTTTTCTAGACGCCTGTTTGTTATATTAGAGGTATGTAAGGACAGCTGGACCCCTCCCTGATATCTTTCTTTGATGAAGCTGCCGAGTCGGTTTTAGCTGGTACGAGGTACACATGTCCAATTGTCCTCGACCCAACCTCCATACATTTATTCTTCACTTCCGCCTCACAGTTTATTGCACTCGTTTTGCGACATTTGAGGGCAACCTTACTGGAAAGGACTAAAGGCGTCACTACGACCTTCAGCTGACATTTAGGGATGGTTTTGTGTTTAGAGATCACAATAATCTAAATCGTGCTCCTATAACGTACCAGGTTTGGTAATCTAAACTCACTGGTGTAACTTCGACAGTTAGAGGCACAGTTTTAAAAAACATATTCGGTACAACTTTCTAAAAGTGGGTTATCTGTTGTAAGAAATGTTTAATCATTTAATTGTTAGCTTTGTACCAATAAGAACAGCTTTTGGGTCGACAGGTTTGGAAAAATCTCTTTGACTGGCTGGTCTGTTTGCCAACTAACTGTTAAGTCTGGGCCAAATCCATTTAACTTTTTAACAGTTAACGATTCAAATTCTTTATTGATAATATTTCACACAACAGAATTTCTAAAAAATGTGATAATTAAGGCAGACTTGATGCTGACATAAAGTTATAGTTAGTTGCAACTTATAAGCTCTTTGAAGGAAACCCTTAATAAAAAGTATTCTAGGGTCTACAGTGTGGATATTCCTATTTACCTAGGCCCAGAAGGGTAAGAATCACGAGACTCAGATTCTGCTTCATTGTGGCAGAGTGAAGTTTCAGCGTCACAAGAACAGTGTCTTGAAAGATGCTCTTTGGTTTGGAGGCTTCGTGGCTGGAAAACATGAAAGCACAAACATACAGACTGAATTCATTTCTGGGACAAGCCCACATGTGTTATGTACTTTTCAATATCTGCGACATTCAACCTTGTCAAACTTTCCTGGGTCAGAAACAGGAAAAATATTCTTAGCCTGAAAATCACATTAATTACATCAACTACTGCACTGTCATGTCCAAAAAAAACCACAAAAAAAAAAAATGAACGGGTAAAATTGAAACTCACTTGTCTCACTGTCAACTTGTTTATCTGCCGATAGAGTTTACAATCCCTTTTATGGCTGACCCAAATCTGGGTTTTACAAGAAACGCACAATAGCCTACATAAGGAATAAGATAGATGATGTGGGGGAATAATATTTTTAGAAAATAAATCTTATCCTAAAAAAAAATCATTTGCTGTTTTACAGTCCGGTACTTTTCACCTCCATAATTCCTGACAGATAAAAGACACCAGACACATATAAATAAATAACACAGTCATAAATATAACGCAGAGAAGTATACAACTCTCAGATTTTTGTGATTACAGCTTACATCCCTTGACCTAACTCTAAAATCTGTCGTTATTTCACACAATAACATTTTCACCCAACATAATTAGTCAAAATGTTACATAGATGTTTGAGTTTTGTACGAGAGATGTACCTTCACAGAGTTTTGATCTTCTCTAACAGATTTAGGACTTCATGAGAAATGCTGAGTAACTTACCTGAGAGGCTGACCAGTGATGACGTTCTTCTTTATCTCGTCAGAATAAATAATACTCTCAGACACCAGCTTTTATGCACCCGTTATCACCATCCCATCGTCTCTAGCCCTCCCATTTTTATGGTTGTGTGGCTGCTGTAATACATCACCACTGGCAACCAGGGTGACAACGCATGTATTGACTTAAAAGGTTTATAAAAGTTCGCCTCAGGGCTACTTTGGGTTTTATATGGCACATTCATACATATTATTTCCCTCTAACGTCTACAAACAAGTGTGGGTGGACACAGAACTTCTTTAACTTCAACTGCATGGAGAAAAATAATCAATACGTGATGAAAAGTCTGCCAAGGCTCTTTTTCTTCTTAGTGACAGCCTCACAAGAAAAATAACATCATTGGTCACATGCTGTTTCTTTATTACATCAGGTTTACCTGACAAATACCTGTTGTGGTCATATTATTTAAAACTGTTTCTCTCTGACACCAAAGCAGAAGTATGTTGATGAATGTTGTCTGTCTTTCAGGTCATTGTAATTCAAAGTGCTATATCGTAGGCAACTTAAACAAGTCCAGTTGCCTACGATACAGCACTTAGAAAAAGTGGCATCATATATCTGTAAACAGTTTTTAAATGATGTGAAGTTGGATGATTGGGTCAGCAGAGTGTTCTTCACCTGCTGTTTCCCATCAACAAGTTTCTTTTTACAATGACTACAATCTTTCTCCAACTTTAGCCGAATAGCTTTTAACAGAACATTTACCGTAACGGAAACAGTCTGAAAATTCATTTCAACAACTTTGGAAGGCACCAATAAAATGTCCCGATTATTGGGGTGCCACATCAGCAGACATAGCAAACGTACACACATTCTCTCCTCAAGTAGAAGCACAGTTACTTCTGTAAAAAAAAAAAAAAAAAGACTCTGATGAATNNNNAAAAAAAAAAAAAGACTCTGATGAATGTACTGATTCAACTTCTTTACTCAAGTGAAAGTAAGAAAGTACAGGTTCTGAAATGTACTCAAAGGTAAAAAAAAATATACCCTCCGAAGGACTTTTTTACTGCCAATTTCTGTTTTTTCCAGCTATTCTTATATGCACCACAAAGAGAGAGGATTGCTGAGCATCATTCCCAGGACGTCAAATAGCCACATTTTGGGTTAGTAAAGCATCGTGCGCACCAAAATCCAGGAAGAGGGCTGCATGGTCACTAACACATTCCAGTCTCCCTCTTCGTCTGATCCCGTCCTTTTACGTTACATTTCATTTCACTACCTCTGGCGTGCGTGCACCTCCCAATATCAGATTACATTCATATTGGCCATTTTGGAGGGCCACGGCAAATGATCAATTCTATTGTTTAGTTTCGAAGACTTGTTGCAAAAATAAGCCCGACCAACCAAGTTATCCTTCAAAAGTTCCTACACCATTAAGTTGTTGGGACTATATTTATGCCAGGATTGCTAGAAAGCTGTACAACAATGCATCCTCTACCAGGCCTTAGGTTGTAGAAACACTTACAGAGTAAGTTTCCTTCAGCTTGACCTTGAGTCAGAGGCACTAGCCAGCTAGCACAAGTACCTGGAGCAGTAAAGATCGATCCGACAGGCAACACGCGTCTGTGTGAATGTCCTTCAGTTTGCTCTGTTTGGTGAGCAGTGCAGCAGACTGTGGCTGAAAACACGCTGTCACCATAGCACAGTCATTTACATGGAAACGGTGTGGGAGAGTCATAGCTGCCAATATTTCCCAGTGACCAACAAAACAATCCGCGGATGGTCAGTTTACAAGACACTGAGGATGGCAATGTGTTAACTGTATTTGTAAAACATAGCCCATAATATGTTTGTGCACATGTACTTTCAGAGTCATTTTCACAGGTTGTGCATGACGTGCCGTTGGCCACATGATATGGACACCAAACAGAGATGTACAGGTGTTTTGCCATATGTGCTGAGTGAGCGAGTTACAATAAAATAACATTTTGTGCCATTGACAAGGGATGTACCATTTTTTTTGGCCTAACATTGTTATAACCCGAAATAGGGGTGGCTGACTGACATAGACCTATCAGCAAACAAGGGGACATTCACCAGCGTCAGTGGCTGATGTTAAAATGTTAAGCTGTCTATTTTACAGCTTTTGTTAACGTTCTACATTTACATTTATTTACGTTATGCAAAGAAAATGTTTTTGTTGGGCTAGGTATTAAAAACTCTGTGTACAGTAAATTCTTCTGTTTTGGATGTAGACCACTGTATGTACACCTTTGTGTTGGTTGGGATGTACACTGTGTACATTGTTTTTGTGGGAAAAATAAAATATATTTGTTCACATGGTCAGACTGACCAAAAAAGGCCTAAGTCATTATGATGAACGGAGAAGAACAGATTTCATTCATCATAGTGTTTTACATTGAGCACATCAGTGTTCAACTGGTTTTTTTTTATAAATGTCTATTCATATGATGGTTTGTGTGCGTCATTTGAAAACAAAATACCATTTGGAGAAGAAATAACATTGTTTTTAATGTAAAGTTTCATTTTGCAGGAGAATTGAGGGGTTTTGCCCATTGTGTGTGTGTGTTTTTTGATTTTGTGTGTAGAGTTCTGAGAGTATGAGGCATGCTTTCAGAAAATGTGTGTGAACAATCGAGAAAAACTGTAAACAAGGTGAGGTTGTCATAAAACATTTGAAAAAACACCACCAAACCATTAAGTGCTGTATCAGTTGAATTTTTCTTTTTTTTTTTCTTTCTTTCTTTTAGCAAGTGAGCTTCACAGTTGTATAACTGTTTAAGATAAATGCTCCAACCAATTTTTTTAACACATAAAAATTCTCTGGGTGGATACTTTTTAAATGAGTGAATCATGTCCCTTTCATTCCATCAAGTTTACAATCAGCTTTATACAACTGACGCAACCTGATAAGGAATCAATGGGATCTGTGTCATCAGAACATAAATGATAATCTGCGTGTACTTGGCAGTTGGCATCTTGCATGACAACGTCTGCCATCGGTATAAATGTGTGTGTGAATGAGTGAATCTGACAAGTGTTGTACAGCGGCTTTGAGTGGTCAGTGGACTGGAAAGGCGCTATAGATTTTCATATAACATAGGTAGACATGTATATTGATATATACGATAACACTGTGTTGAAGGCAGCAATGAGAACAAGAAAGAGAAATTGTCTTTACATCAGTGTTGATACAAGCCCTGCGTCCTAGGAATTACACAACAATATGCCTATTAATTGTTTTGCCAGTTACGTTGTGGATAAATAGTATTTCTGTCTGGACTATGTCCAGTGGCAAGGCCTCTTCCAGTAACAGCATACAAGTCATACTTACATCAGAGAGCATTCAAAGCACTGGACTAGGACACTGAACACTGCAATGATGGAAAGTAACTAAGTGCATTTACTCATTATCTTTTTTACTTATTTACTTGAACAACTATAGCTGAGAACAAGTTTTAGATACTTATGTGAGTTTTCAGAGACCTTTCAGAGGCAAATATTGCACTTTTTGCTCTCTTTACTTTTGCTGTTTAAGTAATGCTACATCAGCTCCTACTAGAATAATCTCGGACTGAACTGTTGGCCATCAAATTGCGTTGCGGAAATGTCCATGATTTGACAGGAAGGAAGCATATTGATGCATTTTTTTTGTAATTTTTTAAAAACTATTTGTTGAGTCCAGCATTTATATAGTAGTGATAAGCTTAACAGTTGGAGTACTATTTCAAACACAGCAGGCCTGTCATTTTTCAATAAGAGCAAAATACATAAATAGCACAGGATCATGGGAGTTGTTGTCTTTATTGCTAAACAATCGAGTTCTGATGACATTTTACCCTCACAACTTAGCCAGAAAGATGTATGAAAGTTTTATTCATGTTTGGTTTAGTCATGTTCGCCTCACATGACTTGCCTCCTGACTCTCTGACGTATCATTGCATGTTTTCCCCGGAAGTTATAGCCACAGGCAACCAAATAAAACCAAAATAAAATAAGAGATATATCTGGGTTGGAATATTGTTTATACATTTGGGATAATGTAAGTTAGCAACTCAACAAAATACGTCACAAAGATCAAGTGGTTTTTAGACAGTTCGATGCAAAAATATGACGTATCTTTATGTGAATACGCCTTACAGGTCTGCCGTTCCAAATCACTTGAGCTGAGGTTAGGAAAAAGGTTTGGTTTTGTTTCTGTTGTTTCAACAGAGTGACTTACCTTTGGTAATGGTAATAGTGATTTTTGTGTGTGTGTGTGTGTGTGTGTGTGTGTGTGTGTGTGTGTGTAAAACTGATGACACCAGATTTTCGTAGAACTGGTTATGGTGTAGCGTTGGGTTTTATGTTGGTTGGGTTACACTTTGGTCAAGAGTACAGAATCCACCGAGCCTAGCGTGTGTAGATAAGTAGTACCAGATGCCAGTTTGGTAAAATGGCTGACCAGTTGATCTGATAAAATGTCAAACAATAATTATAAGTATATGTGACAACACTTCAGAGGCCTATGTCCACTGAAGTGGATTAAGTGTCCTGCTTACTGCAAAGGTCAAGCAGGATACATACTGACATACATACTAACATTTTGTTTTGTTTTGAGACTTTATCACACCTTGTAAACCTATAAAAGTATGGAGAACTTGATGTGACAAGGTGTGTGTAAAATAATCAAACTGACCAGGGGATAAAAAGAAACTGAGGCACTGGTTTAAATAAACAATGCAGAATTAGTTTTTTTATTTCATGTTTCTTTACTTTTTAGATTAATGGCTGCTTATGATCAAACTGCACATGATATAAATGACTGCGTTCGAATCACAGTGTAGTGGCAGCTAAAGAGCTTAACGCAAGGACACTTACGTCTTTCTATCAGTCAGCCAAAGTTCTTGAGAATGTCAGTGAAACATATCTTGAGAAGCTGCACACCTCCCTGCTATTTCTAAGAATATGAAACTCAACCCCACTGCGATCTAGTTCACGATGGCAATGAGGAAGCAATGGATATTCAGGTAGCAATCTTCATGGACGTGGATGATGTCTTATCGGAAGCCACAGATGCAGGAGCACTATCATATAGATACTGTTATCAGTGAGTCATGGAAAATTCCAGCACTTCAAACCAAAGAATTGGAGACCAAATGTCATAAAATGAAACTTCAGACATTAACACTGACTGTCTGAAGACTTAACTTAATCAGTTTTTTCAGTTTTTAACTGAATATTACGATAAAGTAATGGTTAGATACAGCATATAAAAAGACTTAATAAGTGGATAACAGCTATGGGATGTAACTTAGTAAATCTACTACTAAAATATTGTTCTTAAGTACAATTTGACAAACATTTTAACATGACTGATTCTTAATGTTTTTTAAGGAAAACAGACCTTCTATTCTGCACCTTTCTACAAGCTCTTTAGATGTCCTTTTTTTAAAAGATTTTTTTCGGCATAGACACCTTTATTAAACAGTAGATAGAGAGGAAAGAAAGGGGGATGTGACATGCAGCAAATGACCACCCGCCAGAATCGAACCGGGGTCGGCTGCGTATATGGCATGCGCTTTAACCAATCAACCACCTGCACACCGGAAGGCCTTTTTTTAAAACATAATTTGTTGACATAAGAATGTTGAGCCTATGACTAATGTCCTTAACAACTCTGTAGGAACACACCCCACAGAGTTTGAAAGCCTGCCAACTCCTCTCCAGTTAGTTAGAACTGAAGAAGCCTCTTGGAGGAGAAGTGAAATGTCTTCAAGAAACTGAAACAAGTCTAGTTGCCTACGATACAGCACCTAGATTTACCATGACCTAGATGACTGAGAATCTTCATCAACATCTTATCAATAACACCGATTCCAATATCAGAAAAATGCTGAATATTGGATAAGATTATCGGTCAAATATGTAAATGTATGTATGAATGTACTTTTAATTGTACTTTTGATACTTGACGTTTGTGAGAAAACTGATATTTGAGTCTCATGCCCAACTCATCAAATACTGATGCTTTGGGATTGTAGGATGAGTATTTGACAAGTTAAAAATTCTTACGAACTTGACCTTTAAGTGCATTCGTTACAGTACATGAAGTACTGAAGTACATGTCAAATGGGACACTAACCCTAACCCTTCAAGATTTTTGCTGAAGTACCATACTACATATGGGTGGTGCTCACTTATACAGAATTCATATAATATCTTTACTTTTATTTCCCTCACCCACAAATGGAGACAAACACATTATTAGATCTATAAGAGGTGTCCATGAAAATCATTCTGAAAATGACAATGTATTTAATTTTGATCTTTATTGTGCTTGCATATTTCTAAAGACATTTGAATTAAATCAAATTGCCAGACACTAAATTATGCACGTCAATTCTGGAGGTAAGCAATATTCCAAGTAATAAGTAACAGTTGATATTTGTATGTATTGTATAGTGAGCACTTAAAAAGTACGCACACAATGCAGAGAGACTGGGAGGAAGCACACTTGTACCCTGGTGCACTGTAGCAGGAGGCCTTACCATTGTAATTTTTGCAAGTAAGACAGTGTAAGGTAACGTGCTTACAACTTTTGGTCTACGAAATTGGCTCTAAAAGATTTCTTATGGATACATGAGAGTTGGTGTATTTTAGTCATGATTTTATATTGAATTCAAAATAGGTGAAGTTGCAGCTCTCTCTTAAATCACTGGGTGTTGAGTTCCAAAATGTTGTCGCTCTAACTGAGAGGGTTGATTTGCCAAACTAGTCAATCTAAACACTTCTTCAGCCCACAATGGAAACAAAAACGATAATTAGATCTTTAAGAGAGGCCCCGAAAGTGGCGCTTTAAAGTCTTTCACTCTTTCTGTTCTCTATTGTGCTTTGATTTTTGCATATTTCTAAATAAATTTGAATTCAATCAAATTACGACGCACTGCAATCCTGGAGGCAAGTAGTATTCCAAGTATGAAGTACCAGTTGTTTTCTGAAATTCTTGTGTGCACTGTAAAACATTGAAAGTGTGCACCCACTTGTGGTGATCCAAGATAAGAAACAGCTGAGTTCTCACGGAGAAGCCTTTTGCAATACCTGTAACCATAATGAGTGCAATGGTGGGATTGCCTGGGTGTGAATGGTTGTTAAGCTGTCTGGGGAGAGAACTCATTACAGCATTGTAGGTGGGTGATAGGTAATGTCTTCCACCTCCTCTGTTCAAAGACCAGTGTTCTAGTCTGACATAGATGGATTCCTTAACTCCTTTTTCAATCCATCTATCGTTTTTGGCCAAGATGTCTACATCGTTGTCCTGAAAGGAATGATTCTGTGTTGTTCCATTTGTGAATGGAGAGGTTGTTTTGTCTGCCTAGTGTACACATTTGTGCAGTCCTGGCTGCATTGAAGAGCATGCTGTTCAGGTGTGAGGGTTGAGCTATCAAACACTGAGGACTAATCAAAGGTTAAGGCAAAGAAATATGTTTTAAGTCAAAGTGGGTTTATTTTCCAAACCCACACAGTCACCTTTTTTAAAAATCATTCTACTCCTGTTATCTATAGGGGCTGCTGTAGCTCTGGGGTCGAGCTAGTGTCATGTTATTGGCAGGTCACTGGTTTGATTCCCTTGGTCCGCATGTCAAAGTGTCTTTGGGCAGAATACTGAACCCCAAACTGCTCCTGATGTGCTGGTTGGCACCTTGCATGGCAGCCTCTGCCATCAGTGTATGAATGTATTTATGAATAACTGTAAGTTGCTTTGGACAAAAGAGTCTGCTGGATGGCCTTAATGAAAACGTAAATGATCTCATGTAGAGATGTAATGTAAATATATTTAAGAATAAAATGAAAAACATCTGTGTCAGATATAGTGTAGTAAACTATGGTGAATATTATGATATGCTATGGGATATGAGATATAGGGAAATGTAGTGACATAAAATAACTTAATACATAGCATAGTACAGCGATGTGATAGAATATTAAATGTAGGTATAGTATAGTACAATATATTTAAGTATAAAGTGTAGTACGTATGTGTCGACATTATTGAAAATATAAATTCTGACATTTTTCTCGGGTGGAACGTCTCAAATATCTTTATAACTGCCGTTCCATTTACAGCCTCAGTTTGAGCTATTTGATGAAATGTGGTATATAATGTAATATGAGTAATAGGTCTAATATAAACTTCAGTGCATATCATCGATTTGCATGTAAAATATCACAATGACAAAACAAAGACAACAAACCTGTGGCTTGAATCGCGCATAGTTTAAAGTCTAACATTCAGAGCAGTATTATGTAGTATATTAGTGTAACCTAGGTGTCCTGTCACGTAGGCTACGGAAGCTTTTTTGGATCACAGCGAATCTTGATGCCAGACGCTCCTTAAGAGGTCGGCATCAGACACTACCTAACAAACCCAGCGAGCTGGGATCAATTGACTTTGAAGGGAGTGTTTACTTGACAGCTGATAGCACCATCTGATGGCTGATAGCCTCAGTTTAGCATGGATGAACTGCAGATACTGATTTGACACTAACGAGCACTTGTAAATCCAGCTAAAGTGAGAGTAGATTTTGGACATGACTCCAGATAACTGATTATGTAGGTCTGTGTCTGCTCAGTGTGGAAACAGGCAACGGCATGCTGACACTTGTAAGATATATCAGAAATTTAGAAGCTGATGATGCACCAGTATATTTATAGCATATTCTGCTCCCCCCCAAGTGGCCAGAAACAAATGAATGCAGATTTAAGTAAAGTTTTGGATGCAGGACTTTAACTTTTAACCTTGTTTGGATATTATGGTATTGCCCCCTTTACTCACGATACTAATTACATTTCCTCAAGTACTGTACTTAATTACTTTTTCTACAAATTATTAGTTCTCCCAGCCAAGATGCTTTCAATTAAATATTCTTTCAAGGCTCAAAGGGGCTCAAAGAGGTCAGTATCCACTCTATCATTAAAAAACTGCAGAAATTCGAGAAAGGTACAAAAAATACATAAGACAATATACTTTTTTTCTATTTTCTCTTTACCTCGGATAAGGTATTCAGATCCTTTACTCGAGGAAAAATATGTATAAGTATTATCAGAAAATTGTACTTAAAGTATAGGGCTAAGTAAAAAGAGTGAACGAAGAAAAATGTTCCCCTGTGAGACTGTTATTAGCTACTCTCGCATTTTACTAATTTGTATATTTGGACTGCAACTGATGATTATTTTCATTGTCGATTCATATGCACATTATTTACGTAAAAACAAAAGGAAAGTGACAACGTTGCCATAATGTTTGTTTTGTCCTACAAACAGTACAAACCCATACGCTAGGAACAAGCTGGAACAATGAAATGTTTGGTGTGAAAAAACACAGAAACAGCTGGTAATCATAATTTCAACAGCCGGCCGCCTAGCATTCAACTGCATTAGGGTCATTTAATTTGTAACAACGCATCAGGTTTTAGAAGCAATTCTTACCAACTAAGTGACAAATAACTGTGATGAAATAAAAAGTAGTTACAATATTTCCCTCAAAATATAGCTGAGAAGACGGAAGTGGAGTGGAAAGGGCAAGCCTCGAGTAAAGCACCTCGGATTACAGTAAATATTTTAACGGTTACTCCACTCCTGCTGTTAGAAAGACACCATACAAACTATGACTGTAAAACTGTGTGTGTTTATTGAATGGCTGCGTATTAATGTCAATATTCAGAGGTAGGTAGTTCACTCCACACAGATGACGTAGCCTAAACACGAATGGTTGTTCATCTGTCAGCAAGTGAGCTGAGTAAAGTTTGACCTTCAAAATAAAAGCGTAACCCTGTGTATGAACCCTATCACCGGAAGTGCCAGCTTCATTCTGGCGCCGGGTCACGGCTCTTATTCTGACAGTCACCGCAGAAACTTTGGTGTGTTTCCTTGATTTTAGCTCGACAGTGGTGCTGCTGCTGCTGACTCTCAGCAGTGTGTATGTGTGTGTGTGCGGATGGTGGACCGTTCCCGGTGAAAAACACCGACCCCCGGCCTCACTAGAAATGCCTCACCGCCGCGTGTAAACGGGCGAAACTCGCGGAGGGGAGAGCGTCAGGTCTCGGGGCAGGTTTAGAGGAAAATACAGGCAGGATGTTGCAAGTTTTAGCTTGTGGCGCCGTAGTTTTCCCCGGTCTCTTCTTCGCCTTCAGGAGGATCCTGCCGTGTGTGTTCAAACACTGGAGCGATGCCGACGTGGTGCTGGTCAGCGAGAGGTAAACTATCTAAATTCATCACTTTACACAACATAACCTGACGAAATACCGCCTAGCTTTAGCATCTTTATAGCATTCCATCCTGCTATGTGACTTTAAGCTAGTTGTCGCTCATTCAGTTAGCTTAATGTGCTGTTATTTTGATAATTTAACGCATAACGAGCACTGTTAGCTACTTACATTACATTACCGGTACATTTATTGTCTTTTATCTACATATAATCATTTATGTTGTGTTTTATTATTAATAATTGGGGACAGTATCCCTCGAAGAATCTTCACAGGGATGATTGGCAAATATCACTGCAAAACTATGAGTCTTTACTGGAAAATAAATGCTATATTGATCCCATAGTGGACTGAATAATACCAAAGCTTACATTGTTTCTGTGTATAAGTATTTGGCGTGTGTCTGAAATGCATCATTTCTGTGTGATGGGCTTAAATGTTCAGCTAGCATGCATGTTTTCATAACCACTACATTTTTTTTTTGCATCCACCAGGGGCCTTGTAACTGCTCATACAAACATTTAAAGTGACATTATTGTTGTATGTGAATAAACCCAAAACTGAGCTTTATCCAGAGCTGCGAAGAGTAATCAATGAGTTATCAACTGTTAAATTCAAAGCTAATTATTTTTAATCAGTTTGAGTATTTATTTATTTTTTTAATTTTTTTTTAAAGAAAAACAATGTCAAAATTCTCTGATTTCAGCTTTTTTAATGTGAATGTTATCAGTTGTTTACTACCCTTTTACAGCAAACTGAACAGCTTTTGATTGTAGATAAAACAAGACATTTGAGGACATAATCTTGGGCTTTTTTCTGACATTTTGATAGACCTGCAACTAATGGATTAATCGAGAAAATGATTAACAGTGAAAATTATCATTGGTCGCAGCCCTAGCTTGATCCATGTGCTTAAAAAAGTAAATCATTACATCTGAAGCCTCCTCAGTAACCTAACATCTCATGGGTGTTGAGTTGCAAAGTAGTAATAATTAATACAGTTCGCGCATGTGTGTGGGTCAGTGTGACTTGCTCGCATGTGCACAGTTCAGTTCAATGCTCATTTGTACGCTGTCACTCCTGCTAATCCTCTTCTGAGCTCCGGTCAGGGCCGACTGCTGAGTTAGCTATGCACTGGAAAACACTGAACTGTACTCCTGAATAACGCTTCCACTAATTACTAATGCTCGTGTAACGAAAAATGTTGTTCTCACAATCGTCCACGCCTCAGGGGATGAGCCACTGCTCCTACACCATGAAACAAGCCTCCAAATTCTGCTGTATCTCCTCTGACATGCAGGTCATGAGCTTGGATCATGCTAGTGTCTTTGGTTTAGGTGGATTAGTTTCATATTCACCAGGTTATATGCCTTAAAATTCCCTGAATTTGATGAAATGTTCAGTATGTAGATTCTCAGAAAATGCATCAGTGAATATATATTTTTCATCTTGCCTCCACTACATTCTGCAAATCTCGACTTGTCAAATAGTTGTTTGATAATTTAATAATAATTGAAACCCTTGATTGGCTGATTATCAGATTTGAATGTCCCTGGCTACTAATTCAGTTTTAAAACATGTGGTGAAACACAGCAGGAAATTCATGCCAGTTAGCTTTAACTAGAAGCGTTGGTAATATAATGTAATGTTGTTTAAGGCTGCATCTTTTTGTTATTGTTGCTCATTTTTGTTATCGACTAATCTGAGTTTTTTTCACAGTTGATCGATGTAGCTTTTGCCTAAAAAGTGCCCATAGTTGCATCTTCAGATTGCTTATTTTGTCCAACCAACAGCCCAAAACCAAATGACTCATGATTAATCTGTTATCAAAATAGCTGTTGACAATCAGCTAATCATTGTAGTGTTTGAAGTGATAAATTACATTACAGTAATGGGTGAGGTAGCAAACATTTACACAACTGTGAGATGTCCGCTTAATCATTCTGCTTTACTGTGATACAATCACTTTGCTCTAAAGTGAAGGCATACAATACTTGTTTGTAAGTCAAATGTATGCTGATGTAGTGTGACACTTGCATAATGCTGGGGGACATGTGAGAGGCAAATAAATCCAATCAGCAGAGGTGGAAATATTACATTTATAGTCCCTAGAATTGGTTAAGCTCCTAGGACAATGGATCTGAAAATTCCCACATAGTAACGTGATCGGATTCCTCACTAAACCCTCTTCTTTGAACCTCTTCAGCTCCAGTTTGTAATACAGGCTTTGGGTAAAATATTTTTTTCCCCAAAGTGACACAAACTTGACAGCTGCAAAACTATAAATGTGCTGATACCTTTTTTCCCCCCTTTTTTGATACCAGTTCTGATACCTGAACTTAACATATCAGCTGATACTGAGTACTAATCTGATGTTGTTTAAAAACCCACATATCCCACATATCATCATTGAAATTTTAACTTTATACTAATTAACATCTATGGATGTTGTATATGGATGTGCTTGAAATTACACAAGCAACTGGACGATATGGTCTACTTGTGCAGTAAAAAAAACTGTTGTTTACAGGTGTACACGACGCTACTGGGCAGTAGCAGGATGTCATTTCTAAACAAGAATTTATGTGGTATTAGATCGGGGCTTAGACTTGCATACTCAACAATACTAGATCCATTTTAGGTCGTATCAGATGCAATTTTGAGGCTACATCCACCCTTTTATTAAAGACGCATAACCGTTGCTACTTTTAGGCCTGTCGTCCACATTAATCCAGCATTTTAGGACCCCTAAAACAAAGACATTTCAAAATGCTGCAGGCCCTGTTTTAGTTTGAAAACTTTGTTTTTTTGGGTTGCATGATTATAATGTGGCTGGGCTGAAACGGAGACATTAGGAAATGATGAGGCAGATAGATGTCACGCTGTCCTTTTCCAGAAGAAAATAACAGCAGGTATTAGCTGGAAGCTAGCTTGTGACGCACAAGTCGACCATGTCCTTGAAATTTTTCCTGTCTATGTTTGTGTTCAGCTCAGCTTCTGACTGATTTCTGACTCTACAAGTCAGCAGGAACCTTGACTATTTTGTTTTTCCATTTTCCTTTTGTCTTTATACGTTAGTGACACAAATAAATAACGCCTCAAAATTTGTGTGAATATTTTGCTCAGGTTCAAACATTTTCAACTCGCACAGGTAGTGAATTTACCTTTAAATAACTGCATTCACAGGCTGACTAGTAATCTGTTTGTCATACTTATGATTGGTGGAAGGCCTATTTCATTTGAGACACTGAGAGGAAGGGCTTGCATTTTCTTTTTACAGTTGTAATGTTCAGTTGGTGATAAGTGATAACTGCCTTAACAGGATACATGTAACTTCTTTGTCATTCTATACCTCAAGATTTTGTCGCTAGCTCTCAAGTTTATTCAGATGTGTAACACTATCTCTTCTGACCTACCTCACAATATTTTCAATATTTTTAAACATTATGTTCAAATCATATTCATTTGGCATATTTTTTC
>CAEMYA010002117.1:427049-503951 GCA_903131615.1 Diplodus sargus | reverse complement strand
GCTCAAATCTTCCAGTGGCCATTTAAGGACATCTTAGACTATCTCCAACCTAAACTTACCTCTGCACTGTATTTGCACTGTGTTCCCCCCCCCCCCACAAAAAGACATCCCTCAATATCAGCTCACACCACACGGGGAACTTCCCTATGTGTGTCTTGTGTGTCTGGAAAAGAGAGAAGTGGGTATTAAGTGTCAGCACTGATGACCATAATGACTAAACTGACAAAAAAAGATAAGATTAACAGGTGATCTCTGAGAAACGGGTCAGTACTGAACCAATCAAAGTTAAGCACCAAAAATGCAAATATGAAATCAGCTAAAAAGATCTCATGCAGTTCCAGGTGCAAGCTAACCTACTTTAGCGAGAAACACTTGACTTCACGTGGGATTGTAAAGCTCAACATCAAATACATGTAAGATCATTTTGATTTAATTAATCGATATATCTGGGGACCAATATTGGCCTGCCGGTATATCAGATGGGTTCTAGTAAAGAAAGTAAGCACAATATTTACCTCAGCAAAGTTGTGGAGTATAGGTATGAAGCAGTGTGTGAGTATGTGAAGGAAATACTTTGTAAAGTAACATATTATTAAGTTGTACTAAAGTACAGTACTATAGTAAATGAACTTAAGGTACCTTCCATCACGGTATAGTGGTGATGTGATTTACATGAGAGAAGTTGCTTTCAAAAGATTGATGGCTTTCTTAAAATATGTTAAACGTTTCCTCATGCTATATTGATTGTTATGTACCTTATGATGGCCACTGACACAAGGCAGTAGTTCGCCTTTAAGGCTGCACCTTATGATCAGTTAATATATCAGTTTGATAAAAATGACAATAAATTGTGAAAAATATTGATCAGAATTTCTCAGTTTTTAAATGTATCATGACATAAAACTATGTCTGGCAGCTGGCATTTAAACAATGAATCGATAAGCAAAAGTATCAAGATCATTTCTGTTGATTGTCTTATTGATTAACTGCTTATTTACGACTGCGGAAGTGGTTTAGTAACAATGCATTTAGGGATGTAGCTGCATCCATTTGTGCAATTGAGAGGTTGCGATAGGGAGATGGAGAGAGAGTTCCTTCTTGCCATGAAACGCACTTTACCCTGCTTGCTTTTTTTTGCCTCTGCTGTCACTTTTTCTTTAGCTCTGCTGCAGTGCCAATGGGACCACAGATTACGTAGCCCATTTACGGGAGGAGCAAGAAAAAAAGCCCACCTCTCCTGACTGTCAGACACTGTGTGTGTGACAGATCTTGAAAGAGCAAGTGGTCCGTGTGTAACGAAACAGTCAGTAGGAAGACTTCGTTGGTAGTGAAAGAGAAGCCGAGGATTTTCACTGGCCTGACACAGCAGGAAAAGAAAAGACAACATTGCCGAACAAGGCAGCGAGGCATTCTTCCCTTTTTCCCCTCCACACGCTCCTCACCCCGTCAACCTCAACCTTTCATCAGCAGGGAGAGAGGGGGTTATTGCCGGACACACAATGAATGGGCTGTGTAAAATCTGGGTCTTGTGATAGAGTATGCGACCATACAGCCCTAGAAGGCAGCGAGGCGTGGGGATAAAATGTGTGTGTGCGTGTTGCGGGGGGTAGAGAGGCCAGTCAGTCTTTTCCCGCTTAGGGTCTGTCATTTTGTAGTTGCCGGTCATATGGCCTTCGTTGCCTTGCCGATGCCGGTGTCATGGCCACATTCCCATGGAGATTGGTGTGAGGTGGCAGCAGGTTCAAGCAGGAAACCACATAAATACACTCTTTGTTTCTCAATCTTACCATTTGCCACACACTATAACTTGTTAAAAAAAGAGAAAGAAAGACGTCTTTATTGGCCTTGTAAAACTAGTGATTAGTTACAACAGTACTAAAAGTCTTAAGCTTTTCTCGCTAGGGAAATTCACAGTTCCTCTCCTTCCTACCGGCTGAGACCTGACTGGGTACCAGAGTCAGGCATGGTCCAGTTGTATTAGCTAGGCTCTTGGGCTTTGTATCAATGTGTCCAATACTGGAGTGGATCCATGCTGTGTTAATACCCCAATCACACTGAACAAAAACCCCACACATATCTCGCGTTTTTCTTCAATGGGAAGGTTGCAACTGGCATCTATTCCCGGTAGGGGTGTCACGATTCTCCAAATTCAAGATTGGATTTGATTTCCGATTTTGAAGTCACGGTTCCGTTTGATTCTTGGTTTAAACTTTTTTTGTCAGCACGCAAGGCTGTACAATGGTTAGACTATCAAATCGGATAAGTGAAGATCAGCTGATCAATGGTTTTATATGCTGACAACTGTTACTCACATTTTCAATGTCTTTTAAAAGGAACAACACCTTGTTATGTCCTGGTGACTTTTTGCAGGTTAAGGTTAGGCAAGTTCAGATAATATTCACCAAAAATAAGAATTCCAGAATTAAACTAAAAATATCTGCCCTACCAGAGGTATGCTTCTTCCTGCTATTGCCAGCTTCCTGTGCGCTTGTGATGTCAAACATTACACAGCAAAAAAATATAACAGAAAACATATCTAGTGGTTATGGGAAAGGAGTCAGTTGCCTATGTTCAGTGGGTTAACCAACCTCTTAGACACCTGCATACGCACTAAAATTGCTTTATCGATTGCTTCTCAAGCTTTGGATCTGTTTGGATAACTGTATTTAGAGTCAGGTCTTAGCATGCTTGGATCTGGTATCTTTTCAGACCGAGACTTTGGATCCATGAACCCAACATGAGAAATTCACAAGATATACAAACTGCAAAGTGACAGTTTTGCTATTTTCAGGTCCTAATGGTGGAGCAGCTACAGATGTAAATGTTTTCCTGAGGGTTGTCCTGGAATTAATGCCATGTGGTCAGTCGAATCGAAAGAGCAAAAATGTGCTTCGTTAATTTCATGGCAATCTGTTACATTATAAGATGCAATGTGTGCATTGTTGAGCAAACTTACTAGGAGATATTGTGTAGTGCCCAACACAGAGAAGGTTCATGCTGTACTGAGCATAAACCGGCCATACTAGACATTTGATTTTTGTATACTTCTTGTGGCCAGAGAGGTCATTTTGAGAATTAAAGAAGATTCTGTTTTTTTATTGTGCCATGCCAGGGGCAAATGTCTGACAAAGGCTGCCTTTATGAAGTCTGTAGGGGAAGTGTCGGTGGTCAAATTTTATATAATTCTGACTCGTAGTTTTTTTTTTAGAAATCTAATGAACAAGCTGGACATGCCTTGCTACCAGAATCTTTGTAAGTAGATACTGTAAGTTATTATTGTTCTGTCTTTTGGACTCAAATGATTCCATCCATAATATTTTTTTTGATTTGGTTAGCTCAGGCAGCAAATTGCAAATTAGCCTTACAACAATCACCTAATCGATGAGTCAATCAAAAGATGACTAACTACCAAAGATTTTGATAACATGTTAATTACTTGTCTTCTTCAAATAAATATATCAAACATTTGCTGGTTCCAGCTTCTCAGATGTAAGGATTTGCTGCTTTACTTTGTCATTTTACGTCATTATTGAAAGCCAATGAAGAGACTTTGGGTTTTGGACTGTTGGTTGGACAAAAGAAGCAACTTGAAGACATTGCTTTGGACATCCTTGAAATTACAATGGGAACTTCTCACAGTGTTCTGACTTCTCATCAACCAAACAATTGGTCTAATCTTGAAAAAAGTGGCATAGAATTAAAAATTAATATAGTCCTCAGCTCAAATCTGTTGAGTACTGTCCCAGTGCTGTATTAATCCTAAATAAGACAGGTGTAGCAAAAGAAATGTATAAAATGAAAATACGTTTTCTCTGGAGCCCACACAAGCCTCTCATCTGTAATGAACAAGGAAAGAGTAGCCTAGTTGTTGAGCTCAATTGCAGTTTCACAAGGTAAACTGCATCTCCATTCATTGATGTAGGTGTTGATGAGTAGGTGGTGATGTAAACCAGACCCAGAAGATGCTGTGGAAAGTTAAAGCGTTTAAAAGCAGTGGTGTGTTAAAAGGGTGACTGTCTCTTTATGGCTGCAGTGAGTGTCGGGGAATGAATTACATGTTTTCTGATTTCAAAGCGGCTTACTGTCAGTGCTGCCAAGTTGGAGTACAGCCAGGGACAGAGCTTGTCTGAGCAAAAGCGGCCATTCATAGTTTGAACAAATTGGTGATATAATCCAGCGTCCTGTTTTAAAAATGGACAAAAATTAACTCTGTTGTGCCATTAGGAAATAAAAATCTGCATCTCTCTGACTGTTAACTAAACATTCATCAAGTTCTTTCCAGGACAGCCACAATATCACACTCAGTAGGGTCATAAATTCATGACTTGTGAGTATACTCTTCAAATGCAACGCCTATGAATGTTGTGTATGACTTATGCCACCTCACACAGTGACACTTCAAATAGAGATGTACCAAGTTCTCCTATGTCACAGGTCTGTTTATAGACGGGGAAAGTCGAGGCCAAGCACTGCTAATCCCATGATGGGACACTGCGCTTGTAGTTCTGACTGCTGTAGTAGGTCACCTGAAGAGACCCTTTTCAAAGACTTGACCTAGATTATTCAGGTTCTACCATGCTCATAGACCTATCAACATTGTGGCTACGCTAACAAATCAAATATAATTTTTTGGGTTAGACCAGTGTGGAAGGTTCACGAAAGAATCTGCCTTTCATTTAGTATTGAAATATCAGTTAGGCCAAATGGCTTACCTGATCCAGGTTTTACTATCCTATGAAGGGCTGGAGATCATAGATTTAAAAAATGTAATTGATTTTTTTGTGAGTTTTATAGTAATTATCTATAGATGTTTTATTCCATTCAGGAATACCTGACATTTACACTCATGGCAATCAGGGTTTTGTCATCTAGTAATAACATTTTCTTTAATGCATCTGTGCCTGTTGTTATTATTGCCTGTTGTTATATTGTTTGTTTATTTTTTGGGGTTGTCCTTCTGTCCAATTCTTATGAATGTGATATTTCAAGAACACCTGGAAGGAATTTCTTCAGATTTTGAGCAACCAGGCTCAAGGCTGAAATGATTAGGGTTAGGGTTTGGTTGTCAAAGGTCAAGGTCACTTTGAACTCTTGGCAACCAATTCTTGTAAACAAGATATCACAGGAATGCCTTTAGGGAATTTCTTCAAATTTGGAACTGATTAGAAATTGATAGTCAAAGGTCATTGTGACCTCAGAAAACACATTACACATTGCTCAACAATTCATATGTGTGTCTAAAATGACAACATGATGAAGTGATGATATTTAATATCCTAAGGGTCCGCTTCACTGCGAAATCATATTTTGCAAAAGATTTTCTGTCCAATATTAACACCATGGCTAAGGAACAGTAACTTGACTGGTGTGCAAAGGCAAGTATGATGCACTGAATCGTTTGTACAAATATAAATATGACAAACAATCATAATGTCCATGACAATACTTCCCTCCAAGCACAGTTTGAATGTGAATTTGTGTCAAAGTCAGAGTAGGCAATTGGAGAAAGATAGTTGATTGGTAAGTCACATTCTCACACTGGGAGTCTGGAGTCTAGAGAATGGGACTCAACAATCAACTATTGTTCTACTCTTTAAACTTAAGTGGATTGTTAAGTATCATTACCAGGTCATCAAATACTGACTTTTTGGGTTGGACATGGCATCAGTGCTCTGTTTCTAAGCTCCGTAAACATAGGTAATATAACCAGATTTTCTATCATTTGTTGAGGACATTGAAATAGGCCAGGATACTTGGACTGGACCAAACAGAAGCCAAATAAACAAGCTAAGGCTATATTCCGCTCTCTGTTTTTATAGAGGTTAAAAGGACAGTGCTGTATGGACCCAAGTATGCTTCAGAATTGACACCAATTAAAGCGCTCCAACCCTAATGAAAATCAATGCAGTTTATTAAAGCTCTATATATAAAACTAGAGTTGATATCATTTAAAGGTATTTAACAAGCAACGGAACAAGACTAAAGTCTACAGTGAAGAAATGTAATTCAAAACCAGAAATGTCCACCTCCAGATGGTGCTGGAAGGAAAGTGAGGCTAACGTGGTTAAAATCAAAAGAAAATATGTTTTTTATATTAGATTCTATGACTGCCCAGAGTATGATTAATGAATGTTTATGAATGTCTTTGCTCAGTGTCATCATATAAACCTTCTCTGTGTTTTATGTGTTTGTCTCTCTCGTAGACTGGTGTCCTCCATCCATGCCATCATGGCAACCACGGCAGGAGTCATCATCGTGTCATCGTGCCGGGGCAACGTCATTAGCGAAAGGTTAGACTTCATGTTATTAATCCCCTTCATGAAACAGTGGTTACTAGTGGTAAAAAAAAATGGCAGGTACACCTCTTAATCCCCTGATTTCCCGATCAGTCATTACGCTTACCTACACCCATAAGGGTCAAGTCCGATGGGCAGATTCAGAACTGGGAAGGGACTTCCCTTTCTGTCTGTACTAAACTGGGATTCATAAGATCCAAGGCCCCATTCAGAACTGGTATCAATTAAGGCGGGCAATTTTCAAAGATATGTATCGTTAAACCGTTAATGGTGTTAAAGGCTACATTACAGTAACCTTATGTCGTTTACTGAACTTACCAGACTGTTATAATACTTATCTTTACTCAGTCATTATATCTACATTGCTAATGATTATTTGTCAAAATGTCATTAACCCTCTGAGGTCAATTGACGCGCCGGCGCATCCAAATCACGTGACCAATTTAAGATGACGTTGCAGCGAGACGGAGCCTCCATGAGTCTTGGTTCCGACTTCCGACATGTGTTGGAGCAGCCTTCAAACTATATCCCAGTTTTTAAACTGTGTTGATAGGCCAAGTAAAACCGGAGTTACAATATATTCTGTACGGCAAGCTTTTTCGCTAACATTGCTGTCACGTTTGCTGCGCGTTTGGTGCAGGAAGAGATAAAGACGGGCTTCTCTCACAAAAGTCTCCGCAAGCAGGAAGTGTTTGCAAGCAAAAAAATCTGTGATACCCCCTTTCCTATTGGTGGAAAAAGGCACCACACCAACCAATAACAAAATTATATGGCAAACCACGTGATTTAGTTGCTGAGGAACAGGGGGAAGTTCAGGGAGGGACGGCGGCGAAAGACTGACAGCGACAGTGACGGTCACAGAGACAGCGACAGAGATAGCAAGTTTTGAGAGTTGAGAGATTTGTGACATTTAGTGTTTTTGGAGTGTATAGTTAGTGTGTTATGTAGTGTGTTTAATGTGTAGTGGAGTTGTTTTTTTGTTTAATAAGTTAAAACAATTAGGAGACTGCTGAATGTGGAGCAGGCAGTGCAGCTCTTCATTGAGCTGGAGGGAGCTGAGGGAGACCTGATCCTGAGGCCTTGCCTGCATTTAATTGTATAAGTTACATATAACTTTGTAAATTTCAAAAAATTTTGCAAACAACAATTTATACTTGCATTATAAGTAATAAAAATGGTTTGTTAAACATATTTGTGGTTTTCACAGTAAAAAAATATTTTTTAGTTTTTTTGTGATTTTAGGTCCACTGTGTTAATACAGTATGTCAAAATGAAAGAATATGTGAGGTTGTGCTGAAAATAATGACACCAAATAAGGCAAGATAAACGGTTTTTAGGGTGAAATATAATGGCAAAATCAAAAATGGTCAAAAACAGCCAATTGCACCCCAGACCCTTGAGAGTTAAATGTCGTTGATATTTAGTGAAAGAACCAGTTGTCAGCAATATTGTCACAACAGAGGGTATTTCGGTCTCCCAGTTGTATCAATAATTAAGTGCTTTATTTAGCCCTAGTATCAGCCCTAGAATACAACAGTTATTGACAGTAAACAAGTCACATTTTACAAATACAGTTAACAGTAGTCACTGCTTTGTTCCCTATTGAGAAATCTCCAGACTCCCTCTAAAAAACTTGAAACTTTGTAAACCTTACGAAATCCTGTCAGTGTCAAATTCGTTATTATTTGCGCCATCTTCGGCAAATGTTAAATGTAAAGTTTTTTCTTTGATTATGTGAAAAACATTGTATCAGTTTGTTTAAGCGATGTACCATGTTTTTTTGCATATAGAACAAGGAAGTGAGATCCAAAGTGGTCACTCAAGACACATGTGAATGCCATATTCTAACCGAATATGGCATTCGGTTGCTCTGCTTGTGATAGGATCACTCAGGATGGATGTTAAGACCATTTCTGAGCAGGGTCAAAGACACACTAGTAATCTGACAGGATGCTTCTCATTGACTTGGGGAAGATGAGAAACGCTCATATTTATTCAAATGTCCTCTTATGTATGGTAGCAACATCCTGGCAACAACCAAATAATGTTTGCTTTTATTACCTCTTGAAACAGCACAAAAAAACTGCTGTTTTCCTCTCCACTCAACTAACAATAATACTTCAGACAAAATGGAAGAAAAGTTGTCAATGCCATGCAATGCTATGATTTACTGTGGTTTGAACAAGCTACAAGTACTCGATTTAAAAACTACCCATGAAAGCACATTACTCTGAAAGTGAACCACTTTGTTGTGCTCCAGAGCTGTGGCTACGTGAGAAAATAAGCCAATGTAAGGGTGTAAATTACGCGCTCAATGCACACATCCACAAGCTTCAGGCTCATGTGAGACAAGAAACAACCTGCCTCTTTGTATTTGTATGTGGGAACGCTTTGGTAGCTTTGTGCTGCATCTTCTAGCCTGGATTCATCACAGTTCAGTGTCACATGTTTCTTTTAAAAACGTACAGTATATGCTAGCTTTTTTCTCTCAGGGATGGTAAAGTTCGCATGTTCCAGAACTCTCACACTACTGTACATGTGACTGCACTTTCTGGTATAAATTCGAACCAAAAGAAAGCTCTTTATAACAGTTACCTTGGAAATTTGCAAGTATTTCTTGCAGCGTAGTATCTACAGTACAGCCTCAGCTGCCCTAAAACATCCTCGATGGAAAAAAAAACAAAAAACAGTTTTACTGCCCTGTTTTATTTGTACTAGAGTGTACGACATGACAAGCAAGTGGTTCCTCAGTCCACCCTACCCTTACCCTTCACATCACCTTCCAACCTAGTGTTAGCATAGCATTAGCCTCCCTTTGCATTTTAGAGAGTGCTATGCTAAGCCAGTGCTAGCTTCTAATCCCACCAAGTCAGCGGCCAGACCCGGGCAGTCCCAGTTTCAGGCTGCTAATCTCTGCTGCCCCTCCCCTTCACCCACAGGACTTAATTCCTCCACAACGCTGCTCAGTTCTGCTGCCCTGTGACGTGCACAAGGCCTGGAGCTTATCAGACACATGCTCCAGAGTCAGACCCATGAATACTCTAATACTCCATCACAATCTGTCACTTCATTTAGCCTTTATTGCCGCAGTTGCCATGACCTAAGCAAGGTTTTGCAGTGAAAAAACTGGAGGACTTTTCAGCTCTATCCTGATGCTTTAGCTTTACAATTTGTCTAGTGTGTTAGCGTTAAACATGCAATAATACATGCCATTACCCAGTACAGTCAATTTCATTTTAGTTAAACTAATATTGTACTCAACAAAGGGAGCAACCTCACAATGAAGAATTCAGACAATGGAACAGGAAGCATCAGCAAATGGATTTTATCATCAGAGTGTACAGACTGACTTCCTGGTTCAAATTTCGTATCTTTGGCATGTCTGTGATCCAATTTCTTTTTTCTTACCAGCCAACATATACTGTAGGTTCATACCAATCTATATTGAGCTAATATTGATTTCCTTGATTTATCATTCTATCCCTAGCAATCACTTTTATTTATGTATCCAAATGAAAAAGATAATTAAAAAAAAGTAAATTATTTCTGATTCTTTTATTCAAATAAAGAAATTAAATAATATGTCTAAGCTGTTGTTTTGTTTGAAACAAGTTTGATCATCTGACTACTTGAGTTTCCTTCTCCATTGTCTTCCTTGTAGCAGTCTTCATGTTTACTGATATTTGCAACCGACTCTGTTGAAAATGAGATTTTGAAATATGAATGATATCTAAAACTGCAAAAACAAAGCCAAAGTTGTAATAAACAGAAATGTAGCTGCTTTACACACATGCTCCTCAAGGGCACAAGCAGTTTTAATTCATGGTCTGTGGCTCTTCTAGAATGTGAACTTATTGCTAAAAAAGAGTGGTCTGATCAGTTTTAAGTAGCAGCACAAGGCAAGTGTAAAATATTTGTTTGTTTATTTATATCGGACAAGAAGATGATAAGTATAAGACTAGAGTCTGTGTTTGCTTACAAAAACAGTTCATCTGTATTCTCCATTGCCCTTAACAGAGCAAATGTATACACTAGAGAATCGACTGATGTCGCCTTCATTCTCCCCTCAGCTGTTTGTTGTGCCTTATTGCTCTTAATCTCCATCCACTGACTTTAAGAGCTAAACAAGAGGTCAGAGGTCAGTAGCTCAGCTCTGCCCTGCAGCTTTACTCCAGTCTGTCCACATAATTAACCATCACTGAAATCATTGCTCATTAGGGGAACTACAGCCTTCCAAGTTGTTTATTATATTGTACTTACATAAGCATGCATGAAAGCCTCTGCATGTTGAAGTTAGAGAGGTGAGGCATATAGGTTGAATAAGTGTCTGTCTGCAAGCATTTACTTTTACTGAAGCTAAAGGTCACTGTGTTCTGTGAGGTGGTCTGGTGACCTTAAGAGTCATGATGTTGGGTAGGGTAAAAACAAGAATCAAAATTGAAATGACTTTTTTGATGGCATGTATATTCTTTATGCAATCAGATATAATCGCGTGTGTATAAATAGATACAGTACAGCAAGGGAGGACTTGCACACAGAGAACAAAGACATTCAGACTACAGTTGTGATTTTAAATGTCTCAAAAAGTCAAACAGAAATTGATTCAAAATGTGATTTATACATTGCGCACCTATGATCTGACGTATGCCTTGTCCAGTTCTGAAAGGAGATTGCTTTCAAAATAGATAATCCCTTCTTATGCAAACCATTTTTTTTCATCCTCAACCTCACGTTAGCGATATCATCTCTGGCGCACCACTGTCATGGCAGGCAAAACGTATTGGTCCCCGAGTGCGACCAAACAGGTAGGAGGTCCACTATTACTCTCCTTCCTGTTTGGTCACACTCGGGGATCGACACTTTTTGTCTGCCATGACGGCGGCGCGCCGGAGATGCTGCCGCTAACGTGAGTCGTCCAAAAACCTTCTTTTTAGTAAACTCTGTGTACACAAACAATGTTCTCAATGCTGTTCATGTGTAGAGACCCTGGTGATACTACGAGCAAAGTTTCATGTTGTGTCGAGCCTTCTTAGTTTTTTAAAAATAGCGATTTTGATGCTAGCGTAAGAGTGTCCCTACGCTCCATTGAAAAATGGCTTGCCCGAAAACGAAACTATGGTAAATCTTAAAGTCGTAATTGTCTATTTACATGAAGGTTTGACTCATGTATATTCACAAATAAAGCCTAGGTTGCTTTTTGGTGAGAGTTTCACTTTAAGAAACTGAAACCAACAAATATTTGATCTTTAAGCTTGAAAAATGACTGAGACAATTAATCCGTTGTCAAATTGTTATCAATTCATTTTCCTTTTGACTGACCAATCAGTTGACAATCGTTGGAGTTCTGTTCTGTGTCTACAGACATAAAGCATTTTAGGACAACAAAAATGTTTCTTTCTTTCACAGCATACTAGTTTTATATCCATGGATTTTCACTGTTATAACTTGCACCTGTCATTTGTTGATACAGCTTATGAATGATTTGGTAGAGCTTAGCTTGATGCCATGGACCTGCTTGCTAATGTAAACACGGCCAATGTGTCATTGTCACATTAAAATGAGACCGAAACAGTCACATGTTAATGTGGTTAATCTAATGTTGAAAACAGATGTCAAGTTTTCATTTACAAGTTTTCGTTCTTTTTCATCTTCAGGCACTGGCTGGCCACCTACTTTGTCATCTGGTACGGTGTGCCCTACATGACGTATGATATCTTCGCCATGTACCTCAGTCACTACTACCGCTTCCGCGTCAAAGGGCATGAGGACTACAAGCAGCATTCACTGAGGACAGTGAACTCCTTCGTACGCAGAGAGTTCCTGCTGGTGTTGCATCACATCGCCCTGCTCACTATCCTGCTGCCTGTCACACTGGTGAGAATAGGACACCATTTTTTAAAGCACTTTCACATTTTGAGCATTTGATTTTGAATTAGTTTTTTCTACCTTCAGGGTTAGTGCTAGGGTTAGGGTTAGTTTATTTCAGCATGACAGTTGCTGTCCTGACAAGTAAAGTCATGTGTTCATTGAGCGCTGTCGACTGCCAGTAATGCGTTATTAGCGTGTGCTGTAATGTAGTGCATTCTTTTCAAATCAATCTTTTGCTTTAAGCTGCATTATCTCCTAATGATTACTTAAGTGGCAACAAAAATAGGCATGATGCTCACTGTCATTGATTATCATTTCATTGTCAAGGGTCTGCAAGTCAGGTTTCAATGTGTGCTGATATAAATGGACCTTGAGACTGCCTTGAAAGTAGGGAAGAGACAATATGTCTCAATTGAGAAGGTATTAGGCCTCAGGAAGTGGTTGGCAGTAATGTCAAATGTACATAATATGAAGTACATTAGTGTGCAAACATACTCGTCTAGCTGGTCGTCAAAACATCTATATTCTTACTGAGATTGTGTACACAACCGTAGAATTACTGCACCCAACCAGATCATCTCAACAACAATGAGTACACAAGCTGCTTGTAGCAAATACAATATTGTAGTACATGTTTAAACTATAAAATTCCTGATCATCATCATTTTTTAAATTGCCATTCCTTCCACAGGTGGCTGAAAGCATCGTTCTCTGGCCACAAAAGCCACAGAAACAATCATTATGGCATTACTGTTACAAAAAAAACAGCTGCTGAGCTATTAACCTTTTAAACATTGGTTGTACAGACTTAGATTTATGATGAAGAGAAAACCCTACTTACTGAGCCTCAACCTTCCAAAACCCAGAATCTGTGGATCACATCAACTTTATGTAGCAATTAAACATGTGTTCAGAGGTGTTAAATAAGGTAGGGTTTGAAGTTCTCTGGTCTCTCTGGTCATTTTCATTTGTACATTTTGATGCGTTTGAAAGCATACACTGTTACCCTGATAATCTCCTGAAACTCCTTTCTGGGACTTTTAATATATGATGATGATGATGATGATGATGATGATGATGATGATGATGATGATAAACATTATTTATATGACACCTTTTTAAACACAGAGTTCACAAAGAGCTTTGACAATCAAGCAAAGGCAGGAAACACAGGAAGACAATACTACAGAATAAACACTCAATAGTCAAGCCAAACACAAGGAAGTCTAGTCTAAGGTTGAGTTAAAACAAGAAGGCAGAACAGAATAAGTGTAAAAGCACAAAAAGTCAATATGAGTCATTACAAGTCAAAGAAATATAAGTGATAAAACAGGCAAAATCACAGAAAAGGGAGAGAGCGAGAGAGAAGAAAAAAATATTGAATTTAAAAAATGCAAAAATAGAAAGAAATAAATGAACACAAACAAAAAAGGGACGATTGGAAGACAACCTCACAACAAAGGAATTCAGAAGAGATACATTTGTGAGAAAAAGGAATAAAAGACAATAAATAGATTCAACATAACAAATAAAAGCATTAAAAGGCGGTAAGAAAAAATGGGGAATAAAGACGTCACAAGGTAAGAATTAAAAACAGATAAATTGTCTAAGAGCAGTCAAAGGAATGAAAAATGGAATGATGAAAATTCAGCTTTCAAAAAAGGAAGACTTCACCTGGCCTTCTGGTGTGCTCTTAATGTCCTTGGTGACATCAGAGGTGGATAACGTTGATGAGCCACTACATTTTATGACAAAATCATCACACTTAAAAAGTGTGGGTCAAACTCAAAGTTTTCATTTTAGAGTGGAAAACTTGGTTCAGTGTGGTCAATTCACATGAAAAACAAGTTTTCAGGCTTCAAGTAAAAAGCAGGAAAGGAATGAGAATAGTAAGACAGTGATTATTGATTACACTCTTTGAACAAATGCTTATTAATTGTTGTCTTTTATGTCCTTGAATTGTACGTGTTTCAAATGGGCTGATGTGATAAGAATGCACAGGAAGAGAGAATGAAAGGTGCTGGTTGTTTTCTGCTGGCAAAAGTGTTTGAGGAAAAATGGAGATCTCAAAACACGGAAAAAATGTTGAATGGATGAATAGATGTTAGGTGAGGGCAAAGGAAGAAGCAGGCAACAAAAGAGGGGAGTAGTGGACCATGATGACTTCTTGGGCAATAAGAAACCGGCTGAACTGTTAAACCTGTGTTCAGTGTCAACAGTTGAGTTCAGCAGTAAAATGAATTCCTTCAAAAGTATGTGTGGTAGTTTGTGATAGTGCTCCATGTTCTCATTAATGAGATTTACCAATATTTACCCTAAAGCCTTCTATTTTCTCAAGAATATATGTCATGCATTTGAGTCCGGTTATTGAGCAGTTTGTTCGATAGGTGATCATTCTGATCGATGATTTATAGAGAGAGTTTACAGAAGCATGTGACACAGCCACTCTCCTCAAGGTATTATTCCAGGTTAGCAGGCCAGGTGCAGTGGAAACCCGGCCCTTTGTTTGCAGTGGCAGTCAGTGGCAATGTGAGATCACATTACCCTACATTATTCAGCTCCAGCTGCAGTCATTCTCTCTTTTCTCAAAACTCACCACCCCTCCCTCCATTCCTCCTCTTCTCTTCCCTCACTCATCAGCTGTATGCCACTCTGGCTTGCTGGGGTATTACATGAGCTGGTGGAGTTATCCAACAAGCCATTAAAGGGCACTGACATGCAGGAGGAGGAAAGGCCAAACCTTCAGCTGTAGATTATGCAGACTAATTGATTACTGTTAACAATAGGTTTCTTTGTCAGCAGATATATGACATGACACTGTTGGAAAACCACTGTAAATGATTAAATTAATTGACAGCTGAAATCCATCTAGATGTGCCTGTTTAATGGTCCAGGTATTGTGCATATTCACAAGCCTGGCTTACTGAGATACTGGAATAGAGCCATCTTTAATGGTATTACTTCCACATCTTGCTACAAGTCTGCTATCAAAAGCCTATTGTATCTGCATTAAAAGGTAGCTGATAATAATATGGTAAGTTGGCAAACGAGCCTGACATTGAAGTTTAGCTGCCTACCAACCCCTCAATGTGAAATTATGGTCACAACAAGGGATGCAATTTAATCTGTCAGATTGGTATCAGCCCTCAATATTGGCCTTATTGAACAGAATATTGTATAATGTGGCTGACCAGATGTGACCAATGCACTTACATAATATTTTGTCATACTGGCCTCTTGATGTCCTGTTAGATTTGGGGACTATATTGCCCTGGTCTAGCAGATACCCTCAATTTAAAGTAACACCCTGAAAGATCTCCATTTTGTTATTTGGTAGCATCTGGCGATTACTGGTATATGCAGGTGTGTTTTTGGACCTCACTTCTCAGAAATCCAAACATTGGTGCCTGTGGAACGTCTTTGGTTCAGCATTTGTTTTATGAAGTTGCAGTCATTAATCTTTCTTTTTTTGTTCAGCGGTAGTAATTAGCAGAGACCATAAATCACAGTATATCATGAGTGTGTCAACTATAGTCTGATTTGTTAGCTTTGCCTACCCTCATTGGTGTGTCGACCACTGCCAGGCGATGGATAGATGGTCACTAACTGTGCACCTCTTATGACCTTTCCTGGGAATGTCACCACTGACATCCAGTTCGTAATGTGCAGATGCAGTAAGCCTTCAGTGGGCAATGGGCTCAGTCACAATTGTAGTATCTAATTTTGTGATAGATAGTGGTTTAGCACTTGGTTTATTTAACTGAAAATCTTCAAGATTATTGCTTTAACCTTCAGAATCAGTAACTGGAAAGAAAAAGTTGAATTAGTGCATCCCTAGTTGCAAGGTTTAGGTATGTCCATGCAAATCTGATTGTGGTTGAATGAGTTCTTTGGGTTTTAGAGATGGGATGAGTAGCTCAGAGTTGAGATGGGTCAGTCATCAGATTAAGATGCTTTCCAGAGACATTATTGTCTAGGTATTCTGGATGATTCCAAGTAGGACATGTTCTCAAGGCAGACCAACAGATAGGAGTGGATTAAAAGAAAAACGTGAATAAGTAAGTGGAGAAACAACGATCATCGAAAGATTTAGACAGTGCTGGCCAACATCATCAACGAAACCTCAAATGTAGGAATACTTTTGAAAGAATGGTATTCCATCTCTCCGGTATAGTTGTAGAGACTTGTATAATCTTTTATATAATACCAAGCCCCATCAAAGCTGTTCTGTTGGAACGTCCATATACTTTACTATGGCCCTTGTGTTGGTCTGTCCTTTAATTTGTTTCCCATCTGTAGAAGACACTCACCTGGGAAGACCCCAGGAGTAGTTGGGGGAGAACTGGAATATGACTCCAGAGAAGCACGTTCAGAATTACTGTAATTACTTTGCTGTCACCACAACCTGCTCATTATACTGTTGCCCTATATTTAGGGCATTTTTTTTTTTACAGGTGTACTGTGTGTAGTGATGCATGGGATTGATTTTATGTTCTTGTCGACCTTTTAGTTTGTGGCTAACCAAGATTCTCATTTTGTAAATGCATCTAATTTGCAAACAGGCTAACGTATGTTGTAGGAAATTCAAATAAATCCTCAGACACATGGTAAGCTAGCAATCACAAATGTACCAACAGTTCTCAGTGGCTGCTGCCACGGTGCATCAGAATAGTGAGTTTTGGCTCACAACACAAACCAGTTTTAAACTTTTTATATCTGATATATGTGATGTATTTGTCAGGTAAAGTCTAAATGATGCCACAGTCAGCATCTCAATGATACATAGACAAAGGTAACACACGTCCATGGCAGGTGGGGGTGGGATGAGGTAGCCAGGTAATTGGTTAGGCGTGGTGTAAAGTTCCCCACTGTGTCTCAGTCATTCTTTCAGGGCCAGATGGCAAGGCCACGAGTGGAGCCTATCATGATTTATTCATCATGAGCACACAGCAAACTAGCCTACCAGACAGTGCTTGTCTTTTGTCTGGAGTCTCTTTATCCATGTAGACTGACTCACCTATTCTAGGATGGCCTCTCCAACTGCACAGCACTGTGCTGCTGGTCAATATTTGAAAGCTTCATTCATTACTTATGTACAGGACATCACTCCCTCCTCTGCCCTGGCTTGCTTCAGCTGGCATTTCACCATCTCGAAGTTGTGGTAGAATGAGTCATCTGTCTTTGTGCTCGGCATTGTATAAAAAACATAGAGATTATCTTACCAATATGAGATAAAGGATTTTACTCAACAGCCTCTGGATGTCAGTCTTGATTTTAATCCACCTAAATCCAATTTGGGATTGAAACATGCACAGTCCATCTGTGACTGACAAGCAGAGTACTGAACCTTGGTTGACCTTAAGTGTTAATTGGAAAATGAAGTGAAATGTACAATTTTTACTTGAAGTGTTATGAGGATGGAGTTCAGCCAACTTGTTGTGATCAGTATTCATCAAGATTGAGTTACGGATCTTGATATTCCTTTATTTCTGAATCGAATACATCATATTGACACAGCGACAAGGGGCTTCCCAAATTAAAGGATCCTCAAAACTGAGGCTATGCATGGCAGTCGTCTTTTGCCTGTGTTCAGACAACACAATTGGAATCCGCTAATACCGATATGATGCTGATACTTTTTGCAAAGGCTTAAAAAACAGTATTCCATACTGAAAAGAATGCAAGAAACTCCCATTGTTTGAAAATAAGTATATAAACTTAAGCTTAGACAGATGTAAAACACTTGACCTACAATCAGTGATGGTAATAAGTGATGCCAGAAAACTGGATCTTGGCCAAGAAAATTGGTTCTAGAGCGGTACCAACACTTTGCTGCCAACTCTCTATTTTATCATGAGCAGTCTCCACTCATACACGTTGACTCCAAATTACTGACTTCAGATATCGGTCTCTTAATCTGAAAATCATTACTAGAACAGAAATGTCTGAGATTGGAGGTATTGATATTTCTGAACGCCACTAATGTCTATTTTAGTGGTTACGAGTGACATGTAGATTCAATAAATGGACCAATAATAAAGCCTGTGCGGATTGTGCAGGGTGATATCCCAGCATGAATAGCAAAACATTGCTGACTCGTTTCAGCAAACAGTAAACTGAGGTGTCATGTAAGTTGCCCCAACGTCAACACTGGTCTTTACTGACTATTTTGGGGGAAACCTTCTGGTAACAAATTTGATGAGAACTTCTGAAAAACAGTGTGTTTTCAGGGTACATAGCATTAGGAGCAGGTTCAACCAGTTTTTTGATGGACCAAAGCCACCACCTTTGTTGGCTGTTGAAGAACATCCCATCCCTACGTTGGGACATAGCTATAGCTTTATAGTCCTGGTCTCCAGTGTTAGTCAATATATTTTTGGCTTTGCAAACCTGTCTTACACAACCCTTGTTTTTGTAGCTCTTCTACCTTCTTTTGTAACAAACTTTGATTGATCAGAAAATGTTTTTGGGCTTTTTTTGCTCTCAGCAGACACTACACAAAACATTCAAGTTCATGTAAAATATCATGTGAAACTAGAAAGGCAAGCTTTGATTTGGGCAATGTTTTGTTTACTTCAGAGCAATCAAGTAAAAATTACCTGAAATTAGTTTCAAGCAACCAAAGACCATGTGAAATCTTAAGCAACCTTATGTATAGGCTTCAGCTGAGCGATTTAGTGTCGAAGATTTTGAGGACAAAGCACCGTTTCAAGTGTTTTTAACACCCTGAAACCAGGGATTCTTTATGGCATGGATTGTTGCTCAAATTGAGATATAAATATCTATGCCATTTTTTTGCTCAGCACCCTTCAGTCCAAATTCATTGGAATAAATCTTAAGAGACGCGTCTGTTGTAAACCTGATATTTTCCCCATGTCTGAAGCCTCCCTAAGCAGATTTCCACTGAGACTGTCCCAGAGATTGTCCTTGAATGTCAGCTGTGTTTTTTTCCATGCTTATGTTTGTTTGCTCACCCTGTGTGTGCTCTGTTTGTCTGTTCCACAGTTCTTCAGAAGGGAGCAGGGGGATTTCTTCATCGGCTGCTTGTTTCTAACAGAGCTCAGCACACCCTTCGTCTCCCTGGGGAAGATACTTATTCAGGTGAGACAGCATGCACACATGTGCATTCACCAGACACAAACTGGAAAGTCATTCCCTGATCAGGACAAACAGGTTAAGTGTGTGACGTTTATCATTGTTGCAATGCAACATTCTGCCGGGAAAACTTGGGTCCTGGCATTTATGTGGAGTCACTTGACACCCCTAATGGCAATGCCGCTCCCCAATGGCAGTGGCTGCCCCAACAGGACAATGCACCCTGACACATATTGCTCACAAATGGCCCAGAGAACGTCACAAAGACCTCAAGATGTCGATCTGGCCTCTAAATTCCCCGGAAGGCAATCCAATTAAGCATACATGGGACGTGTAGAAACAAGTTTGAAGTTTGGCTCTGACCCATGGAGCCATGGACATAATGGTTTGTGTTTTTGTAGATATCACGTGTAGTTGTCCAGCAACTGAAAATACCCACATCTAAAATGTCTGGTGGGAAATAGGCAAGATATGTTGATAAGACAATTTAAAAATAAACTTGCATTGTGCTAAAGTTTGGTATTGCCTCCTTTTCTAAGACATTCAGCACTACCAGAAATATCTGCATGAAATTGAATATGAATAGTCCTGGGCAGGTTTTAAAAAAAATATTCAAGACGTGATGTTTCAATAAGTACTGCCAACGAAGCCTTAAGAATAGTTTCACGCTCCTGCTTCTCAAAAAAATGGAAATCGCAAAAGAAAACGTTACCAACAAAACCATTATGTACTCCTTTATTGCACCGCGCTCTGTTCTTTTACAATGGTCTTTGGACTCGCTTAAAAGTTACAATATTAAAAACTTTGAGCGCAAGTCACAGTGCAGAAACACTTGTCAATGTCACACTTGGCCAAGGCACCATACACACCATCAGGGCATGAAAAGGTGGATGAAATAGACAAAATGTTCTGCACCATTTGTCCTGTGGTGTCTGGCACCAGATCGTTGGCGACTGATCCTTTGAGTCCTGTGTGTTGCCAAGTGGGGTTTCACAGCATTGTGACGAGATTATCAATGTTCTTCACTTCACCTGTAGCTGATCAGTGTACATCTGTCATGGACTGTATGAATGTCCCCTTTATCCAAAACTCATGAAGCAAAAGGTTTATGGACTGGTGTTGAGTAAATATTAAAGGTGAGCCTCCATTATTTTGTCAGACAGGTCAACAACCATGCATCCAAGCTGGGCAATCATTTGCTAAACAGGCAGTGATTGTCCAAGGCCTGTCAAGCATTAGTATTCTCTGAAAATCGACACTTTAAAGAGCAGTATAACAAGTTTTTAAGCAATTTGAGTGTCTTTTTCTTCCCCTTTTCAAAAGCAAAAACACATATTAAAAAGCTTGCTTGTCTGCTCTCATGTGATCTACAAATGTTCTAATCCAAGCATTTCCTCAAGGCCAAGGATCACACGGGCTACACTAAAAATGCCATGTTCACATTAGCACATCCACGGTTTTCTATTTCCCCACTCTGTAAAAGCCGGCCTTCTATGCTAATATGTCAGTTTACTAGACGTTTACCCTCCGGCAACCACAGCCAAACTTGTTATACAAGATAGTATCACATTTGCCAAACACATTTGTTATTCCTTCTTCTAAAGGGCTTCTCACTTGTAATGTTAAAACTGAATCATGTTGAACACAGAAAAAAATTTACAATAAAGCATAACACTAATGTCTATTTTTATGTCCAAATGTGTGAGCTAAGCTACCAAGCAGGTTGTGTTGAAGCGATGCAACAAAGCGATACAAAAGTAAATCTCTCCTTATAATATGTTATGTAATATTTTTTTTCTGACTAGCTCTACACTGCATTACAAGAACCATACAGCTTTAGCTGAGTCCTGTTACATCATGTAACTAACATTCAAGTGTATATTTAAGGTTCTTGTTGAAAAACATAGAAAAAGTATTTTCTGCCAGGGTGTTTGCATTTCTTACCTAACTTGGGGCAAACATTAGCTTCATTAGCCAGCTAGCTAAACCCAACCAAAGTTGCACTTTCAGTCGACGAGCAGCCATCAGTCGCAGGCTAAAAACGAGGAGCAGCCTTTTTCTTCCTCTGTCTAAAAACAAGGACAGAATATACAGTTATTGTAAAGTAACGAAGAAGACGTGTACCACATAATGCTCTGCGAAACCAGTGCCGCAAACGAGTCCTTGCGGGTGATGTAAAAATGCTACCGCTAAGCAGGAGCGTTGCTGCAGTTACATTTGCCTTCATACAATGAACTTGTTTTGGTAGACATTTTTATATCGCACTACGATATATATCATAATATCGCACAGCTCTAATACCACACAGGACCCAGTGCATTTGTTGTTGCAATGGAAATGGAAAATTGTGGGGCGGCATTTAGCTCAGTTCGTAGAGCAGGCGTCCCATGTACAGAGGCTTTGTCCTTGCTGCAGTGACCCTGGGTTCGAGTCCCGACGCAGGGTCCTATGCTACATGTCACTCCCCCTCTCTCTCATCCTGTTTCCTGACATACCTTGAGCCTGTACTATCAATAAAGCCATGTAAAGGCAAAAAAAAAATGGAAAATTGCGCTGGAACACAAAAACTGATTATGTGTCATGAAGAGCAAACTTAAAAAAAAAATACCTTTGTCCAAAACGACATCTCAAATATGGTATACATGAAGAAGAAATGCTTGTTTAAGGTTTGACATGATACTTTTATGGTATAAAATAAAGGCTTCAGCTTTGTTATTATGTTTTATGTTTAGTGTCGCGTCAGATTTATTTACACCATTCATGGGAATTCTAGAAAAACACCCAGTAAGTGGCACTTGAACCCTTAGTTCACACATAAATTTAAGCTTTAACCTAGCGTCAATGCTATGACTCTTTGCCTGGGCAACCAAAAGTCATTCATCCTTTTTCAGTTCCTACTCAGGTGCTGTGCAGTGCCTTACATCATCAAAAACATGAGTATGTCTATTACATTTGGGATGTAGCCTGTCACCGTAGCATCAATAATTAAGGTGCACAGCTCACCAAAAATCAGTCAGTAGCATTCAGCTGAGAAGCTGTGGCACTGTTTACTCTCCCTGCATCTTAAACCATCCACTGCAGTCAGTGTGTTCATTAGGTCAAACCATGCAGTGAGTGTTACATCCTACTGTACTGTAGACTCTGACATAGTCGGAAGCTGTGTGTTGTAGAAAAGCCATATCTAAGAATAGAAGAGTCTTAGTGTGCATCCCAGTGAAGTCAGTGAACCGTGGGATTTCAGGTCTTTGCTGACATCTGGTGTCAGCAGAGAAAAAGAGCAAAGCAAGCCTCCAATCTCCAATGTATTTAAAAACGCTGCCCTCCTTCGGGCTACATCAGCACTAACAGAAACTCTGCCAGACATTTTCACTGCTCTCAGTTAATTCCTATTGATTTCAGTTGTGTGGACTAAGGGTTCCCACAGTCTTTAACATTAAGGATGAGAAAAAGATCATTGAATCATCCATGATTTTTGATGTTTGGTATGACTTTGTAATGATGTAAGAAGTTCTTACAGCATATATATATATATATATATATATATATATATATATATATATATCCATATCCATATATATATATATCTATATATCTATATATCTCCATATCCATATCCATATATATATATATCTATATATCTATATGTCTCCATATCCATATCCATATATATATATATCTATATATCTATATATCTATATATATCTCCATATCCATATCCATATCCATATATATATATATATATCTATATCTATATCTATATCTATATCTATATCTATATATATATATATATATATAGATATATAGATATATATATATATCCATATCCATATCCATACATCCATCAGCCAACATTAAAATCACTGAGAAGTGATCATCTTATTTCAGTGCAATAGCTTGGAAAAGTTAGGTCCTGCAATCATGTCCATTGACACACACCACCCACCCAACCCGCATGACTCAAAGCAGTGTTTCCTCTAGGACTTTTTTCAGGAGTGGCGGAGCGCCACACCCCTGTACCCATGTATATCTGTAGTTTACCTTACTTGAGAGTATCCGACCCAGTGCAGGACTCTGCTGTGAAGGTGGAGACATGCCGCGGTGGTGTATTTGCGACAATTAAAAAAAACAAAAATATTTGAAGGAGCGGCGGCTAGGATTTAGGAATGGCGGGCCGCCACTCCTAAATGAATGTAGAGGAAACACTGCAAAGGATCCACCACCAAAGCCCTCCTGCTGAACACCAAGGGACACCCCCAAAAGGTCCTATGACTATGTCTTGAGGTGTCTGAGCCAAGTCTGATCCACAATGGGGCTTCCCAGGACCTGATCCCATAGGTGTTTTGATTGGATTGGGATTTGGGGAATACAGAGGGCAAGGTCAACTCCACAGCTCTTTTGTGGCTGATCGGTGTACAAGTTTAAATTTAATGTATTCACAGTAAGCATGATGTTGTTTTATGCCTGGTCACATGAGAAAGTGGAGCAACAAAATGATTCTGCATGTCTTTGGGCTACTTGTTCAAAGATCAGAAATGTCGATAAAGCTCGGTTGTCAAAGTTTAAGTACATACAAGTTGATATTTGATATATTGATATAAGAACTCATAATATATATTTATCTATATATATGTCTTTAAGTTCTACTTTAAATTCTACCCCTCCCTCTTTTTGTCTCCTCCACCAGCTCAGCCTCCAGGACTGCTGGCTGCACAAGGCAAATGGTGGTATGGTACTGCTCACCTTCTTTATGTGCCGCATCGCCCTCTTCCCCTACATGTACTGGGTGTACGGGCAACACTATGGCATCCCTCTCTACAGCGTTCCTTTCCACCTGCCGCTGACTGCCAACCTGGGCAACTCGTGCATCCTGGCACCGCAGCTCTACTGGTTCATCCTGCTTTGCCGAAAGGGCTTCCGTCTGTACAAGCGTAGCCGTATGCAAGACTCGTCTCCTGCTGCCACTATCACTGACAATTCTAAGGATGATTGATATCCAGTTCACGATTGCTCGCTCAAGACGCACACTCAGCTACTAATGCAACTACTTCTGCAAAGGCACTAGATTGACTTAACACATTTCAAACCCCACCATTGTACTGTAGTACACCAGGACTGCCTGCTCTTGTCCCACAACTCCTGGGCATTCTCCACACAGTCTAACTCCTCTGTTACAAATCTGCTGCCTACGTGGACCTCTCCACCGATCCAATTCTACTACTGAAGTTTGATGATTTGGAGTTTTTGTTTTGGATTTGGCTCCTTCCTGGATCTTGGTGAAGTGCTAAGCTGCGTTTGTTAACATTTACAACACTGAAGAAGGATCATGTTTGCTTCACTGCGAATAAAACATGGAGTAAGAGCACTAGAAACTGAAGAAGAACCTCCGTGGAGAGACATTATCTTATCTCCTCCTCTTACTGTGTTTACAGCCTCTGCTGATTTGGAAGGTCTGTTACAGTGTGTGAGAGAGTCGCTGTTACTACAGGATGTATTTATTTTGATGGTTTTTGCTGTAATGTGTCGGATAGTTTTTTCCTCTCCCATCCATTCACTAATCACGCTGAAGAGAAAGATTAGGAAAAGTGGTGGTTGGGATACAAATCCAGGCAGTATTACCAGGAATAACTGAGGAATACATGTCACCTCATTCACATTTTAGAGCTAAAAACTGCTTCATTTGCTAAAACCCTGTTAATGTGATAGGTTCTGAGTTCTTACCCTTTTAATTTTGTTTTTTTGTTTTCCCATACAGCATGTCACCATGGCATCAGTTTGCAAATCTCCTTGTTCACCTCCGTAACATCCAGCACACTTTTACAGCCCTTTTATGGCTCCTTTGTTTACAGAAGCCATCTCCTTCAACAGGCTGCTAGCTCTGTATGAGTAGTGTATCCCCAGGAATTAACGGTGCACTCAAGGTCTTTGGAAACGTCCATTATAACAAAGTTTCAGGAATTCATTCTGGCAATATCCTCCTCTTATGGAGCCAGGAGAAAGGTGGCACCAACAAAGGATTACCTCTGTTGTGGGAACCATTTTTGTTTTTTGCAAAAAAAAAGTCATTTCATATGAAAGCATGGCTTATATAACTTAAATGTTTGGTCAAGACCTCAAATGGATCAATGCTCTCAATGTCTAAATAGTAATGTAAAGCCATGATGGGATAAGATCTGGCCCTCTGTTGCAAAAAGCTGTCTTTTTGGACTAACAAACAAATTCAGCATTTTCTATAACTTTTGCATATCTTAGGGTTTTTACCCACTTCTACAAAGCTTGGTTCCCTGCTACTGAAAATTTCTTCTTTTGAATCCATAATCTCTGTCTAGATGACACTGGAGCATTGTGGCTGCCATAGAAACATTGCGATGCTAACAGCCCAAGCTGGGGATGACAAAGTCCTTGAGGCTCACTTACAGAATGATATTAAAGCTGCTGGGGATTTTTAAAAAGTCAATTGATTCTGCTCATCAGGCCACACATAGCCCATATCCACCAAATCAGTTCTGGTTCTTGAACTGGTACCATTCCTTGAGCCTTGGAGATATCTAGTGAACTAGCTTGCGTTTCCACCAATTCTGAATGGAACCATCATATTCACAAGCCCTTTTTGCATTGCCTTTTTAAGGGCAGGAAAAAACTGGCCGTTATTCTGCCTTGCCATCTGTATAAAAGTTACAAAGGTGGAATGGGGGACAGCTTAATTTGGTCTCTAATCCGCCAGCAGTGGTAGTAACCAAGCTTTAACAGAAGCAAATGGACAGCCCATTGAAATGACATACCAGGGCTGCTTGGTTTAGTGTAAAAAAAATAAAGGCGAAGTAGAAGCAAACCTCACTGTGTAAAAGGGGCTAATGATGCCCAATGCACGACGACCTTCAGCTCGCGCTTCAGTTCAAGGAAAACCTGCTATTTTCTGGTTACAAACCAATTTATTTTTGGTTGAAAGGCTCAGAAACAGCTTAAAATTTGGTACATGAACAGAAACAGGACTGGTTCCATCTTGGTGGAAAGCCCTCAGAGGGGGTAATGAGGACACGGTGATGCTCGATGTGGGATGAACTCAGGGCCAAGGTCAGAGCAATAAGGTGGCCAGTGGCTCACCAGGGCAAAATGAAACAGAGCATTGGAATTTCTGAGCAACTAGCCTGAAAACATCATGGCTGTCAGGAGAGATTATTCCTGAAACTGATCTGTAAAATACTTAAGAGATGACATCCAGTAACTGTTTAGTTTCCCTGAGGCTCCAGAGATTTATATGCACCTGTCTATCAGCTGTTGCATTGAGCACTTCACACAGGGCTGTGTATATACATATACTACATGTTTTTAGAAATTTACATCAAGTTTTAGTTTCGTCACACACAAAAAAGTTTTAAAACGTAAAGCTATATCTAGACATTGCAGTTAGAACTAAGAGGACCATTTTTTATCAAGCAAAGCAGTTATTTTTTGTTGGATTCACAGTTGCATAAAGACATTTATCGTAAAGGCATTTATGAGAGATAATCAATGCTTCACTTTTAATCTTGAATATTATTTCGTCATATCAAAGAATAGATAGAGGATGTTATTTTCAAAAGAATGACACAAGATGTAGACCCTGAGTATTAACTCCTTGGATATTATTCTTGGTCATTCAAGCTTTATAGTGAACTAACTGATTAAATCTGCGCCGTTAATGGCCTTTTTTAATGTCCTGCAAATTCAATCTATGCAAAAAAGAGGCTGCTGTGGTGCATGTATACCACATTAATGTCAAGTTATATCAGATGAATCCACGCCTCAGTATGTGTTCTTTTCTCTTCTTTTGGGACCATTCATTTATTTCTCCTGTGCATTTCTACTGGGACGCCACACCACAAACATGGTCTCGTGTTGCATTACAGTTGAGTTGAAATTAATTTGCTTTTCTTTCAAATCTTCCTCACTGGTGTTTTGATTAATTCAAGTTCATATAATGCTGAAAAAAGTGTAAACTGATGATTTTTAACAACTTTTCTAGCAATATACGGACAAGTTTACAACTGCAGCTCAGTTTACAAAACGGGCTGAGTTTTCCTGTTTGCATACTGACCTCAGAAGGCTGTGACTTTTTCAAAAACATCAAGTTTGAACTAAACTAATAGTTTTGAATCGATCTGAATGAAACTTACTTAATAATAATCCTTATAATAATGCCTAATCCTTACTTTTGTTGTAGATTTGACATGGCTAGCAATGTAACAAGCTTTGTTGCCATTTTAACATGAAGTCCATTTTAAAAGGCAGCAAACTGTCTTTCCTTTATCCACTTTTTTGTATTTCTGGTTTAGAATCAAAAAAGATTCTTCTACATGTTACTTTCTCAGATGCTTTTGTGTCATGATGGCTGTTTCCATTTTGCGTTAAAGCAAGCGTTATGTCATCTCTCTAATATAGCAGCCACTGTGAATCAAGTGATGATTGTGGAATCGTTTTGAATTCAAAAACATGGTTTAGCTTTACAATAGTACAGACAGTCTGTCAGACTTTGATGAGAAAATGAAAGTCCCAATTTGTAAGAAAGTTGATTTTTGAGTCTCATTCCTAACTCGTCAAATACTGAGGCTCTGGGATGGCGGCCGTTCCGACCTAAAATCTCGAAGTGACAGCATTTGATGTTACAAGTAATTAACTTACAAATTAGGCCTTTAAAGAAGAGCTAAACTCAGAACTGCCAAATTCGCAAATGTAAACAAGGCAGAAAGCATGTAACATACATGGCAACAATTGCCACCAAGCGCTACTGGACATACCAGACCAAGAAAGGCTGGAGAAGCAAAATGCCAGAGTGTGTTTATGGAACAGAGATATGTTTCAGTTTCTTGCTGGTGGGGCCCCATAACTTGAGGGCTTTTTTGATTCCCAAAAGAAGTCAAAAGTCTCAACTTTCAAGCATTAAGACCGCTTAATGACCAGTGTGTCGCTGTTGCATTGTGGGCCCTGTAGTAGATCTGGGTCTCGAACTTTGATACTCTTATGGCACTGACTGAATTGCCTACTATCGAAAAATGTCTTGGCATTCCACACAAAATTTCAACAACTGAGGGGTTAATCTCATTAGATTCATTGAGCCAATAAGCATGCAGCATGCCTGTTGTCCGATTTAATAGTGCTGGCAATTGGCTATCACGAGGCATGCAGGAAAAACACGATGTTATGGCCAGAGACGTCCTTAAGCTGTGATCAAAGTCACGCCATCGGTACCGGTATCGGGCTTCTTTAACGATACCCAGCCCTACGCTGCAGTGATGCTGTGCCATGCGTGGCGATCTTGCAGTAGGTTTCTGCCCCTCGCTACAGCGAACACGTCGATATCCATGTCAGGTCGGGACAGCAGCGCAGGGAGAAAAGGTGATGAGTGTTCTTGTTGGTCGACAGACTGTTTGCTGACGAGCAGCGTGAGGAAGAGGCAGTAAGGAGAGCCGAGCTGCTGAATGATGGGCTTGTTTGTCTGGTTTGGCTGCAGCCCAGCAGAGTGCAGGCCTCTTTTGTGCACTGCTGACCAGGCCACTCTTACTGGAAACATCCCAGGCTCTTTGTCCTGATTTCAGCCCAACTCTCCCACACATTCTTCTTTTCTGTCCTATTCACCCGCAGCCTCTTACAGTACGCTTGTTTCCAGATTTGTTACCTGTACTTTATGCATAGCAACAGGCTATGCCTATCAATTTCACTCTGTAAATACCTCTTACATTGAGTGTGCATTATTGTCCTGGTTTTGGTTGTGTTTGGGATACAGTGTTTACCCGGACAATGAAAAACCTGGTTCTTCATATCCCTGTATAAGTTCTCATAACAGTATCCAGTTTTCCGATCCTCTGCTGAAGGTGTCTTGATTGTTCAGAAACCTGTATGAGGTGTATGCATGCCTTTTAGTTTCCTGTTTTCTATCAGGGTACTCCAGGTAGTATACCCAGGGTTCTGATGAGCTGTTTACATGACTCGGATACTTCAAAAACCCCAATCATAACCAGGACACTATTGTGCAGCTCAGTCATTTGAAATCATGCGTCACCTCCCTTCCAGCCTCCATCCTCCCATCACTCCTGCTCGTGTCTTCTGCTTTAACTCATCTCTTGGCTGATGTGCTCCTCAGTGATAGAAAGTAGCTGAGAGCGTTAGCAGAGCAGAGCGAGCCCTCCCTCCCTCCTCTCTGCTGCCATCTGTCGTCAAGATTATCTGCTTGTCCACTCAGCAGTTTACAGGCAGGACTATTTGGGATTACTAGGGCCAGGCAGGCATTTCCTGCAATTCATACATCTCATTTTTTTCCCCTCAGTTTTCCGCCACCATGACATAACCCTCTACTAAATACCCTGAAAAAACGACATATGGAGTAGTTTCGCCTGTTGTTTTTATGATAACAATTTGATTCACAGTTGGAAGAAACATTTATACCATCATGACACAAAACTCTCTGAGTTGCAGTTCCTTAACACTAAAGTCAAGCTTGCTGTGATTTGTGCCCCATCTTTACTTTTGCTTGAATCACTTTGTAGATGTTCAGAAAGCCACTTTGCCCAGGACTCTTGAGTTTGACAGGTCCACTTCACAGTCACAGAGACTGTCAGATTTGACAGACAGTCGAGGGGAACCGCTACCGATGGAGGAGATGAAATTTGACCATTAAGATTTGATCAGCAGTCTGCATGCTTAGAAATCATGGAATAAATATAGAAAATATGACATTCCACAACTGATCATAATCATCAAACGTTCTGTCTTCTCTTTTCTCTCATCTTGTTTTACTGGTAATCATACAAGGAAACTATATATATTTGTAAGGGTGTGTGACTGTGTCCAAAATTCAAATGTAATTTCGTAAAACGGCCATATCAACTGATGACTTCCCGATGCGTGATTTTAATAAAGAAGATAATATCTGATGATGTTGGCCCGAAACCTGCTACACTTACCTGACTACAATGTTTCATAGCCAAGGGAAGACAAGCCACATTACATCCATCGCTAGCAGTCTGGATCGCTGCCTCATGCAGTCATGTTGCACACAAACTGATCCCAAACCTGAGAATCCCTCACAAAGAATCATGAAAGGCTCAAGGCATGCAGAGTACACATATCTTAACACATGATAGATTCTTACTGTAGAAAGTCTTAAGTTCATCCTCTTTGCTCAGGGTTTGATGAAGTTAGCATATGTGTGTGTGTGTATAGAAGTTTATTGTAAGCAGATGAAACTGTGAGATTGATTCTGAAGATGATCACATCTAGAATGGTATGCTGTTTCTTTTCTATATGATATTTTTTAAAAGATTTTTTTCTTCCTTGTAGATTTTTTTTCTTCTATTTATGCTTTCTGACACGGCTTGTGATACTTCTAAGGGTTGGTAAACCAAAGACTGTTTGGCACATAATCACAGAACCTGTAGCGATACAAAGAGAGATACATTTCATTTCCTGTATTTTAGACATATTGTAGATGCTGTGACTCACTTCTCATTTACAAAATAACTACCCTCCAGTCTTATCCACTTTATCGGACTCCCAGAGGGTGACCAACTTGTCGGGTGCGTGATGATGTTTTTACTTCATGATACATAGTTTGATTGATAAACTTTTGATTTATCCATAACACATAGTAACATTAAAAAAAAAAAAGGAAAAAAAAAGACATGCTTTGTTTTCTTTGTAGTAGTCGGCCTATGTAGAAATTAATTTGTGTGACTTCTATTGAATGGGAACATTGGCACCAAAATCAACACAAGTACAGCACTGGCCGAGCCATGCTAACACTGTTTGGCTTAGGCAACACTCTTCTTGATAAGACTATTTTGAGTGACTGGTTGAATGATTGTAGAGTTCATGCAAACACTGTGACACTAAATGTTTTTGTGTATAAAGTTATGTGTTTGGTGGTTGCACACATGCTAAAACTTTATCTTTGCATGCTAGCAAGCAGCATGCCACCACAACATTCACGTAAAGTGGTTGTTCCAAGTACCACCCTGTACCACTTTAGCACATTGTTACAGTATGTTCAGAGGTTGAAGACCTAACACTAACACTTTATCTTTTGAGTCCTAGCAAGAATTATGTCAACACTAATATCACACTCCTACATAATTCTAACTTTGGCTAGTGTCATCATTAGCTCCAAGCTTTATGTTGAGTGTTGTTCCAAGCTAATGCCTCTTTTGAAATTATCAATTTTTAGTAGCCTTGAAGCTAAGATTTTGGTGCAACAGTTGTTCTTTTGTTAACGTCATTGTAAATTACAGAACTTCCCATGCTGACACTCAGTGGTTGTTCCAAGCTAACACATTTTTTTCTAAATTAACAAGTTATAGTAGCCTATATGCTACCATTTTAGCACAATAGTCATTGACTTGCTAATGCTATTTTGAGTGAGAGTTCACCGATGTTAATTTGTGTGCAGCGGTTGTTCCAAGCTAACAACCCATTTTGCATGCTACCATTTTCGGGCAATATTCGTCCTGTAGCTAGCATAATTTTTCAGTGATCAATCTTCATGCTAACATTTTAGCACTTGCAAACATATTAGCAAGGCAACTGCCACTAATCTTGTAGGATTACTGAAAAAGAGTGACATCCTTTAGGGTTAGCATCTGTTCATATTTCGAGAGTTTCTTTATAATGCATTTTATAAGCTTCAAGATGTTCCCACGATAGCCTTCTCTGTCGTAAGCTAAATGGCTATCTGCTGCTCTGAGCATTTACTGGTAAAATTTGAGTCCCTTATGATTTTAACAAAAAATGTAAACAAAAATTGTCTTGCTAGCTTTCATCAAGTTCAGCTTCCATGATGTTTGGATAGCCCTCCTGTGTCAGAACACAGATGGGAGATGCTAGAGGATGCTAACACCTTCAATTCAGAGTAAAGATGGCATGCCGTAAATCCTGTAATAGTCAACAAGCAGGGAAACAACCATGGATGGTTTTGGTGTCTGTGTTCCCGTCATTGGATATAGATTAGGTTGTACACATGTTGCTGCTGATTGTTGAGATGGGAACGGGATCCCTTTTGCAATCCATGACACTTATTTGTTTGAGTTTGCTGCTTTGTAGTCACACATTGGTTCAGGGTTGGTCCCTCTCTCCTGCGGGGAGTCCAGGATTTGGTCTGGGGGTGAGTTTGGCGGTAGGGTTTATGTGTTTACACTGACGCGCTAGGCAGTGAATTTTGTTGAAGGCTGGTTAACAGTTTTAAAGCTAGAAAGGTTCTAAAAATTGTGGTCTAATGCGGCAGTCATGTAATGTTGGATGTAAAAAAGAGCTGGAGACTAATATTTGAAATCATCTTATGCTGGGATCAGACTACACAGTAGCAGCGTCTGGAACAAAAAATAAGGTAGTTTTACCTTCTGTAGCTGGGACATAAAATCAGCGTACAGACAAAAAGACCCTTTTTTTTTTATCTAGTTTGACACTTTAATGACCACGTTCGTGACCCATAGAGGCCCAGATAGCTCCCCCATGTACAACAAGACAAAGTAGTGGAAGAATTGTGTGGGCGCTGTCAGGTGGAACAGTGAAGTTAGTCCTTTGTGCTTCCTTTCCCATCATGTGTAGATCAAGCTTCAATTGGCCGACATCAACTGTCTAGTCTGCCGTGTTTATTTGGCAATCATTTATGACTCTGTAGCCTTGTATTTATTATTTTTATATCAGGCATCACATTAGAATAAAGGTTGATGGAAACGACAATATTAAAAAAATAATAATATCCTGAGGGAAAAAAAAGAGTTGATATACTCAAGTTTGTTAAAGTACGACACATGCGGATTCGCAAATTTGACCGCTAAATTCCAAAAAGCCAACTTCCTGTGGGGTTTACTGTAAGCCCATAGCACTGATATGCGTTCTCGTAGGTTTACATGCGCGTACCCGTGTACCACATTTCATACATGTTGAAAAAAAGTCCTTGCAGTTGCATTCAGCAATCGAATTTTGTGGAATGTTTCATGAGTGTTTTTCTTTCTTTTTTTTGCATGCCCTCACAAAGACGATTCTTTTGGAGGGGAGAATAAACATTTTTGCAATTTCAATAAGGCCTTCCCATGTTTTGTGCTCGGGCCCTATCCGCTATGATACAAAAGAGGAGAAAGAAGCCGTTTCCACTGTCGGCTTCTATGCGGATATTCCCCCAATGCCCCAAAAAATACCTGAACGTCTCGCCTTTTCTTTTGTGGATGGACGACTGGGCGAATAGTTTTGTGTTGTCTTCTTCATTATCTTTGAGTTTCACTGGCGGTTGGCACAAAAGTGTTTTTGTTTCCCATTCGCGACCTCTACGTCTTCTCTTGTTCATTTCAGTGTAATTCAGCCTATCCCTCCATGAAACTTGATGAAACTTTTTTTGCTCCTAACCAGCTGATGGAAGGGCCCAACTCGTTTTCCTTTTTAACACAATTTCAGAAGTTATCTACAAATTAACTCAACATTAAATAGAAACAGGGTTTATGACTTTCAAAAGGCATTGATATCATGCGGTCTGATCCCAGGATAAGTAGTGATTACAGGGCGAACATGGAATTTCTTGTTGCAGTTTAGAAAATGTTTCAAAAAATCTGACAAAAGAAAGTCATTAGAAAAAAAGAAAGAAAAAAAATGAATTTGAATCACACATAGCCAATCATTTTGACATGTAGAGTGACATCTTTAAACACCTCTCGACGGTGTTCTCTGCTCTGGTTTCTTCTGATGTGACGTGAACGCGGCATCGGGCCGACGGCTTGAAACATGCGGATTTCTGGGTGAACTTGGAATTTAAAAAAATAAAAAATAAAAAAAAAAGCTGCAAAAGCTGTGTCGAGTGCTGGGGCTGATTTCGATCCGTGGACATTGAAGCCAAATTTGGTTCTCCAGTGCCTTGTGAAAAGATCTATTTGTGATACCCACAAAACTGAAAGAGCTAAGATGGCAGGCAGTGTTTACAGGTTGTGGCTGTATTTCTGGTGTTTACTGTCGTCACGATGTCCTCACGGAGAGCTACCGTCTCAGTCATGTCGGTGTTCATGGGACTCATGACGGAAAGTCTCGTCGCTTGTTTGAAAAAGCATATAATTCATATTTAAAAACAGATCGCTATGCATTTACCGCTAGAATGAGATAAAAGTTGTTGTTGTTGTCTTTTGATTCTGTTGAAATGAAGGCCTTTATGTTCGTATTTTGTAGGATTTCATATTTTGTAGCATTTAATCTTTGTTTTCAAAATCACCACACGAATCCCATGATGTAAGTTTTTTTTTTTTTTTCTAAATTAACGTGGATCATTTGAGGTTGAAACCCTTTAAAGAGTAGATATACCGTCGTCTTGAATTTGTTTGCTGTGTTTCTGTTGTTTTTCGACCTCTCATCTGTCAGAGGTGTGCGTTTTGGAGATTTGGGATTTTGAACCTTGACCTGCTGACATATCGCTCACTTGTCCCGACGTCGGGTGTCTAACTGAATCAAATGCAGCACCTTCACAACCTTTCAACACTTCCTGCCCCACATTATTTTTGATAGCATTCTAATTTTTTCATACATGTATATCGGATTTGACGCATCTGTCCTTTTTTTTTTTTTGTAGCGTGACCTTTCTGAAGGGAAATTTCCTATCCGAGAAGAGGACGGAGACTGTTTTACGAAATAGCTCCGAAGAGTCGATTATAAGAGGAAATATGTACTGTAGCTTCAACTTGTGAATTCAGAGCACCCCTTTAAAAAAAACTCAATAAATTTGATTTGATAGACTGTTTTGAACACGTGTTTTGTTTTCCTTGTCTTGTCATCTGTGTCTGAAGTGCTGCTGTCATTAAATGGGCATGTTTTAATTTGGTTCATCTTGACTTTGTGTTCATGTTAGCAGATTTTCTCGTCAGTGGGGGACGATTCGTGGAGCTTTATAGTAAATTTCAGCTCATGGTTTTGCTGTGTGCTCCACAACTTTCCACAATAATGACAAAATATTGATGATAGTAAATTTTAAGGTGTTAAAAGGGGCACATGGTCTATTATTTCTACCCAGGGCTGCCTCCAAAATCACTCCCCAGCTACTATATTGTGCAGTACTCATGACACAGTACTCATGATGCGTTCCCCCACAATGACAATATCACATACAGTGAGTCTGAGATGCATCTAGATGTCTGTGTGACTGAAAAGAAAAATACTTTATATCATTTATATTTATCTGAAAAAGGCTGAACTGCCAGAAAGTGGAACAGTCCTCGAGTTAAAATGTTTAATTCAACAAAAAATCATGAAAGGAGTCATGAAGTAGTCACTGTGGTAATCTGTTTAGAGCACATGCATGTTTTTTTAAAAATAACTAAATTTGGCTCCAGTGTCCAGACAATATATCGCTTCCTGTGTCCAATACGATATATTATCGTATCAATACTTTGTTCCGGCCCTGAATGTGAAGCGTGTGAATTCACTGATGAGATGAAATACCAGTGTACGTCTGTGTCGTGTTCACCACCGCCTGCTTAAAGTCCCACAGTGCAACGCTGGATGCAAAATGGATGGATGCAAAAATCACTCACGCAAGTCCAAAATTGTTCTGAGGCAAAATATGACACGTGCTAATCACACTCGGGCTCCCCCGTCTGTTCTGATGTGGGGTCACCTGGACGTACGTGGTGTTCAGACAGAGATGAGGCGAAAAAAAAATGATGCATGTTGTCTTCTCGCATTCTTTGCACTTCCCTGCTGTCTTTAGAAGTGTGCACATTTAGGAGGGGTGCCGCGTCTCTGCATGCTCCTGGTGCCTGTAAGTCATCTTTCAGCTGTAATGTGAAGTCATGACCACCCAGAGGCACTGCTGACTCAAACTGACACCTGAGGCTGAGCTCAGCTGCTGGAGGGGAAGACAGTTTAAAAGAGAGAGACATGGACGAGGGTGTGGTGAAGGTAATTTGTTTATCTTGCACTAATTGAAAGCATAAAGCTATTAATGAATCTTAAACCTGCTGGTCGAATAAACCAGACTATTTTTTAAGTCGCTTTCAGAAAACCATATTTCTTCAAAGGTAAGATGAAAATCACAAGAAATGATAACTTACTATCTTTACCATAACTTACTATCTTTACCATAACTTACTATCTTTACCATAACTTACTATCTTTACCATAGGAATCTTTACAAATAGGCTGCTCATGAAATCCTGAAGGTAAGTCAGAACACAGTAATAATAAATATTAGGGTTGTCACGATACAATACAATATCTGCCGATATCACAAAGTCTGCCGCGATGCGATTGCGATTCAGTTCGGTACAGGGGCATTGGATCGATATGAGATGATATCACATTCCCAATTTAACACAATCATTTACATTTATAGCAACTCACAAAAAGCAACTAAAATCTGATCTGATTTTATTTTATGACCGAACTCTTTAGTGGAAACATTATTTCATCAATGATTCTAGACATTTAAATGGAAAACAGTCTGTTCATTTTGATAAAATAAAGCACTGTTTAGAAAGGAGTCGAACATGGACGGAAACAGTGACACAGACGTGTCATGAATTTAAAAATAAAGGCATATCTTAACGATGGTGAACATGAATCGATGTTTTCACTTTGCATGGATGCTATTGCATCGCTGATCATTATATTAATTGCATTTTTGTTGGCCTTATGTGAGCAGACGGTAACGTCAGGTGAAAATGAGGCCTTCCTCCTACGAGCCCGGGAACCATTTGTCTCAGTTGTTTAATGCTGCTGGACTGTGGATTGCTTTCTGAAAGTCTCTGGATTTACTGCGACAGTTCCACACACATTCTCGACCACCTCCTCTCAGTGCCTCTGTCTGCTAACAGAGAACGACAGTAGCAAATGTTTTTTTGTTTTTTTTTCAGAGTTCTGAACTTTATTTTTTTAATAACAGGAGTAAGTGGACCGAGTATAACATCATACAGTACACAGGAGAATGTAAACTGCAGCTGAATGGAAATGTTGAAAAGAAACAGGTTGTGTCCCGATTCCGAACCACATGTGATCCCTCTGTAAATGGGAACATGTAAAGCAAAAGACTGATGAGGTCTGGAGGTAGATCAAGTGCTGTGACAGAACGAGTCCAGGACCAATCAGACGACGACTCATCACTTAAGACCACGAAGTAGACAGAACCAAAAAGTTCCACCATGAAGTGAAGTTCCTGGAGAATGGAGAGTGAAAACACTGCCGTCTGATGGCTCTGCAGCTCGTTCCGAATGTTAACAGAATATTTCTAACAGAAGCTAACATTGTGTCATGGAAGTCTATGAGAACAGGTATGGAGGAGTTAGTGCGGAAGCTCATGGGCCACCAGTTTGTAGTGGGAACCGCAGGATGGGCAGCGCTGGGCCTCGCCCTGATGAAGCCAGAACCAAACCACGGCTGTGTTGTAGCAAACAGCAGTAGCAAATGTTAATTCAGAAATGGAGGCTGTTAACATGAACTAACAACCGGCTCCCAGCCCAACACAGAAGTTCCACAGCGCTTCTTTGAGTTCATCTTTTTTTATGTAGGCTACTGCATGTTACTGGTTATGTATGAATCGTTTTTGTACTGTATCTGCTTATTCTGAGATTGACAACATGACGAGAGACCAAAAGGAATGAGTGCTTCTGTTTGAGAAAATACCTATTTTCAGGTATTTGGCTGGAGAGAACTCAACCCTCTGCAACTTAGGGACATTTAACAACAAGTGGCTCATTTTTCAACTGCGGACAATAAAGGACAGAAAGTGACTTTATTCATTCTTTTAGTCCATAATGGAGACGTGAAAGCTGATAGAAATAATGGCAGGTAATCAGCCAGACTCGATCACCAGTCAGAGAGGTTTCACGCTCAGTGGCAGACGAAATTGCCTTGTGAAGTTATGTTAATCGGAAACCAATCCAAACGCCATCCGTGTCATTATTCTACAGCCATTGCATTGTGCAATCAATGTTGATTTCATGAAGATGACAAAAAAGAAACTCTACTGCCTGTTTAAATATGCGGTGATGCCAAAGTGATAAAAGTCTTTTCTTAATATTGCTAATTCTAGATTCAAAGTAAGAGTAAAAAATACCCAATATCTAAGTGTCTTTAGGTCTTGAGGTATTTAATGTTGTTGTTGTTGTTTTAGTTATATTGTTTATTATTTAATTTGACTGGCAAATACAATAAACACTTGACTATATGATAACACACGACATAACCTCGCAAAAGAAAATCAATAAATAAAGTACAATGAAATAATGATTAGCAGCAGTTCATATCATTGAATTGATAATCACAATTATCTTTTCCCATAGAAATTGGCTTTATAATATCAAAAAAACAGTTCTTGATTGATTTAAATTCAAATATTTTACATTTCAAAGTAATTTGTATTTAAAATCTATCAATGTAAGAATTTAAAATGATTGTTGAGTGGCTTGAACCAATTATGGACACTGGTCCACAGACTTATGGACAATAGACAAGGAATGGACCTCCTCTTACATACTCTGTTTCTGCCTTACATTTTTAGGTAACATAAGAAATAAAAAATATTAAAATTCAAAAAATATTACAGTATCAAAAACATAGTCTTGATGTGCGTAACTTTTTTCAAATACATAAAACATGTTGCCTTTCTGCTACCTCATGTTTAAATCCCTTTCAACGTCTTGAAATTGGCCTTCGGGACCCTGCTGTCGCACCGCCTGGTACCACCGTTTTACAAGCAGCAAAGAGACACAAAAACATTTGAATAATTTTGAGCCCTCCTCCCTGTTAGACCTTTCCCCACCCCCTTTATGTCCCAAAATACAGAGGCGAACCTGTTGCTCCCCAGCTCAGGAGACGCAGATAGCTCAGACAACACACTGGGCTGGGGCAGCGGGGGTGGACATCGAGGAAACAAATAGTAGAAGGAAGACGGAACAAAATCGTCGGCCACCTCAGCTGGAGACCCTTCGAAAGGTTAGTTTGATCATTCCTCAAGTCCCGCATGCACTGAGAACCTGATCTGTCCATGCCTCTTTTCCCAAGATAACATAGTGCATGAGTTTTTCCATGACTTATAAATAACAACTGCTCTTACTTTGACCAGATGAGAGGGGAGAGTAAGAGAAGACGCACATTAAGAGACATCCTCCATGGATCTTGATGGGACTCCGGTGAGAGGAATCAACCTGTGACCCTGATCAGCCTTTAAAACCCCTTTGGCATCTTCAGCCTTGGTGAAAAGTGGAATGGAACGCGTCAGATAACTTTGAAAGTTTTTTTTAGAAGGAAAGAATTTGTAGGTAAACCCCTTGGTCAAGAGCTCAAAACCTTCGAAGGACGAGAATCGGAGAACGAACTGAAAAAGGACAAGACAGATTTGAGGGTTTGGTTCCTGAGCTCTGAACTGACCACCCCGTCACTCATTTCACTTCTGGGGCGGTGAGAGTTGAGAAAGAAGCCATGGATGTAGCAACGGAGAGCGTTCAGGAGGCGCTGGTAAGCGAGGCTCTGGTTCAGTTCAAGGCCACGTTGCAAGCTGCCATCAAGGAGGTGCACGTGGATGTAAGTGCTTTCAAGCAGCGCATTGAGCAGAGGATCGAGGATCTGTGCATTTCAAACGGACCGTTGGCCGGGGCAGTGACCAAGCTGCAGGAAGAGAATGTGCAGCTCAGGGCGAAGATGGAGGCCCTCAGCCGCCTGGTGGAGGGTCTCGCTGGGGTGAATATCGAGAGGAGTCCTGCTGAAGTGAAGGGGAAGAACGGGGAGGATAGTTTAGAGAATGGACATGCACAGATACAGTCCAAGACCCAGGAGGAGCAGAGAGGTTTGGTCAACCCTGGAAGATCTGACAGCAACCAGTCCAGTCTATCCACTTCCACATACTCTGATCCATCAGGGTCAGGTGGGAGTGGAGGATGGAGCCATACTACTGCTCCTGCTTCAGTTCCCAGCTACACCCGAGCACCACCTCCATGGAGAGCAAAGAGACATGCAGAAATTAACGTGAGTACTCATTCTGCTTTTCTTTAAACAATAGTTTGAAGAATACCTGCATGTCGATTACAACAAAAGAGGGATACCAGCATGGACAACATTATTGGATGTGTTTGTCTGTAGGACAGCGACTGAAAAAATTAATTACAGATTAATATGTGTATTATGATTATTACTGAATTTGTAAAATGTCCGGAAAATTAAAAAAAACACTCTTCTTTTGTTCAATCAACAGTCCAAAACCGAAAGACTTTTCATAAATGACAAAGATCTGCACATTTAAGAAGCTAAAACCAGCAAATGTTTGAAATTGCTTTATCGTCTATTTAACTCTAAGTGTGACCATGATTTACAAAATGAACATCATGCTCCAATGAAGAAGACCTAACAGTAGCGATTGAGACCATAAACTCATCAGGAAACTGCTGACTGAGGTAATAAATCAAGTGAGCAGCAGGCTCATTTTCTCATAGGCTTACATAGAATCAGACTTCCCCTTGGAACCACTGGAATCGCCCCCTGCGGGCCATCAGAAAGAAGGCAGGTTGGCACAGACTTCACTTTTAAGACCTGCAAGCTTCGTCCATGTTTCAGACAGTCGATTTATTGGCTTCCGCTTGGAAGCAACATGAGGTGCTTACCATTGCTAGCTGCCATCAAAGGAGCTAAACTGAACAACTTTGATGTTGATGATGGAGCATTAAGTGATGAATCAGATGGCCATCTTATCTCAAACGGTGCTACGTCAGAGCGGAGGGCTGATGGGTGGGAAGAGACCAGCTGATTTCAGCGCAGAGGAATGTTGGTAGGGTTTGCGTTTCGACGGGACAGCTGGCCGTCCCTCTCAGGGCGTGTGGGGCTGGGGGTATTATTGACAGGGACGAAGATGCAATTCAACTTTCCATTCGGAGATTTGAGACTTGGATTGGCCGTGAAGCAAGATTCCTGAGCGATTAGGGCATAGAGATTTATTTATATATCTGTCTTCAGAGGGTGCATGTGAGTGACGTCATAAATGCAACACAATACGTGGACAGAGGCATGCGGTGTCGTGTCAGATACTGTCCCGGTTTGTCAGCAACATCCCTGACTGCTGACCTGATTTCACTTCCACAATTTCAGGACTTTATAACCTAAGGAAATCAGTCTGGAGCTGAACATTTAGACGTGCGGTCCTCACATCTGTACCTGTCTCCAAGGAGGAAGCTGCAGGGCTGTCGAAGTCGATTCAGAGCGTGCAGGGGCTCCAAAGAGCTTCAGCCCAAACCCCAAAAATACATGTGCCCTTTGGATGACCTGCTGTCAAAAAGCAGGGTCATGAGCAGCAGAGGGCTGATATGGGGGGTAGGGAAGGTTTTAAAGTGTGTAAATGCGTGTGTGTGGTGGCGGGGTTGCTCTTAAATCCATGATGGCCAATTTAAGGATTTAGTCACTGTGATGGTAAAGGCTGTAATTGGGATATTCAAGGTTAATGACCCTAGAAAACTGAAAATAACGATATGATAGTATCTAATAATAGTATTGGCTGCCGATGCTATCAACGCTGATCTCCAGATAAATGTTCGAGGCTGGAGCCGGAGGTTAAATATATATTGGAGTCTAATCCTGACTCTTATCCACATCCTCACATGGAGGTCTCAATGGATCAAGGCAGATCAGTTCATGCGCATGTCTGATCTTTTGGATGTGACACCATGTTCTAATGTACCTGGTCGATGCCACGGTGATCTATGCAGTGACATTTGGAAGGATCGTACAGTACATCCACGCGCGCTTCGAATGCCTGACACAAGCAGAGCTTTGTGGAGTAGGAAAAGGAGGTTGGAGAGAGTCAGGTGTGTCTGTTTGGAGCCAAGCACTTGACAGTTTCCTCCTCTGAGCACAAGCACAGAGGTGCTGAGGTTCCTTGGCATGTCCGGGTGCTGCTGACAGATATGTAGTGGTGTGGGCCTGACGTATTTTTGTAGGCTAACCCAGGAGATAGGAGTTGGACAAAAAGCCTACGGGATATTTGAATGGATTATTGCTGAAAATAAGCTCTGTGTCAAGCACAAGTTCATGATACTTCCACGTTTTCTTCAGCAAGATAATCTTCACAGATGAACAAGGCTTTTGTGATCTTTTTAAAGCATAAATCAAAAAGCTAATGTGGCTGTAAACAGACTGCACTGCGTAAAGACGGTGTGGTGTGTCGATGAGTCTTTGCGATCGACGTGATGACGTTTAACAGCTGTAGTTTCATTTGGCCACTTGTTAGCAACTTATGCTTTTAAGACACCTAAGCGCTTTATAATTTGTTTGTGGGACATTTAAAGATGTATTTTATGTTGTAGAACAAAATGTGTAAATATCTATATGACTTCATTTGTGGGTTGGTTGGTTGGATTGTCAGCAATGTTACACAAAAACTACCCAATGGATTTTCACTAAACTTATATTGGAGGACGAGTCTCGATCCCAGAAAAGACCCCATTAAGTTTTGGTGCGGATTTGGATGAAGGATTTCTTTTCTCAGTATCTGTAAGAATGCGAGAGAGAGCTTCTTTCAACTTTTCATTAATTTCTCAGGGCATAATTCACAGTGCTTGATGAAAAAAATCAGGCATCTGATATCTATGGGTGAGAACAGACTGTTGTGCCTTGGCTGAGATATGCACTCTCCCAAGTGCCATTCTAGTTTAGGGTTGTGTTTTTGTGTCTAACTGAAGAGTCCAAAGTCTCCTTTTAGTTTCCAGCTCCCGAGAATTGTCTGGCTGCTAAATCCTCGCCTGTGTTCACCAGCTGGTTGCTAACTTTGTCTGTGGTAGTGTGTTCAGTTCTGAGCTTTTTTCGCTCAATACAGCTGGAAAATGAGATTGATAAGAGCGCTAAGGCTGAGCCAAAACATGAAGTTTTGTGCCATAAAACCGAAACAAGGAGCTTAAAGATTCTACAACGCTCTTCCAAAGTGTGTTTGCTTGATTGATTGGTGTTTAAGGCGTCTCAAAGTTCTCATTCTTGTCGACTACACAGGATGCATCTACTTGTGAGCTGTTTTGTTGCCAAATCAGGAAAAAAAAGCTAAAAACTGTTAGAGTGTTGCGAAAAGCTTTGTATGATAACTATATTATTAAATGCTGGCTACTGTCGCTCCTCCATGGTGATAAAAACCATTTGGCCGGTAGTGTTTTCTCACTGCTGACATAATGATCATGCCAGTGTTTATGCGTTTGTCCGTCTCCAACTCAAGTACGTTTGCACGTCTCCAAGACAGAGCCGCAGCGGTATGGAGGTAAACCCAGGCAGAGGTTGAAAGGATTAACAGGGTCAGACAGTCAGACTGTGATATCCTACAGGAGCTACGGTGGAGCCCACAGATCACGATGGTGCTAATCTCCCTCCTGACGACCAGTTGACGGACCGGCTGAAACGACTGTATTACGTAGCTGCCAGATCACCGCGTGTGTCTGGAAAGCGAAAGACTCTGTGGGGGTGTGAGAGTGGGCAGACGCAGGCCGAGCTTCAGGCTGATATACTTAGGTGCTGTTTGAAGTGCTCGGGCTAACTTACTGATTTCCGAGGCATCCATTTGAGGCTATATTGGGATGTAAGAGGAGTGGAACGGAAACTCTTGCAAAGGGGCTGATTGCAGAATCTAAAATAGCCTCTCAGTGGGAACATGGGTTTGTTGGTCACAGCTGTCATTAGAGGAGATGTTTTCAACTGTTAACAGCTGAAGATCACACATTCAGAGAAGTCAGCGCGCGCGGGCACACACACACACACACACACACACACACACACACACACACACACACACACACACACACACACACGGACAGATTTATCTCAGATGATAAAGGCCTAAAATTAATTTTAGCTCCACAGCGTGCAGTAGTCTGAAAGACAAAGGACCATCTCTGTTTGTTGTGGGTGAATCAGCGTTGAACCCAGTGAGTGATGTTACCACGGCAGATGCACAAATAGCAACAGACAGTCAGCCGCGTGTCTTACATAACACATTTACCTTCCTGAGGTAATGGTTTGCAAAGGAAATAGGGTTTCTGGTAATATTTCATTTAGGTTTGTTTTATTTTATGATTCCTCTTTAAATAAGCTTATAACACAAGTTTTCCTCTCTTTTACTTCAGATCAGAGGTAAAAGTATTCCAATCCTTTTCTTAAGTATCAATATAATGTATTGATACAATGTAGATATAAAATCTATACATCTTATATTATTATTATTCTAATTATCATTATGCTTTTATGAGTACTCACTCCTCTCTCTTTCTCCTTCTCTCTCTTCTGTCTCTTCTCCTCTCTCTATCGCTCCATCTCCTCTCTCCCTCATTTTTCTCTCTCCCCTTTTCTCTCATTCTCTCTCTCTCTCTCTCTCTCTCTCTCTCTCTCTCTCTCTCTCTCTCTCTCTCTCTCTCTCTCTCTCTCTCCCTTCCCCTTGTCTGGCTCTTGCGCCCTCTCTCTCTTCTCTCTCTCCTTCTCTCTCTCCTCTTGCTCCATTCCTTCTCTCTCTCCCTTTCCCTCTCTCTCCTTCTCTTTCTCTCCTCCTCTCTTTCCTTCTCTCTCTTCCTCCCTCTCTCTCCTCTCTCCCTCTCTTCCCCCTCTCTCTCCTTCTGTTGTTAAATGTGCGTCTTTGACTCTAAAGACGCACATTTAACAAGAGAGTGCCTCATCACTAACAATGAAGAATATAAATATACTGTAAATACACAGCAGTGCAAGACACATACGCCTCATATTGGAAGGTTTTGTCTAACAGAGCTATGCCAGACGGTGCGAAGGCTCTCTGGGTACAGGAAGCCTCTGAAGGTGTTACCCTGTACCTCCATCCTGATGGTCACACCTCATATTCACCATAGAGAAGGCTTGATACACCACTGAGAGCTGCCATCATTTCCCTGTCATGCTGTCATGTTGTTGACCCACAATCTTACTTTACATATTAATAATCCTACCAAGTCTGTTTTGCGTCACTCCGTTGTAATCATTCACTATTGATGACGCCCGTGTCCTCTCTCCTCGCCCCTGATACATACTTGTTGGTGTCTTGTTTATTGCTCTGAAATCAAAAATCATTTCTTTATCTTGGTTAGTAGAACTTGCGTAACACCAAGGCGGCTGTAGCTCAGAGGTCGAGCCAGCGTCTCGTTATCGGAAAGTCGCTGGTTCAATTGTTCTGGTCTGCATGTGTCCTTGGGCAAGACACTGAACCTCAAACTGTTCCTGATGTGCTGGTCGGCACCTTGCATGGCAGCCACCGCCATCAGTGTATGAATGTGTGTTTGAATGACTGTAAGTTGTTTGGACAAAAGCGACTGCTAAATTCCCTGAATGTCAAATTAAGAAACACATCCCACATACACATCATCATCAGTGATCAGACCATTTTAACACTGAAAGCATCAGACGAGCTAGCCCTTCACTCATTTGTATGAAGAGTACAAGGATTCCCTCCAAACTGATGATTCTGCAAACATCATGCCACAGACACTCATCGTCACAGTGCAGAGCCAGGTGTCACTACACAATAGAGCTGTAGAATGTTTTTTTTTAAAAACTTTCTGTCTTTCTTGCACAGGGCACTGATGCCAAAGGAGAGAAAGGTGATGCCCACGTTGCCACGATTGCTCGAGAGAATGGTAAACAAGGTACGCAGCTCGTCTGAGACGTTCTCCACGCAGGTAACCTGACGAGCTGACCTCACCTGTAGTTACGTTTGGTTGTGTCTCCTCAGAAGGCTCATCAGAGGACTCCGGTGCAGTCCAAACTGTTGAGGCCGTTCCTCAGTCTCACAGGCCTCTCACCGCCTCCATGAAGCCAAATCCAGAGTCTTCTGCCTTAACTGACTCTGTTCAGTCCAACGTGGAAACTTCCAACGCGCCTGGTCAGTTGGTTCATGTTTAAGTTATATGTTTTTGTAACGCTTTATATTGGAGGCATGCAGTTGATCTTTTTTTTTACTTCCAGACCAGGAAGAATCAGGTCCTCGGAACAAACCCCATCTTCCCCTCACTGCAATGAAAATGTCCAGCTGTGAAGCTCCAGCTGTTCTTCACTCTCCCACGTCTGTTCCCAGAGCAACAAAAGAAACTTCAGTACAGTCAGTCGAGACTCCTGCTAAATCTGGTGAGCAGAAAATCGAATTATGTCTTGTAAATCAATGTACTTCTGCTGTTTCTATAAACAAACACATCACTTGTTACAGATGAACCCCAGCCTCATCTCCCTGTCACTGCCGTGAAAAGCAAACTCAGTCCTGAGAGTCTGACTGCTACCAAACCTGCCCAGTCTCCAGCAGCTGTGCCTAAAGCAGCTGTCCATTCTCCAACAGAGGCTCCAACAGGAGAGGCAGGGGAATATCCTTTTGTAAGAGGTCGGTCCTTGACAAACACTAAGACTGTGGAGATGCATTCATAGGCTTTGATCCATGACATGCATGTGAATTTCGAGCACTTACATCGCAGCAAATATCCTAGCGATTCACTTCAAATATCTAATCATGAAATAACCGATATTTATAAAATACATGTTTGAAAAATGTGTTATTTTCCGAATCTTATTTTAAATAAAAAGGGTAATACACTGGTGTAAAAAGAAATTAAAGAAATAAAAGTGTGCGTATGTCTTTATGTCATTTTAAAAGAACTGTACCTCATTATTATATTAAATGAAATATGTAATATCCATACACTTCTATGTGCAAGAATTTCAAAAAATTTACCAAGTTCTTACCAACAAAAAGTTTAGTTTGCAGATTTAGTAACAATTACGTTTAATTAGTAACCAACATATTTTGGTGCTGCCCTCTAGTGGCACCACTCTGGACCACAGTTCAAATATGGCAAAAGAGAAGAAGTGAACATCCAGGCGATTAAAACCTGTAAACCAGCTGGTGACGAGCAGGCTTCTTTCTCCTCCTTTGAAAAAAATATGACACGAATAAGTAGAATTCAACCCTTGAGTTACGCAGCACTCTAGAGTGGAAATATTAGCTGCACAAACCAAGGATAGAGTATGACATTATGCTGCTATGATGGGAAATACTCAGGGGTGATAGTCTGATGGGATCAACTAAACTAAATGACAAACTTAAAGGTGCTATAGTTCAGACTTGGTTTTTCTTTTTTTCATTATTATTAAAGATTGATTATTTGTGTTTTTTAGATTTAGCTTCTTAGTCTGAAAATGTACATTTCAGAAATGTCGCATTTTCTAGTCTTTTAATTTTACGTTGCGTTCGCTGTCCTTTTGTTGACTTCACACACACATCGACGGACATTTCAACTGCTTCCCTCTTTCGTTTTTCCAATGATACTTCACCACCGCTCTCAGCTTCACCCTCTCTCCGACTGCGCTTCAAAACCTCTTAAGGTGTCATATTTACAAAAAAAGACACTAAATTACACTTCAGCTCCTTTTGTTGCTTATTCCTCTTTCAGGCCTGTCAGGCATTGTATTTCACGTGCTACTTCAGCTGTTTCAGGATTTCAAGATAATTTAGTATAATAGCTCCAAGGATCAGAGACGTACACACAGAGTCCGCCTCTCTTCCTCCTGCGATCTGTTTCATACTTCAACGCTAGATATTTTTTCGGAGAAGATTTTGTTACATTTCTGAGGGTATGTATCCTGATTTTTTTCCCGTGATTGTTTCATTCTGTCTTTGCTTGTGCAGCTCCATCCTTAGCAAAGGAGTCGAGGACGCAGGTATCCCTGGAGCAGTCGGGTTCTGTATCTCAGGCCCATTTTCCTCTCACAGCTGTGACCAAAAACAGCTCTGAGACTTCGGATCAGACTCCCGCTGCTGTACCGAATCCTTCAGTACCAGAATCACCGACGGTAAAGAGAGGCGTATACCCGTTCAAACATGGTGAGGACAATTCCATGATATTGAAATGTCTGAAGGTATACAAAATGATCACCAAAGCAAGCTTGAATTGTTGACTCATATAAGCACAGTAACCGTTTTGTGCATTATCTCTCTCCTCATTAGATGCCACTCAACCCAAGCCACACTTGACTCTCTCCGCCATGAACACATCCAACACAGAGTCGTCAACTACAGTTCAGTCTTCAGGTATTTCAGCATCACAGGATCCTGTCGTGAAACCCGGGGAATATCCCTTTAAGCGGGGTGAGTTCAACCAAGGACAGGATCTGTCTGTCAAATAAAGGTCATGGGAAGTTCCTTGTTTATTTTTTTCATCTCCATTTCTTCTCACTTTGTGCTACATATTTTATGAGATTTCTTTATTTTCCGTACTTTTAATTTTCCTATCATTCCCCCTTTTATTTTTGCCTCGGCTCATTAAATCAGTGCCCATTCTCAAGACACCCAGTCCCAGTCTAAAGAGAAGTGTCAGCTTTCCTCAGCCTGCAGGTAAAATATAGTAAACCCTCAATAGGGCTGGTTATATAAGTCATTTTACAAGCTTTCTTCCCCTCATTTTGTGTCTTTTAATCTCATGGCACTGGCTCTTCTTTTCATGGTTTCTGCAGAAAAATTACTTCCCTCCAAATCAATCATAAAATCTGGCTTCTCGCCTAATCTGGACAAGTAAGTCGTGACCACGAAACCTGTTAACTATTCTTAAATTGCCTTTATGCAACGGAAATATCTTTTCAGTGTATAGCAGCTTCTGTTTGATGTGATTTTCACTGTTATCCCGACAGGAAAGTGAACAAGACAGGTGGGGTAGAGTTTAAGCAGGATTTGATAAAATCACAAACACTCCCGCGCTCCAACGGGGCTCAGGCCAAACGGGCCATGTTTGAGAGGATGAACTCAGAGCCTACAAAGTGAGTGTCTTTAAAATAATCTCGTTTTCATCCTGGTCCACACCTTCAGATATCATCCCAGACATCACATAACACTGGGTTGTAATTCTGTTGAACAGACCAAAGGATTCGAAGCCGAAACTGAAGCGCTCTCAGAGTTTTGGAATGTCCAGCGCCAGTGGTATCAAACAGATCCTGTTGGAGTGGTGCCGCTCTAAAACCATCGGCTATCAGGTACGGCGATGGAATATTTTTCACCCAAAAATAAAAATTATGTGCCTTAAAAATGTCATTAAAAAGTCTGTTTTAAGTAAGGCTCGAAAAGTATTTTTTAATTTCCTGAAAAATCCTGTTAGGTTGGCAAAAGAGGAACTTAGAAAACACAAAATAATCGTAAAGTAGCTCTAGATTTTCTGTCATCTCCCACTACACAATCTCACAGCAGTGTAGAGAAAAGATAAATGAGAGCAACGGAATAAATGCATGAAAGAAAAATGTATTTGAAAGATTAAACCTGATGCCTTTATGATCCGTCTCTCAGAACATAGACATCCAGAACTTCTCGTCCAGCTGGAGTGATGGGATGGCGTTCTGTGCTCTGGTCCACTCTTTCTTCCCTCTGGACTTTGATTACAACACGCTGGACGCTGCAAACCGCAAACACAACCTCCAGCTGGCCTTCACCACCGCAGAGTAAGCTGTCGAGCGATCTTGTACAAGAGTGCGGGACAACAAAGAAGTACCCTGTACTGGTGGCTATACCATTTACTGTGTTTGTAAAATCTGACTCTTTTACCATCAACTTTTCTGTTTCAGGGAGCAGGCTGACTGCCTCCGTCTGATCGAGGTGGAGGACATGCTGGACATGGGGGACAAGCCAGACCCCATGTGTGTGTTCACATACGTCCAGTCCCTCTACAACCACTTGAAGAAGTTTGAGTAACTCTGTATCAGAGTAGATTACACAGCCTAGACGTTATGAACCACAGTGTGCCATGAACACTTTGAATGAGCCAACTGATGTGGAGGCCCTCGGTTTTACACAGTGTGTGTGTGTGTATTCAACAGTTTTCCTTGAGAATTCACAGCTGACACTGATTCTTAAAATGCGTATGTATTGTGATGTGTGTAGCTCTAAGGTTTTTATGTAGCGCTCAGTTCAATGATGCTGTAATCAAAGACGAGAAGATTACCTCTCAGTTAAAGAAATATGAAGTTGTTATAGCTGATGTGTTTGGGAACAGGTGCAATGTTACAAACCAAAGATTTATGAATATGAACCAGTGTAGAGATGTTCCAGTAACAATAAACTGGAGTCCTGCCCAAGTTGAGTCTTGAAATATGGCAAAATAAAGCAATTTTATAGTATTTTTCTAGCATTGTTAATTGTGGTAAATTGCTGTGAAGACTATTATGGTCAAGAGGTGAAGTGTAAGAATAATTCTGAGAATAATTCAACTAATTATGTGACACATTCAGGTTGACATGACAGTCGCCTAGACTGTGGGCTATATTTGACTTACATACTTACAAACCCTCCATACATTAATCCATCTGACGAGGAAGACCATGAGATGCGGTTGAAAGCTCAGACAAAAACAAACAAAACAAAAAACAGAAATTGGACCTTTAGTTAAGATATTTTTTATATCAAATGTGAAATGTACCTTTAACTTCGGTTTAAGTTGAAGTGCTTTTCTTAAAAATAGTACTTGTTGACAGCTTAAGTCATTAGTGACTAGTGAATAAGATTTGACATGAAGATCTTATTAACTATGTTCTGTTATAAATTAAGCTACCAACAGTATGTACAAGTACATCTGAAAGGATTAATCAATTGGTTTATTGTCAGGGAATTATTTAATCGTTGATATGTAATTAATGATTTTTCATGCAAAAACATCTAATTTGCTGCTTTTCCTTTGAATTATTTGAATTTAGTTTTAATAATGTTGAGGTCGGGACTGCTGCTTGGACAAAGCAAACACTAAGGGGGTGTCACTTTGGGCGCTGGGTAATGGTGAAGGTATTTCTCACTATTTATGAAGTTTTACAAACCAAACAATCAGTTGAATAGAAGATAAAATAATCATTAAGTGCGGTCCTGTACATAATGGTTAAAGATGGGCTCCAACTCAACCAACTCCGACAGTAAAATCCTGCTTTGTATTACTGCATGAGCCATAATAATTAGTAAAGTATCTGAATACTTCCTCCACCACTGCAAACTACTTTTTTTTAGTGTGAACTTTCATGTTTTACATCACCTAAAGTTTACTCCCCAACAAAGCATCTAACCTAATTCTAACTCCACTGGAAACATCTCTCTGTGTGTGAGTATTGCAAAATGAGAGGTGGTGACATGTTTATGCAATGATGTGATTCCAATAAAGACAAGGGGGATGGTGTGGGAAACCAAGCTATTTATCATCCATGAGTCAACCCACAACCAAACAGCTAAGTTCTCACAAGAATTCAGAGGATCCTCACTGATGACACAGTTTGTGAACCCGTGATAAAAATCCAGGACTGGTGGATGGAATCTTTTTTTTATGTAGCGTTTTCCTTAGCACTTTTAGATAAATGTGGATTTACATGCAAAACGTGCCTGGAATAGGTTTATTAAATGGAGTGCACATTGCCATCTACTGGTAGCCCAAATGTAGACCAGTGCAAAAGGCCATTGACCTACAATGAATTTTAGGGGGGACTTCCATGTTTCAAATTTGTACTGTCACCCTGGAATTTTATATTCATTTGACAATTTGAGAAAAAAGACAACTAAAAGTCTGGTTATTATTGTTAAACATAAACGTTGCCTTATGCCTGATAAATACGTTTGTTAGTAAGCGGTTTAAAATCCGGTTTAGAGCCAAAGTCTGCAGAAAAGTTTAATTATGGTGCGTTTACGGCTTAGTACATAAATGAGAGAAACTCACGTTGTTGTCTTTTGCTACCACATTGTTCTGAGTGATTCCTAAGAAATGAAAGATTTTCTACAAGAGAATAAAAGTGTGAATTGAATACTAAATGAACAATTGAAGGCACTTAATGACATGCTGCATTTTAAGGGAGGTAGAGGAGTTGTTGCCTCGTATCTACACATTTTTTGAGGGGCGTGAACGCAGCGCTTCCCATTGACCAGGCATCCCTTCCGGTAGATGAGGTCAACTTTTCCCTAGATCCGCCATTTCAGTCCCGGAGTTTCTTGTTGCACATTAGTTTTGATTATTTAAATATTTGTGTCATTTTAACGCTTAAGCTGTTGGCTGTTGGGTTTCGTGAGACAACAGAAGTCCCGTCACTGTAAACGTCGTGACATTATTTGTGTAAGTTGCTTGAAACTGCGGTATTGTACCGTATTTCCAGGGGAAGCGTTAGTCAACCAAAGTTTTTGTATGAGTTGCGGATAGGGAGAGGCGGCGGGGAAAGGCCTCAAGCCTCGGACACGATTTCACAACCATGGCTGGCAATTTTGATGCCGAAGACCGTGCTAGCTGGTACTGGGGACGGCTAAGCCGCCAGGACGCCGTTTGTCTTCTACAGGGACAGAGACATGGCGTTTTTCTGGTGAGGGACTCAATCACCAGCCCTGGAGACTACGTGCTGTCCGTTTCAGAGAACTCCAAAGTGTCCCATTATATAATCAACAGCATCAGTAACAACCGGCAATCTGGCTCAGGTAATGTTGAATTGTTTCACCTAGGAAGGTACTTGACCTGGCTTGATATACACGTTCACACGATACCAACGTTGCAATGCTTATTTTAATTTTAATTGTGGTTTGCTGTGATTTAGTCCAACTGCTTCGTCTAGCCACGCCAAACGCCCGTCAAGAATTGCCCAATTTAACCTGATGTAGGTAAAACGTAAAACATACCTGCCCTTTATCACAGTAGTTTAAGCATTTCATGTGTTTTCGGATGGTACTCTCGACATCGGCATGTATAAAATATAATAATGTTCACAATTTTATACGAAATTGAAAACTTTCACACTGCTTGCTACCGCCCAGTATTTTGGACCATTTAGCGTTAGCTAGCCCAACTGCTAATGCTATCTACCGTAGGTAGAGAAGAGGAGTCTGTTAAGTTTTAGCACTTTTGACTGAAATTATATGTCACTTGCTTTATTGCGGCTAATCCACGTGTATGAAATGTATCAGTTGAATGTGGCAACGTAAATGGAATCGTAATGCTAATGCACAAATTGTGTGCTTTTGTTGTATGAGCATCGTAAAGTTAAGTGGGCTACTTTTTAAATGGAGTTTGGTGCTTAGCTAGCTAGCTATCAACAACTTATAAGGCTTGATTTATTTAACTACCAGACTGTGGGTCATTTATGAATCTTTTCTGACTGAGCGTTGAGGGGGTGTTTTGTCCTTGTGTAGGCAGCAGGACGGTAGCTCAGCGGGCAGCGGCAGTGAGGTGGGCTGGGCTGCTGCTGCTGCAGGGATTGAATGAACTGGGCAGTCTGGGCTGTCACAACTGGAGGATGACTGATCAGATTGGCGTTTCAGGAATGTCTGTGATCGTGCCCCGTTGCTCATACATAGTCCTGCTAACAGGTCTGCTGCTGTGCTTGTGGCTCGTTGTCCTTTCTAGGCCATTTTAATTTGTGTTTCCCTACAGTTAATCATCAAATGATAGGCCATTGTGGTAACTACATCATCCCAGTCTGTCAGAGAAAATATGACTAATATTCAAGTAATTGTGGGCACAATTCTTTTAAAATCACAAGCAAGTGACAAAAGTGTAGCAACAGTAACTTGGTTTTTGGGTTGTTATTTGAACCAGAAAGAAATATGGAGCCAATTAGACGGAACCAATTATTGTGATGAAATCAGACTTATTTAATATGTTTCTTAAAAGGTGTCCAGTGTTTACACAAAATGATGTGGGCTAAAGCCACTCCAGATTGGATGATATTATCAGGGTTTCCCCTCAGCAGCACCCCAGCTGATTTGGGCACCACCTAAGCCCAATTAAAGTCAACATGAGAACATCAGATCCAACAAAATTACACATCTAATGGTTGTAGTTGGTCCTCAGTGGACTTCCTTAAGCTTTTTGGATGTTTCTATTATCTGCTCTGGCTTTTTCTAACATTTTTTTCCCAACTGTTTGTCACAGATATGGTAATAATAATCTAAAATTAGTGAAATTGCATTTTTCTTTAAAGTGAACATGTAGAAATGTTCTACCCAGCCCCCTTCTGTAAATATGAAGTCTAAGCCTTTTTATAAAGAGGGAAAACACTGATTATGGTAATAATTGTCTGCTATGTTGATGTTGCCGACTTCACTGTCCTTCTAATATCTATGGTTGTGTTAAGTCATTGTTGACATTGCTGCAAACCAACAAGCAGATTTGCTTAATGACAATATTGGATTTGTAGGATTTTTGCAAGAACAAGCAGAATGGCATTGAGTTGTCTGTGATTCAAATCTCTGAATTATCCCAAACCAGCATCCAGGTTTTTGTGTTTACAGGTAGTTTCTGACTTGAATTTGCTAATCATTTACCATACAATGATAAAAAATTACTTTTGGACCATTTAGGACTGACTGTGGAGACTCATCATCCCCTGATAGTCTACCCAGACACAGCACTCTATGGGATGTGGTTGGTATTTTCAGTCAACCATAAATCTTCTTGCGTGCTGTGTGAATGCAAAGTAGTGATTGTGGTCATCGATCAGTCCAAAGACGTTGGTATTTATGTTTTTTTTTTTATTTGAATGTTTCTATGATGTTTTACAGCAAACTAACAAAGTCACCTTTCGTCTGCCAGGTGTGGCTCCTCCTCGGTTTCGGATTGGGGATCAGGAGTTTGAAGCGCTGCCGGCCCTGCTAGAGTTTTATAAGATCCACTACCTGGACACCACCACACTCATAGAACCCATAAGCAAGGCCAAGCACACAGGATTCAGCTCCTCTGTTGGCGTCCCGCAGCAGCCCGATGAGGCAGAGTTCGTACGGGCGCTGTTCGACTTCCCTGGCAACGATGAGGAGGACCTCCCTTTCCGTAAGGGTGACATCCTACGTGTGCTGGAGAAGCCAGAGGAACAGTGGTGGAATGCTGCTAACCAGGAGGGCCGAGCTGGGATGATCCCTGTGCCCTACGTGGAGAAGTACCGGCCTGCCTCGCCCACTGGTGCCAGCCTGGGTCCCCCTGCTGCGGGGACTGGACAGGGGGGGCTTGTTGGAGGGGTAGCAGGCAGCACAGACGGAACGGGGGCCCCTCAGGCCAATCCTCTGGGGGACCCGGGCCAGTACGCTCAGCCTGTGGTCAACGCTCAGCTCCCTAACCTACAGAATGGGCCCGTCTATGCCCGAGCCATTCAGAAGAGGGTGCCCAACGCCTACGACAAGACTGCGCTCGCTCTGGAGGTATCAATCCCACCCACCATTCATTTTCTCCAAGGCTGTCCTTCCATCCACTATTAACCTCTTTTCTCTGTTTTCTTTTTTTGGTCTCGGCTGAGGCAGTCTAGATTGTCCTCATTGTTAATGGCTTACTCATGCATGTGAGCATGCACACAAAGTATCTTTACAAATGCAAGCTGACAGTGCACATGAAGACACTCAGAGTGGAGATGGCTCTATAGAAAAGATGGACACAGATCCTTTACAGTGGCCTCTCTTTATGCACACACTGTTGCCTGTTGGATTAATGTGAGTGTTACATTGTACATTCATTACCAGCAAAGCCCAGTGAAACATGCTTTGTTGTTTGTAGATGTTTACTTGGAACAGATAGATGCTCAAATTGGTAAATAAATGCAGATAATATTGGAGGGTAATGAAGACACTTTGACATCCATACTGTTTACTGCAAGCTGGTGGTTAATGAGCATAGCCTGGTAACAATAGATTTAGAGCTGCAAAATGTTATTTGATTTAAATAATCTTTTAATAATATTGGTCATTCTTAAGCAAAAATGGTGGTAGCTGTCTCTGCGGTTCCCCCAACTTCTTCCCATCAGTCAGTACATTTACATGCACAGCTTAGTCGGATTATAGCCATAGTTCGACTATGCTACTCAATCAGACAACTGCAATTGTCCGAGTGTACATGCCGGTGAGAAAATCTAATCATTGGCCGAAGCATGTCATACCCCAGTATGATAGGTGGCGCTGTACCCAACTAGTGGTAATAGAGCCACCTCCGGCTGACCTCTTTACGTCACCAGCAACAACAAACTCTGCCTCGGCATTCGAGAAAGATGGCGTACGAAGAGCAAGACGAAGCTACATCTTTGTACATTTCGTATGGTGTACATGATAATTACACAAACTAGGTTCACAATGGCGCTCTTGCTTGCGGTTATTTCGGAGGAAAGACGTCGCCATCGCCGTCCTTCTACTTCCGGCTCACGGCCCTGGGAAAAAAATCTCGAGCCTGCGCATAATGTAAAATCTGAATCCAATCTGATGGAACGTATACATGCAGGAGTAATGCGACTATCAATTGAATAATCGAGGTGTTTTCATCTGACTATGAGAAATCCGATCTGGTCCGATTTTAGTCAGACTAAGGTGTATACATGTATCTTAAAAATCCGATTATAGTCGGACTAACCCAGTTTCTTGAGTGTCGTAAACGTACTGATTGATACGTCTGTATAAAACATTTGTTTTATAGAGAGCTACTGAAGAGTAGATTCCAAAAGCTAAAGCTGAATTTAATTAAATTATCTTAAAGCAAACGTAAAAAAAGTAAATATATTTAATCTATCTTCACAGTCTACCTTTGGGCAAGTGCTGGTTGGTACCATTGCTGAACGCAGCCATCTCTTAAATTCCTCAGCTGTCACTTGTTGGGGCTCTAGATGTTCTCTCTGCCGCCCATACCCCTCCATTTTGTTTGAAATAAACGTGGAAGATGGTGTATAGTGTGCTTCTGTGTGAGATGAAGCAGACTTGATGACATTAAAGTGTTTACGAACCCCTGCTGGGCCCCTCACAATATATTTTCGCAGCCTGCCAAAGTATAGACTATGTGTAGGAAACAGTGTGAAGTCACGACTCACAGTGCTGTACACAATGATCCTTATCCACTGTAGATAAGGACAGCAATTAGCCTCTAATTGTCAGCTGACAGCTCATCTGCTTGCTGTAATTTACTTCTTCTGTACATCTACCTCATCTGTTTTTAGCTTCTAACAGAGGAAACACTCATTAAAACTTCATCAACTTGCATCAGAAGGACTGCCAGTAAATATAAAAAAGACACAACAGGGAGGAAATGACTGATATGGGATTTAGAAGCTGCATAAAATATTATCTGGACTAAAGCTGCTGTAGCTTTCTCAAGACATCTCCCCACAAATGGTTCTGGTGTTGTGCTCAATATTGGTTTCCCAGTTGGAGGAATAGTAATAGCCAGCTTTGAAGGTGCGCCTAAGGGCGTGAATGTCAGAGCCCGACATAACTATTGACAACATCAACCTTATGGAAACATTGGAGTTGCTGTACTACCAATGCCTTGATTGAGTTTGTATGTATTGTAGTGAGACTTTGTTATTTTTGTATTAAAACACCAAGGTCAAGATATAACATAAACCAACAAACCAATCATGCCAGTGGTGGACCAACATTTCCCATGTTATGTGAGGTAAAATTGCGTTTTTTGTCAATGGAGTCTGGTGGTTTTGAACATAACGATAAAATTACTGTTTTGTTAAAGCAAAAATGATCATACTTTTTAACAAAATGGCTTCCCACCTTAGGGATCCTTTCCATAAGTCAGACACTTTTATGTAGTGGATATACTTTGATGGGAGCTGTTGCACCACATTGCATTTCATTTTGCATATGCCTGCTGAGGTGGTCTGCTGGAGCCATTCCAAAAACTTTTGCACCTATTAGTCATGTAAACCAACAAATTATTATTATTATTTTTTAAAAGGACCAGGTTCATAAATAGCAGACATGCCCTTAGCATTTGTGGATTTCTTTGATTGTAATGAAAAATGTCAACTGCTCCAAGCAACTGCTACCACCACTTCGTCTTGACTGAACATGATGTTGTTGAGACAGATGAACATTGTCACTCAAAACAAAATAGCCTCCCCTCCTTGAACAAAAAATTCCATAATTCCTGTGCATCAGTCAAACTGGGGTGTCTGTTTGTTGTTCTGCAGTTGTAAAGATGAAGATTGGTCAGTCAGTACTGTTTTTTTTTACTCTATAGAATTTGAGTGAGACATTGAGCTTGTATCGATGGTGTTAGCTGATATGACCCTATCCTGCCTCTAAATACAGAGTTATTATAGTAACGTAACCTTTGTAGTAGTTTTAATTTGGATTTTTCAATATTGTTTTCAATTTGGTTTTGGTTTGCCTCCAGAGATGATTTTAGTTAATATCAATATAAGTTTTATTGTATTTTTTCAAATTAGTTATTACAATACAACACAGTGTTCTGTGAAGGCAATTGACTCACAGTCATGCTCACTACAAGTATGAGGAGGCATATTTTTTTATCAAGACTGGGATGTCAGTCTTGATAAAAATATGCCTCCTCATGCTAGTTTCATTTACAAATTTGACAAAAAAAAAAGACTAAACCTATAGATACTTCAAGTGGTAGTTAGTAGTACATGATATTATCTAAGTTAGTTTACTTTTCTCTGGGTATTTTTTGTATATTTATAAACTAAGGCTGTTTATTTTCAGTTAACTACAATAACCTTGGAGTGGAGAAAGATAAAGAAAGTGTTTTTGTATTGTATCTCCTTATATATCTCCTTTTTTCGTCATTTGCCAGGTGGGAGACATGGTAAAAGTGACCAAGATCAATGTGAACGGCCAGTGGGAGGGTGAGTGCAAAGGCAAGCGAGGCCACTTTCCCTTCACCCACGTTCGACTGTTGGAACAACACCACCCTGAAGACGAGAGCTGAGAAACAAACACACTCCCATCATCACTTCGACAGTGTCCAGCACATCCCTTCTCCTTCGGCCATTTTGTCATGCTCAGAAAGAAAAATATTGACACAAGCACACAGTATATGAACCTATGAGGTAAACGGGTCAGGGACTCTTGACCCTGCCAATGCAAGACTTGTTGGGTGATCTTACCTAATGTCATTTTGAAAAGTTTACACTAAGGTCAGACTGATATCGGTTTGCCTATATGAGCCTTCTTTAAAGTAAGAATTACACATTGTTGGCTTCTTCCTCGACTACAGCATAATGAAGATATTCCAAAACAAAATGAAATATGTTTTGTATTCAGATTTATCATTTATTGATTGAATATTTATTAAGGATACATTTAAAAGAAACACACAATAAATTGGTTACATCTCTGTGCACACAGAGAACGATAACTGAAATCAAAAGCTAACCTGCCATTAAATCCATCTGCTGACTGGGATCTCCTACAGTATGTGATGTGCATTAATCACATAGTAACCATGGTAACGTGCGCACATCAGCACAGGGATCTTCAAAGGAGTTAAATCAGAGGTGTTTTGTGCTCATGTCTTGAGTGTATTTTAGCAATTCTTCATTATTAAATGTAGAGACCACAAAAGAAATACCCCTGCAAAACACCTCTTTTCTTATCCTGTTTCTACCTATCTGGCATTATTTCTAACATATGGTCCAGTTGTAGTCTTGACTAAATAATTCTTGCAACCATTTCTGTCTTCATGAGCTCTTAGTATCAAGCGCAGAGATATTTGATTTCCCTTTGTTGGAAATCAAACATCCAGATGAAGGATGATCAAAATCAATAAATTTGTCCAATCATTGAGCTAACATTCAGTCCATATCCCTTAATGTTGGTTATTTGCCTGTTTTAATATGTCAGTTTGAACAGGAAATGGACCAGCACCAAAAAGCAACACTCTTTAATTGTTTTTCTTTATTCTAAACTGAAATAACCAAACTACAGTTGTGAAATAAACTTGGGTTAGATGTTAGGGTGGTTTCTAGGATCAACAACTAGTCGAGGCAGTGAAGCTTCTGTCCCTGAAGAGTTTAATTAGTTTTGATTTGAATACATAGGGAAAAAAAGGAAAAGGAAGGACAATTGTCAGTTTGAAACGGTTTCGATCCAGAATTGGCAGTATGAGGCGCCAGAAACCGATATCAGTCGAGCCCTAGTTTACACACCTCCAGCCCAGTATTGAAGTCTGCACCACACATCCACAGCAGAGTCGACCTACTCCTTCCCTTCCTGTGGTGTCTGTGTATCCCCACCCACTGCATTTCATTCATACACAGAAGGGAGAAAGAATCGATTGCACACAGGAGACAAAACACTCTCACAGAATCATGAATCAGTGAGTTTTTGTAGTGCTAGACTGTGAACCTCGGAGTGAGACGAGCAAAGACTTTTCCTGTCTGGTGGAGAAGGACGACGCTCCTCCTCGCCAAGACGACTTCACCAACTTATTACATCCCACACTACAAACCAAGTCCTCTTTTTTTGTACTAAAAGTGGAAAATATTATGATTGAATTGACTATATATATATACACACACACACCTTACATGCTAAATACTGTAAACATTCTTCCTTCGTTATTATTTGATTATCGTTGACTTTTTTGTTACCGGAGACTGTGCATCTATTATTTTATGTTCCTCTTTTGAAACACTATTCAGCGCCAACGTGGATGACTTCAAATGCAGCCGTGTGACAGAACAAAATAAGCATCCTTTCAAGGAGGAGAAACAATCCCCTGAGGCAGTTTTAGAAGATGAGAAGAGAAAGGTTGACGGATTTTATTTTTGTCTTCCAGCAGGCTTTTTATTGCATTGTCATTCTATGAAGCTTTTCAGATAAAATCCGCCCTGAAACACTAATACCATTGCACTGTATGTACAACTCGTAAAACAGACATTATGTCACTTCATAAGGTAAATTGTTTCTCATTTGCTGTTTCTTCATTAAATACATATGCTATTATTACACATAAAGCTTTTGCAAACTCACACAGGCCCACTGAGCATTATGTCATTATGAAAATAAACCATAAAATGGTCTATTTCTATCGTAGGAATTTTGCTCTCCTTATCTAAATGGCATTTTCTAACATCCTGTTTCAGAATGCCTTTCTCACCACTTTAGGCTTTCCTACCAAACATTATCCCCATTGTTACTCAGTGTAACATATTTAGGTGACTTGCAAATGGAGGTAACATGACAGTTTTCTGTGGTCATAGTCTTATACTTGTACATCAAGCTAAGATTGGGTTATACGTTTTGTCTATTAACTTTCCAATGATACATTAATGCAATTGTTTCCTCTTGTATGGTGCAAATGTTAAACTACAGCAGGAACATTGTGAATGGCCAATAGGAGTCAGTCAGCCGGGAGGATAAATCCTCTCTACCTCATGTCTGGTATCGCAAAAGATGGAATGTGTTATTGGAAATCAGTGGCCCCAAATCTGGATTAGTCAGTCAGTATTGTTTTTGATATTTTAAAATGAACAACATGCAGCCAAATGGTTTCCAAACTCTTTGGTAGTAGTGGGGAATCTGACTATTTTAGATCATGATCCATCTTGAAGGCACCCATAGTCTACTTTTGAGGTGAATTATAAGGATAGTGGGATTTAATATCCTGTTCATTCTGTTTCCCAACTTCACATAACCTCATTAAGTTTTAGATCCATGGTGTTAGAACAGGCCAATAGAGGGATCTAACAAATTGGATAGATATACTGATTTGAAATATTGATTGAAGTGGCTCTTTCTTGTGTGACATATTGTGGATGAAGCAGTGTGAGTAATAGTAGCAACATGCCGGATGAGGAGCTGGTGCCAAAACAAAATCTTAAATGCAGCCTGATTGCCAGAGTACAAATATGATTCTGCAAAACTACAAATAACTTTCAAGTGAGCGTTTCTTTACATTGCTTCTTTACATTTGTTTAGGTTCAGTTTTCTAGTTCTCTCTCGTCACAATGCTGTGGTCTGCTTGGGTTTAGGCACTGAAACCACTTGGATAGGGTTAAGAAAACATCATGGTTTGGCCTAAGGTAGCCGGCAGCTGGAAATGGTCCACGGGTCAACTTTAAAAAACATGTGGTTTTGTCGCCATAAAAATGGCTGGAAATCTCCCCACAGATTTGAGCTGCTGTCGCACGCTTGGCAGCCTCGTGGCTTATAATAACAAGCTCAACCATGCCCTTGGGTCCGATCTGTAAAAAATGCGTATGGACAAAATATTCCCTCAGTGTTTATTATATTTACTGTAAAGACTATGGTGAGAAGTTGTACTCTCTCACATACATCAAAATAGCATCAGCATGGTTTCTTATGAAGGCCTTTTAAAAAAAAAAATCTATATCATAGATGCATTCAAAGGCACATTTATTAATTTGAATTCCTGCAGTGTCCTCCATGTGCTTAAAGTTATCCAAGCTGTATGTTGTCGGAGAACAATTGCAATTGATATGTGGTGAAATTGTGGTATTTGGCTGTTCTTGTCAATACAATGTATTAAGACAATTGGAGCCAATAGAGGTGTCGATTTGCAAACAGTCACGGATGAATTTGTGTCTACTTACAAAGTGGAAATCTATGTACAATTTGATTTATAAACCACATTGAAGAGAGTGCAGATGCATATTGCTGCATTAAACAGTCACGGATGAATTTGTGTCTACTTACAAAGTGGAAATCTGTGTACAATTTGATTTATAAACCACATTGAAGAGAGTGCAGATGCATATTGCTGCATTAATATGAATACACAAAGTTTGTCTCTAACCTACACTAAGTTTTTTTGGTTCATCTGGCCTCTGACTGCTATCATGAAATGTAGTCTTGAGTTCACAATGTTTTTATAAAATTGTAAAAAAGAAAAAAAAAAAAAAAAATGTCCCTCCATTTTTCGTTATTGATACTCAAATTAGGGAAATTATTTTTTGTATGCCACATTGATGCCATATTTTTATTACTTTAATAGGTTCATCCTTGGGTCATATACAGCACTGTATATGCTAATAAACACATGTAATATTTCTAAGCCCCATATTTTATCTTTCTTTGTTGAAATGAAATATTTGAGCCCAGAAAGCACATTTAGTGGTAAATGTTCTCATAAAAGTCAGCCAAATGTAACTACATTGTTCCTATGAGGGTATAGGTGACCAATGAACAATAAATGACTGGTCTGTCCATTCTGTAGTGGTACCACTTAATTTATAAAGTTTTTTAATCATATTTTTATATCTGTTGTAATGCCTTTATGCAAAGTGTTCATTGAGTATTGCTCCCATAACTCTCACTCATTGTCGCCTTTGAGGGATAATTTCACAATTCCATGACATTATTTTAATTCAGCTGTCCCACTGCAGGTAGTTAAAGACCAATGAATACTTAAAAAATGTTTTCAGATACCACTGTTGATCCTACATTATGCACCTTATCTCCTCTACAGCTCAAGAGAGAAACACATCGAGTCTCTTCATGCCAAATCATTTTTGACTTCTTTTTATTTTACAGTGATCACATATTTTTGTTTTGACTTTGAAAGAAACCAAGAGTGAAAACGTTTTTTTTAAAGAGTACAATATGTCAAAGTCTTATAAAAATATATTCTTTGAAGTTAAAAATTAATTCTTATTTTTTTTCCATAGCATGTAATGTGTACATATACTTAGTCAATAAAATATGTACCAGATTGTCTGTTTGGGCTTTACATTACTGTTTCCATATGGTGTGAAGTTATTCCATTTAATTAAAGTCAGTGTTTGTTGTTGATGCTGAATTATCTGATCCAGCTTTTCACTCAACTCCTACAGGTGATCTTAAAGGTGCAATATGTAAGAGCTTCAGTTTAAAATGTTCAGAATGAGAAGAAACAACAATGTTGAGGTTGTGTTAACTTTTTAAGTTAGCATGCTCACCAGGTAGCTGTGACCCACCCTGTCTTGTAATGGCACTACTTAGATCAAAAGGTGATAGTAAAGCTCGGGCAGAGGGAACGAATAGGACTGCTGGCTGCATTGCCAACTGAATGAACTAGCAGATGGCAGCTACAGTTAGCAGCAGTTAGCGGTTACTCTGATCATATGCTTCCCCCTATTTGCTTAGAGTATGAATTTCCCAGGTGGCCTCTTCTTACATATTGCACCTTTAAGTGACACCAGCTTTTCAATTCAATACATCTTGTACAGAACATTTGTCTCACGAACAACCAAAACAGATGCGTGGTATAATAAATCCAGAAAAGAACAAAATTGAGAGAGGACCGGTTATTTCTGTTCTTGGGATAAATGAAGGTACTCTATGTCCCTTGTGGTTGAATTCGTCTGCAGTCATATTTTATCGTCTACTGTACACTTCTATAACCGTCCTACCACCGTGTAAATGTTAGTTGTTATAACTAATAGTGCAAGACATTTGAGACTTGTAATCTACATTTATCAATTATACACTCCTCAAAATTTATGATTTGGGTATGGGTTTCGGTGTGACCCTTGATACTGTATTGTGAATTTTAATTTGTGTTTTCTGAATATCTGTGATCCCTCAAAACAATCCGACACGTCTCATTTTACCTTTAATGCATATCCATGCACCCATATGCCAGTATCTGTAACTCATTTTTAGTAGTGTATTTTAAAGTGGAACATGTTTTTATGAAATGTACCCTAATAAAAACTATATAATAAATAAATAAATACCCTACAGCTAAACTGTAAGAAAGAAATTACCATTCAGGCATGTAGGATCGAGAAACTAGTTTATCACGAAATAACTTGCAGGCAGAGGGTGAATTTCATTATAAATTCTCTAAATTATTTATTACTTTTGGCAGATAAATGACTTATGATAAGTTAAAGCATAATCAGTCTTTGTGGTTGATATATATGCCGAATGAATGACTTACTGCAACAGAACAAAAAAAACCCCTAAATTTTCAGACGTTAAATGTGTGGAGACTGGAGAAACAAGTCGACACTAAATTTGTGGATAATTGAATTGAGTTTGTTGGAATGATCTCAGGGAGAGAGGTTTATTTCGGGATATATAGCACGAGGGTGTAGGCGTACATGAAGACTGCTGCGTGGGTTTCCCGGATGGAGTAGCGACGCCATCTTTACGCCAGTGCTACCGGTCGGTCTTCGGTTAAGCGGAGCGGCACAGTGCTGTTGCTGATCCACCACCAGAAATCGCCGAGCAGCCGATAATCCTCCCTTTGCGCCGGGACGCCACGAACAGTCCCAATACCCGAGCACCATGGCAGAAAGAGAAAACCTAGTATACCAGGCGAAACTCGCCGAACAAGCGGAGAGATATGACGGTAAGGCTCCGAATAACTAAGCAACAGCCATTGCAGAATGCCTGGCCCCTCTTCCCCCTCTGTCTCCCTGCGCAGGGGGCTTGGAGACGCAGGTAAAGCAGTTCACATGGATTTGTTGGGTGAGAGACAAAATGGCGGAGATTTCTTCAGCAGTATGAATCATTAAAAAAACGTTTAAATCAGCCGATTTTAGCTCAAAGTGAAAACGCATTTCGCTTGAAGAAACGCGTGCTCTGTCGCGTGCGCTAGTGTCTGGTTAAGATTTAGCTTACGTTAGGCGGTGGGCTAAGCTAGTCCCCCTGCCCAGCTAGCAATAGTAAGCTAACACTCGCTATCTAAAATGCTAAGTAGCTTGCTAGCCTTTCTTCAGCCCCGACACGCGTCACGCCGAACCCCATTCAAATATGTAACAGTGCAGCAAACGTCCACACCCTGTCAAACATAACTTTCGCCTCGTTCGACTCTGCAGTGGCTTATCCAACAAGCAGCAGCTCGAGGAGGAACAATATCAGAAAAAATGTGCTACAGTTAATGCTAACGTACCGCCCCCACCAAGTGTTTTGGTCAGCGAAGCCCCCTTCAGCCTGGTAAACCAGTTAAAGCCGAAGGAAAACTTAGGTTTGACTTGATTCTTCATGTCGCGTTGGACAAAAGCCGAATTTAAAGGGCGACATTACTTTTAATCAATCCGTGTAATGTGAATACCTCATGCTCTGCCAGGTGAGGCTGTTAGACGCGGAGTCAAGCTACATTCGAGTGAAGAGTGTAAGATGTGAAGTTAACTTTGCTTTTGTTTTAAGTAGGCTGACATTGGGTTTACTGCTTTATTGAGGCCAGCATCGCCTGCCGACTGCGAGGTGGCCTGTGTATTGATTGATAGATGCATCACCAATGGTGTACAAGAATAGGCGGGGCAGGGAGATTCGCTGCTATTTGATTGGTAGCTGAGCAGCAATCTCAGCCAGAAGTTTAGCTTGAGCCAACTTTTCTTTGTAGTTAATTGACTGGAAGTCCTCCTACCAAAGCAACGTTTATTTAGCTGTTCATTAGTAAATATGCAATTGAATGTACAGTTGACTTCAATGTCAACACAAAGAGGCCTTAAAGGGATAGTTTGTGTCTTTGTAGTGGGTTTGCATGAGGTACTCATCCCCGGTCGTTGACCATCAGCTCTTCACCTGTGTGGAGATATGACCAGTAGCAAGATGTGTTTAAACCAACTGAAATCAGTCCCAGCTAAAAGAATCCCTTTCCTTTGGCCAACATTCCCTCAACCATACTGTTCGTATTCAAACACAAAAGCGAAATGTAGTACCTTGGGGAAAGGCTGTCTGTACAGCAGTACAGTGTCCTGCTTCCTGCCGGCACTACGCGCTGATTCTCCACACAGGCAGAGAGCTGATCTACTGCAGGTAATGCACTGACCAGGAATGAGTACCTCATACAACCCTGCGTCAGAAGACCCAAACTTGACTTAACAGTGCAATTCAGCATTCATTCAGACTCCTTTGGCTCACATTCAATTTTTATCTCAACATATACAATAATGGTTCACACTATTGATCCACATTTAGCCTATTTTTTACCACATAAATCATTTGATAGAAGTGGCTGTGTATAACGTACATCATGATGCGACCAATGGCGTATTCGTGCAAGCAACATATTTGTGCAGAAATGGTTGGTAGAATGGAATTCGATGCTATTCTTGTAGTTTGAGTTAGTTGTGAACTGCTGCTAGCTGCTTTCAAAACCCCTAGTGGTGGGTCACATACAACATGTTCAAAACACCACTGTCCTGTCAACAACGCACCCAATTTGTGTTTCTACATTTTATATATAACTGTGAAGTGGAATAATGTTGCCGTTAAGTGCTGTCAGGCCAGACTTTCATTTCTACTAGAAACATTTCTTGATACTAACACATGGGTTTTTGCGGTGGCTAAAAGCTGACCTGAGTATAACTTGGCTCCTCGCCGCACAGAAATTGTAAACGTAAGCCTGGGACTATAAGATTCCCACTTCATTTAAAGCAGCAGCATTCTTACACAGAGGATAGGAAGTATGTGATACGTATGGTAATGGTTTCACTGGTGTATAATCACCTGAATGTAAGAGTAGCTGTTTTCGTTAGAATGAAGTTTTTATATCCACAGAGGAAGCACAAACTCCTCCACAATTCACCATGTTTCTACAGAAGCCCAAAACGGACAAACTGAACGACTACAGAGAGATTTTCAAATTTTAAATTGGTCATCGCAGGGTTGGGTTCAGAAGAGGGTTGTTCAGTAGATTGCTGCAACCTTACCTCCACATGCCACTAATTTTAACCTTTTTAAGTGTGACTCTCAAGCTACATTTCTAGAATCATCCACTCATAGTAAAAGATTTGTTTCATGTGCTGCTAACAGGGGGTTGGTAAAATCCAAAGATGATAAATTCACTTGATGTTAAATTCAGTAACTATTATATATGTTTTTGAAGTTGCTGCCACTCTGATTCATAAGGCTCATGGGTATTGTAGTCTTGAGAGCTGTCGGACAGGCACCAATTAAAGACCAAACATAACTTCTCAGGAACTATGTTGAAATAGTCCATGCTGGTGACTTATCAAAAGCTATAATTGTCATACCTTGGAGAGTCCTGTGTTAAGTTCAGGAAGACTGATAGAAAAATTGAACACAGAATGGGGGAAAACATGTAAGAATCCGCGGCTCCCCCCTTCCACATTGGACCCCTGTTTGTTTCACCTCGCAGCTGTATAGCTTTTAATGCTGAGAAAAATGTTTAAAAAGCACTGAGAGGTCATGTGGTTGGAGTGCAGGCTGGGCTTGAGGGTAAAGTGATCAAAGCAGCATAGAGCTCCTCCTGGCCTGCAACCATCTCGTATCGGGTTTCGCCAGCATGCTGCATAGAGCCCCGCTATTGGCTTCTGCAGATAACACCCTGTCTGCGAAGTTAAAAGCCAAATGATTGACACTGCTCTCAGCTCTAGGCTAGCAGCTAGCTTTAGCATGGGTAGTGTGACTCGTCTGCAGCTTTTGCGTTTTCCTATTCATCATAATGATATATTGTTTCCTATCTTCTTTTTGTTATCCAGATGATATGTTATATGACCATTCCAGAACCATTTTAATCTATGTAGATATTTGCATTCCTGCAAGCCCCCCCCCTATTTGTTTGAAGAGGCTCCATGTTGTGTCTGTTTTACAATAATCCCCAGAGTAACTGCTTGTTGTGATGATTAATAGCTCCTTCAAAGCAGAGTGTCAAATTGCATTCATTGCCATTTCATCCCTGCATTCATTCTCTGTTCATTTTTCTCACCACACCCTACTGACTCACCTTGAGGATCTGAAATGTAAAAGGAAGACACTGGCTCATTGTCCTGGCTCCGTTCCCACAATAGGTGTCCATAGATGGTGAATCTCTGCATTAGAGGAGTTTATACTTGGGCAGTGTCCCAGGCACTCCATTAATAAAGTACTGAGGACGACAGAAACCTTTCAAGACTCTGCACTGTGGTTTAAACTCTTTGTTAATAGAAAGACTATGTGCTTATTTCCCATTAAGCAAATCAATATATGTACCTCTTTCACACATAATGTTAATTATGATGGAGGAGGCAGCTTTAAAATCATCTTGGATTATCTTCAGATTTACCTCCAATGGTATGAAACCAGGCAGATGGGTTTTGGTTTCATTTGCCCGATTTCTATCTTTGAGTTTCCTGCCTCTACCCTAGTACGACAAAGGTCATTTTGTTAAGTTAGTGGTGCTCAAAGTGCTGAAACATTTGACTGCAACTTTTCTTCCCAGGAAAAAGTATCCCGATTAATCAGGACTGTGTACCTGTTTCAATAATATAATATAATCCTGGAAGGTTTACATCCATGTTCACCATGGATTTGTAATAAGATTTGGTTACAGTGCCTGAAGTGGAGTCCCATTCATTCTTATGAATGCCGCTCAGTGGGGAGGGGCATTTCAATCAGAAATGCTATTTGATAGTTACTGGGAACTATTTGTCAATAATACAAGATCTGATGTTTTGTACTGTAGCATATGGTAGCACAGCCTTGTACTGAACTTGTGTGGAAAGGCAAGGTTTGATGCTCAAATAATCTATCTGCCATTAAACAGCCATTTCTTTCACAAAGTAAGCTTATTGGGGAAAGCCGTATTGGATCCTAGTGCCTAGAGCTGGGTGTTGTTAGAACATTTTCGATACGAATACCTTTCAATGTGGGTCCCTGTATGCTACTTTTTATTAATCCAAATTCTTATTAAATACGTTTTAACACAAGATTACATTACACATACACCTAGTGATCCTCATCTCTGGGCCTAACCAAATCCTTTTCCTGCATGCCTTGAGCCAATCACCAACACTTTTAGATCTTGGCACAACAAGCATGCCGCATGCTTATTGGCTCACTGACACTGGTGAGATTAAATCCAAAGTTATTTAAGTTTGGTGTCGAATGACAAGACATTTTTCGATTCCCTATTGTATCGAGGCAGTTCTGTAGGTAACATTACCCAGTCTTACTAGTGCATCACGTGATGTAATTAAACAGTTTTGCCACTATGAAAATTGTCTTCAAAGCCTGACTCTTCTCTTCTTTATTTGCACATTGCTGCGTATCTTGGGATAGTATTGCCACCTGCAAATGAGAGGAACAGTTGGAAACCAGGAGAGTGTATTGCATCAACTGCTACACTAAATCAAAACCTCCACAGGGTACCTTTTTTTTAAATGAGCAAATGTTTGGTTATTAATGAAATGTTACCAACATATCCACTACATGCAAAAAGTAAACTTGTCAATACTTTCTGAAGTCATATCTACAATCAGCCACTAATTATTGACCATTATTGGCTATTTAGTTCCACTAGTGTGTTACCTATGAAGTGGGACCAGCCCTTTTATTTCAGGCCAAACAGATAAAGTGGCGATAAAAAGCCCAGTCAACCGACCAAGTGTCTGTTCCTTGCCCGGGGCGAGTGGTAAATTCAAAGGTAGTTTAAAGGTACATAAGGTCAGGGGTAAAGAATGGTATCAACTGTCAGAGGGCCCAGGGCATTTATGACTGTACAGCTGGAGCCCAACTACACGGCTTGATGATAGGTCATTTAACACTAGTACTGTGCTGCCACAGGAATGCTCACCCAATGTTTGACACATTTCAGCATGTGTATTGATGAATGTACTCTACTGTGTTTAAAAATAAACTCCATACTCTCCAGCAGAGGTCTTCACAGGTTCATTAATTTAGGAAAAAAAAATCATTTCAGAAGTATATTCATTGTTTTAAAAAATAACCAAATCCAAATAATTTATCAGAGCCCCAAGTGACCTCTTGAGAAGCATTTTTTAGCTTTAATCCAAATGGGATCAAGGAACAGTATAATAAAACTAAATGATTTGACTTCATACGCTATGTGGCTGACCCCAAAACACTAATAACAAAAGCATTTCTGTATATCCATTTGGCATATTTGCTGTCCCACATGCCAATATCAATCTCTTTGATATGCTAAAACGAGCTAATAATAGAAAACTTGCCAATAAATTAGCTACACTCCAAATGCAAGGACTTGATTTGTGACTTTTATTTAGTTTTGACAGAGTTTACCAAGAGGACAGTTCTTGCTTTGTCTTGTGTTTTGTCATGGAGGGGCTGAATTTGAGTTTAACATAAGAAAGACAGACATGTGACGTGAACAACAACCTCCATATGGCCAAACTTTCTTCCAGTACTTTTTGTCATGGGGGGGATTTGAGAAAGCCATGCCTAATATTGTGTGTTCCCCTTTGTCTTACAGAAATGGTGGAGTCGATGAAGAAGGTGGCCAGTATGGACGTCGAGCTCACAGTGGAGGAGAGGAACCTGCTCTCAGTAGCATACAAGAACGTGATCGGGGCCAGAAGAGCTTCCTGGAGGATAATCAGCAGCCTCGAACAGAAAGAAGAAACTAAAGGCGACAAAGAAGACAAACTAAAGATGATCCGAGAGTACAGGAAAACGGTCAGAACCTGTCACACCTAACTGGTCAACTGATTGCAGTATTATAGGTTTCATCATGTTTATTGAAAACAGTCTAAATAAGCTACTTAAGAGCCAACATATGACAGGAACAATATGTAAACAAATCTTCAATTTATCAATTATCTGTCAGAGTTTTTGAGATGTTTATTTCTTTGTGACTTTTGACCACCTTGAAAACTTTCAAAAGCAGCAACACATTTCCTGCCAGTTTTGCACTTCCAAAGGGAAAAGTATTGGAAAAACAAAATGGCACAGCTGAAAACCTGCTGTACTGATGTCCGCAACAGATTCCAACAAAATATAAGCAGTCTTCTGTCCTGTAACAGATTATCTTCCTCTACTTCATAGAGCAGTTACCTCTGGATTTTATGCTCAAAAGGTCCTGAATAGTTAGTTATTACACAGTAATGAAAAATCAAAACCCACTGCCTTGAAGTAAAACTGATTTGTAGTTGTTACCTGTTTTTGTAATTTCACAGAGATAAGTGCAGTTGTACTCTCAGGTAATTGAAGTTCCATATCCAGTAGGCAAGATGCCAGAGATGCTTTACCTCTTTTGGCAGAACGTGTTAAGCTCTCCTCCACTCTGAGAGGAAATTGTGTGATTTCACAGCCCAACAGCACTTGTCTGAGTGAAATAATGAGGAAGGCAGCAGCCATGAATCAACTTTAAATCACTTTATCTGCTGCAGAGAACCTCCCAGTCACTGGTGGCACCACTGAGTGCAATGCAGCACAGCAGTCTTAAGACATTTAATTGGGTTCTGGTCCGTCTTCGAATCAATACTGATTCTGTTGGGTACAATTCTAGTTACAAAGCCACTTTTCCTAAAAAAAAAAAAAAAGATTCTGAGAGTAATGCTGTAAATTATGCCAGGGATCAATTTTTTGTGGTGCATTATAAAAAATATATATGTTAAATTAAATCATTAATTTAATGATATTAAAGATTAGTGGTTAGGTCTGCCTACAGAGAATACATGGAATATTGTTATGATTTTAGCATCTAATTCTTAAAAACGATTTAGTGAAAGAATGAATGAGAGTGTTTCAACAAAGTAACGTGAGAAAAAACACAAACTCTTTTTAAACAACCTTTGTGGCACTTGATATAGATTTCTGGACATATATGGTGCTCTTAAATGCACCGTGAATCTGCGCATCATGCTTCTCAAAGCAATCTGGATTTCTCAGTTAATGAGATGCAGCTGAATGCATTAGGACCTCCCTGTACCAGTTACGAAGTAACACAGATGCTAAAGTTCACTTGACACCAACTTCAGCCAAGTGAAGACAACATCAAAACTGTTTTATTTGCATGTTGTTGTCTGGTGATGTTAAATATGTCAGATTTATTGCCTGACACTGACCCTTGAACTGAGTCACATAATAATGTTGTCCCTTCTGTTACAAATGCATCTACAGGGATAGACCACAACAAAAGCTGCTACACATATCTGCACCATTTTAACTGTAGTTAGTGAGGGGAGGAAATTTCAGTATCGACTCATAAAAAACTTTCATGGTTGGTTGTTATCATTTGCAATCAAGGAGATGGATAAACAATATTTGGAAACAAAATACATTTGCTATAAAGTTGTGTTATTTGGCATCAGAGCCAAAATTGTGCATTATTAAATACATTTATTTTATCGGCAATCTGACAAACTAACCGATCCTTATAATCTGTGGATCCCCTACTTGGCACTAGACAAGAAAACTGAGGAAATATTGTTTAATTGTTTTAATGAGTATATGCCAGTCACTACCCAGATATACATTATTATTAGTATCAAATTTAAGTTTATTCAACACTAAAAGGAAGCCATTTTTTGTTCAGGTACCTGTAAGTTTTGTTTGAGCATGCAGACTGTTCACAGCAGTGTTTATGTGTGTTTTGATCTGCAGGTTGAGACGGAGCTGAAATCAATCTGCAACGACATTCTGGATGTACTGGACAAGCACCTCATCTTAGCTGCAGCCACGGGAGAGTCTAAGGTTTTCTACTACAAAATGTAAGTATCTACTAAGTCTAACAGCGGACATATTAAAGGCGGGTAGTTAGATTTGATGTGTCAACAGTCAAAGGAGTAATGTAATTATTTACCTACATAGATAACATTACCAAGGCTATTAAACAAAGTCTCGGGTTTCTTAACTTGCTGTTAGCTGGCATGAACATGATTTTCTATTTACACAGTGGGACATACAGTAGAATAGGTTTCTCCCTTGTTTAATCAGACTGCAGATTGCCCAGGAACTCCTGTTCCTCCTGCCAGTTAATTATTATTATGCACGTGTCTGGCTGAACTGCTTCCTGATTTACAGTGCAGTAATTCACTGTAAAAATTTGGATTCAAAGTCAAACCCGAACTAAGTGATTAAGTATTCCTGTTTGCTAAAGAAATCTGGCCATTGCACACTAAATAAAAAATTTTTTTTAAAAGATTAAAAAGTTTAAGTCATTAGTCATTCCTAATTGGACGTTTTCAGTCAGAGCATTAATTTTTTGATGTCATATCTTACACAAATATATGAAGAGGTATTTTACTGAAGGCATGTCTTTTTATGTCATTTTAAAGAGACACTATGTAGTTTTGGTTTTACTTTCCGTGACTGAATAAACAAGCTGTTCCCAGAGGGAAATACGGTCCAGAACATTGCTTGAAGCTAGGAAGGTGGCAGGTTCTGACAAATATAAACAAAACAAAGCAGTATGAAATTGTGTTGTCCTTTTTAAAGATCTGTTGGTTTACGGTCTCAAAGAATCAGTAAAGTGTTTTCTCCTCTGATTAAATTGTCCTCCCCCAAACTACATTGTGCTGCTTCATCACAGTTTAAATTGTGCATGGTTTAAGCAGAATTTTATGAATTTTTGATATTCTACGTTATTCCACGTTATTCCAGTAACAGTGTGTTGTCCCATTTTAAAATGTTCGATGAGGCTCTGGACTGATGTTTGTTTCATCATGTGTGAAATTTGTCATTTCCTCTGCTCAGGAAGGGAGATTACCACAGGTACCTGGCAGAGTTTGCCACAGGCAACGACAGGAAGGAGGCAGCAGAGAACAGTTTGGTCGCATACAAAGCTGCTAGCGACATCGCCTTGACCGAACTCCCTCCAACGCACCCCATTCGCCTGGGACTGGCCCTTAACTTCTCCGTTTTCTATTATGAAATCCTCAACTCGCCAGACCGCGCTTGCAAGTATGTGCGATTTTTCTTTCTCACAAAATCTTTCTAGAGTCATAATTCTTTGAAATCCTTGATTTGATTCAGCTTTTGACTTTCAGGCCATGATTTGATCCGATTTTAAATATTTTTGTTCAGCTTTGACAAAGGCATTTAATTTACTATCATTCACATTTTCACTTTATTTTTTAAAAAGATAGGGGTATTTTACAACAAATTATATAAATATATCTATATTTTTTTATTTTATTGAGTTTTATTTTAAATCTGCCCAAACAAATCAGTAAAGGAAACTTAAACGAACGAATGTCAGATTTTTGTGCACACAGGATGAGGTGTGTGGAAGTGTAGCTGCAAGCTACTTGTAAGCTCGGAGTGTCGTCTTTTTAAAGTGTTGGATCCCAAGTAGGCGGGGTTGAAGAGTGAGGAGAAGTACCGAGAACTGCTGATCATGATTTTGATCTCAATGATCGAAACTCAAAGCTAATTTTGATAAGTTTTAAAAATTAGAATCCAAATTGTGACACCCCTGTTAATTTGTAATCATTGATTAAACAAGATGATTTCATTATTGAAATTAGTTTTTATAAATTAGATGAGTGTTTCTGAATCTTTTGGAGAGGGCATAAACAGTAAGGTAATAGAATCTGTGTGGGTTTAAACACCCTCAAATATCAAAACTCTGAGAAAATTGCCATCACATAACTGATACAATTGTGGAATCTGCATCAGTTTTTTCATTCTTAAGGTTGTTTGGCAGCCTAGTTTTATTTGTATCATAGATGGTGTAGAGTGTCACATTGTTCATAGTGCTAGAATTGTGGAGAAATATTACTGAAAACTGCAACTCTACTGAACCTTTTTAGCCTCTTTTTTTGTTTTATGGCTTGCACATTTACTATCGCTGCTGGATTAAATATTGGATTAATGTTAGTTCTGCCCCCTAGAGGCCAGAAATCCATGAATGCCCCTTTCAGTGCATTTGAAAAAGTCCTGCGCAAGTATTGCACTGGGCCATTTTTGTCCACTTTGGTAAATTGCATCCACATGTTTTTGTTTTTTTTTTCAAAAAAAGAAACTTTTCCTCTTTAGATGTCGATCAAATCCCACATGAAAAGAAACAGTGTGTTCCAGCTGTTGGCTGATGAGGCTGCAGAATGTTGGCTAAATGATTCTCAGGAACCTGGCAACTTGAAAACAGTCCTGAAAGGGAGCAGAGTAATTTCCACCGCAGCACATGACCTCACTGCCTCTGCTGTGGAGCTGTTAACAGAAACAAAAACACTGACTGCTCATGGAGAAAATAAATATATAGAACAGATACTATTATTGTGCCACTTTCTGTAACTGTGTCTTGTATCCTCTCTGCTGACAGGTTGGCGAAGGAGGCGTTTGACAATGCCATTGCAGAACTGGATACTCTGAGCGAGGAAAGCTATAAGGACTCAACACTTATCATGCAGTTGCTACGTGACAACTTGACACTATGGACCTCAGACGTGCAGGGAGATGGTGAGAGAGATGTTCCTTTATTCTCAGTGCATCAGTTCTAGATGTTTATTAGTATCATTTCTGATTTAAGCTTTTCTGGGTAATACTGACTGATAAATCAACGCCATTACATGTCCTTAGATTGTAAAGCCGATTTGTTCCTTTTGAGCCTTGATTAAGTTTGGTAGGGGCTTTTTGTACACTCAAGACAAAAATGAAAACTTGAGGAATGAATGAGTGATCTTGTGCCAAGAAGATTTCTGATACATTCTTAAAACCCTTCTAGAAGACAGAATAACTGCCTAACTTTTTCCCCTAACAGCACAGTGGTTCTCTCCCTCTCTTTCGACTCACTCATCTCTAATCATCTCTCATCTCTCCTGTAGAGTCTTAAGGACAGCCTTCTTCCTTCACTCTTCCTCCATTGTAAAAGTGTATTTTGTAAGTCCTTCCTCCTGTCGTTGGCTTTTCCACCTCAAGCTCTCACTCCTGTCTCACCATCCTAACCTCCCTCACTAACCTCCTCACATTACAAAGTCCAGCCTTGCTGAATGTTTTGGGGTTCAGAGGATGCAGGTCCAGTTGCCTACGATATAGCACTTTGAATTACCCTGACCTGGGTGACCGAGAACCTTCATCCACATATATAAATAACTGGTTATTTTTCACCTTTTACTGCACAAGTGGAGCTTGCGATAAACGAGTTTCAGTGTCTTCAGGGTGTCCGCACTTCAGTAACAGTATAATTCATCTTGGGTTGTGTACATCTCAACAAAAGGTTACACAATACTGTCCAATGGACAGAAGTCCTGATTTGATTTCCCAGCTACCATCTTGTTTGACTCGGATGTTACCTCACTGTGGTTTTCTTAGTCTTTTAAACATATGAATGATTATCTG
>CAEMYA010002117.1:397948-414554 GCA_903131615.1 Diplodus sargus | reverse complement strand
CACACGGTTGGTACGCTCGCTTGATAAATGAGGGCCAACGTCTGCAGCCACACAAGCTGCGAAGCATTGAGGCGACGTCATGTTTTGAGGATGACTCGTCGCTTCCTGTCACATTGAGATAAAAAGCTCGAAACGCAGACCAGGACGTCACATGACCACAGAGTGAGCAGAGAGGACAGAGAAGTGGGAAGCATTTTGCCACTGGTCACGACAGTCACTCAACATGGCGAAGAAGCTAGCACGGGGAGATGATGGGTTCACTTACAGTCTCTGTTCAGGGAGCTAGTGAGGGGGAAGGAAAAGGCCCTGGTACGAAAACACCAACTACATCTTATCAGCTTCCCCATCGCTGCCATACCCAGTGAAACCCTCGCTAAAATCAGCTACGTTGGGGATGCTGGGTCTCGGACTCTTGCTTTGGTTTTGGCTAGGCTCGGGGCTATGGCGGGGGCTGCTTGTGTGGCAGGGGTAGCAGAGGTGTTGGGGATGGCGGTAATGGGGGTGTTGGGATTGGGGCTGGGCCTCCACCTTCATTCTCTTGGCCTCGTTGCGTGACTTGTAGCAGAATTCAATGAGGGCCACCAGCATGGCCAGGCCCAGGCCCCCGACGAGGATGTAGAAGACCCCCGCCACGTTGCTCAGACTGAGGGCCTGGGACGACTTGTCCTGTAGCCGGCGGGGAGAGGAACAAAGAACACAAGTCAGCGCTGGTTTTAGCAGAAGGATACAAAACACTCAACATTTATACAAGAATAAGACAGTTTGGAAAAGGCTCACATCAACTTCACATCACACACAAACACACACAACACTCATTTCATCTCTGCTCTACCTCTGTCGTCTCAGTCTGATGCTGCACAGCTGGATGTAGCGGTGCTAGCTAAAATACTCTCCTGCTAACAGCCTGATAGAGAACTTAGTGGTTCAACCAAATTAAAACAAAGGATATTTTCTCACGGGCCCTCAGTGCTGGTACACATGCAGATAGTTTTGGTTAAGCTCCTTTTTGAAATGTTCTGCCTTCACCTCTAAAGGGACACAGAGGTAAATGGAACCACAAACTTCTCATTCCAGAAACATTGTCCCTCTTGATTTAGATAATCCATAGAGCACACTGGACATGATTCAACTATAGGTCCCCTTTAGACTGTGTGGCAACAACGATTGCTGATTTTATTTTGCATCTATAGGTGGGTTTTCAAGCACATTTTCAATTTGCATACACACTAAAACGCAAGATGAATCATAACCTATCTGAAAGGCGATGGTGGCCTAACGGTTAGAGGAAAGAGTTTGAGAGCTGAAGGTTGACTGTCCAAATCCCTACACTGGCAGGTCTCATTGATTTCTTTCTGGAAAAAATAAAGTAAAAAATCAAAACATGTCTGCACTAAGGTGTATTTGTATAGAGTTTAATGCTATAGTTTAAAACCACCTCCAAAAGTTTGTCCCATCAGATTTGCAGAAATCGCATTTTCGGTTGTTTTTTGCTATCCAGACAAAAATCAATCTGGATAAACCAAAAAAGGATAATGTCTATCTGAACCGCCGCCGCCAAGCTAGCCCTAAACAACTAGTGTTAGGTCATAAATGCTAAATTGTTTTTAAAATGAGCTCAGGTACAACATGTGTCGTTTTTGGTTGCCACAACAATTCATGAAAAATGAAGGTTTGTTCAGAAACTTCTTTTGTAGAACATCAACAACTTTGACAAACATGTCCGTGCCCTGTGCACTACACGCCATGCCGAGGGAGGAGGTACGGAGACTAGCATGGCTCGCGGCTTTGAGACTAAAATAAATGTTTGGGTTTATGAATGACTTCCACAGAATAGCTGCTGCGTGACTACATGACTTCCCTAACCTGGCAATGCACGAGCAGCCACCTGTCTCCACTCCACTTTCCTTCAGCATCATCCAAGCTGTATGTTTAGCTTGACTGACGCTCTGGCTTGGCTCCACTGCTGCCTTCAGAAATATATACTCGTTTTGTTTTTTCAACAGTACTTTACCTATTTTGTTATTGTGCAAATACTGTGCTTTTGTAACTGTCAACACCTTCAGAAAATACAAGATAATTAACTATGTTGATGTAGCTAACGTCTGGCCATTGCTTCATGTCATCTGCCTGCTCCGGGAGAACTGACAGGTGAGGCACTGTGAGAACTGTCCTCACGACTTTTAAAAACATCTGTACTGTGTATCCACCTCCTGTTTTTGTCAATTTTGTCGCTTTCTTTGTGTTAAAAGCCGTTTTTTAGAGCGAGCATGACAGCTACGCTAGCGTAAACACAGAGTTCAACCAGTTCAACCGGAACCATGAACCATGGGTAAACTTGCGAAGTCAGGAATAAGGTGGATACTGCAGAAATGGTCCCTTTCAAAATAGCACCATCTCTGGATTATCTCAAGCAACAAGGACATCGTTCCTGAAAAGAGATGCTTCTGCTCATACTTAAAAAAATGTGATTAAAATTATCTGCATGGCCACAGCGAGAAGCAAATGGGAAAATATGTTTCCATAATCTGGATGAACTAGCCCTTTAATTTCCCTCGGTGCTTAAACAGGCTGACATTGACCTTTTCACCCGCTTTTATTCAAATGTATGCAGCTGATCAATCTGAGCTCCTTCCTCACTCACCTACATCCTTAAGGGACGTTCAGTTTAATACCCTGACACATAAAGACTGCCTGCCATGCATAGTCTCATTTGCAGGTGACAGTGCGTGTGTGTCCTGCACTTAAGGATCGGATTAAGATGTGGATGGTGTACGCTGCATTAGTTATATGTGACTCTCCATGCTCTAGTGAATACACACCGTGGGACTACAGCTGAGGCTTACAGTACATCTAGTGTGACATACAGTAACGTCTGCACATGCCCTGGGAACCATCTGATGTGACAACCAGTGTGAGCGTGAGCCTTCGTCTGCAGTAGCAACACATAGCTTAGCCGCTGTAAAACTGCACCATGCCTTGTTTCTGTCATGCTGTATCCCTCAGGCTATGCCTTAAGTCTCTACCTGCGTGTCTGTCACTCGCTGTTTCTCAGAGTATTATGTGTGTGCATCATATCAGCCAGCCTGCTGTAATAACAGAACAGTACTGCCTGCGTTATACAAGTGTGCATAGAGACAAAGAGAGGAGGGGAGGCTCCCGGGCTGCTGGAGACTGACCTTACTTCCCGAGTCCTTGGGTCCACACTCCCCTTTATCGTACCACCATTTGTTTTTCAGTTTGTCTAAGACTCCTGCTTCACTCAGTTTCAATACGGCAAGGTTTACAGGCGTTCTTCAAATCACGGGGGGACGAGGGAAGGGTGGGGTGGGGAAAATAACATAAATAACATCATAGGACATGTTATTTTATGTTATTCAATCAGAAGAAGCCCAACAAGAGCAGCTCAGTACTCTTCACAAAGTGACGAAGCCGGGAGGGGGCCCCACTTGAGCTACATGTCTCTTTGCTCGTTGGTCAAGATGGTTGTTCGGGTCGGGTTTATTTGGAGGTATTAAGGGGATGGGGCGGAGCCAACAGACATATAAACGTGGGGCCCCGGCTGCATCGCTTTTTCTGGAACGGGCGCATACTGCCGGGACCTTTCTTATAACAAGCACAGAGGCTAGTACTGTCAACCCAAAACTATTGGCTCAGAAAATGCTTACACATATGCCTAAATAACTAGTCTGGAACAAGATGCTAATAGTAGAGAACTTTTAAATAGTTTAACCTGTCCAGTCTATAAGCAGTACAGCAAATATTTTTGCTTTGACAGTACTCGCTCTCCTCTCCAGATTAAACGTTTCTTTGATCGTCCCGGCAGATGCTCCTGTTGCCAACATAACACATTTCTCTTTTGCCCGCATCAAGGTCACATGGGCATAGCGACATAGCGGCTAACCTTCTCGCCACCGCCTCCGCTGCCACACTCTCCTTTGTCGTACCACCACTTGTTTTTCAATTTGTCCAACAGGCCTTGCTCATTGAGTTTTAACACAGCCAGGTTAACTGCACTTCTTGAAAACGATAAAACATATTTGGTGAGAGGGGGTGAGTATGCTGTCCAAATTTGGGAGGGAAAGGAAGAGAGGGGGAGGGAGAGGGGAAGGGAGGAGTAGCAGTAAGAGAGGGACAAGGGTGGAAAAGTGCATTAATGCGTTACATCTCAGGACCCGAACACACACTGAACACAAATCCCTCTGCTGCGATGTGTTGCCAAAAATAATGTTGTCAAATAATGTTACTTAATGATATATACGCTTGCACTACTGTTAGCCTGGAATAGAGGAGATTCTGAATTTAGTTACGGTTGGTTGCATGAGGGAAAAAAATGAGGGAAATTATGCAAAAAATGTATCTTTATGTATGTCTCCATTATGTGCATATTTAAAACTGTTTATTGGGTCTTAATTTTTAAAATTGAAAAGCTCATAATCTTAAATAATCAGCTAAAGACAGGGTTCAACCATGTCATGGAGTTTATGGTTAGCATTAGCTTATACCAGCTAGATACAGCTGATAAAATCTGCTGGTGTTTTTCATCATTTCAGCCAAGAAAAAACAGTTGTCTGCTAGAAATGAAAATGGAATTGTCAGCAAGCTCAGAGTTTTAGCAGTAGAGCATGCTAGGTATCTGTAGCTAATGACATCTGCTAACAACCATCCACAATTTCCACTAGTAATGAACAGAGTTCTCTACTGACTAACAGAGTTTTAGCATTAGCCACCACTAGCTAATTACAGCTTTTTCTTTCCAAATTTTCCCCCCCTTTTTTTTCTAGTTTTAGCTGTAGCCGTCATTTCAGTCCACACAATCCAGTTGGTCACTAAAAATAAAGTTAGCATTTTTTATCAAACACAAAGATTTAGAGTTAGCATATGCTAGGTTGCTATAGCTTTTTCTTTTTAATATTTGAGCAACAGCTACAGTTTTACCTCTTCAGGCCTCGAAAAAGCATTCAAATTAATCAGCTGGAGTAGGGAATATCAGTTTTTTAATTGAACTGTTGGGAACTCATAAATGTACTGACGAAACCTTTAGCTGAGCTTGCGTAAAAAACACTGCTTCACTTTCTGAATACTTTTTGTAAAATTTTGATTTAATTCTACACAAACATGCAGGCAGATATTTTAGTGTCACATAATGCTTTTTTTCCCTACCAGGAATAAAACATGGAAAAGACCACACTTTGGTTGTTTTGCATTTTAAACGTCTGATTTAAAACATGAAATATTGGCAGAATGTTTTGGCAACCAGCATCGCCAGTCCTAAAATATCGTTTTTGGGAAGCAGACACCTCTGAAGGATTTGGACCTGTTTTACACATGTATACAGTGTAATGTATGTCAGCCAATTCACCGCTTCACAGGATCTCTGAGCATTAAGCGTCTTCTGGAAAATCATGATTGACTTGCATATGAAAAGCTTTTTAAAATAAGTGTGCGTCTTAATTTCATGGCTTCTTTTGAAGGCTGCGGTGGTGATGTGTGAGGATAGTATAGACTGAGAGAGATTTGCTTCAGCGTGCATTTTGATCCTTTTAATTCATTAGCATCATTATGAAAAATAAAAAAACAGTCAGAAATGGAGATGGATCAGAAACACAAAGCAGCACAGCTAATATCTCACTTCTGCTGATGATGTTGTTTCGTTTCAAGGAGCCATGTGAAATAACAGCCGTGAACAACAGCGTTGCCTGCTCTTGATGTTGCTGGTGTGTTTCCTCGCTGATATCCGGACAAGTGACTGACAGAAGATGATAATCCCCAAAATAACAAGAGAGGCCTGGAGGGGGGAGAGGGGACTACCGTGATCTGTCAGGGACTCTTCCTGGTCAAAGCAGTGGCTGAAAACGGGCACCAGCCAAACAAACCAGTGGCTGCTCTTAGACGTGAGGCTTCACGGGCAGAGGAATTTACAGAAAACGACTAACAGGGTTTGACTTACTGGCTGTGAGGAGTTGGCTGCTGTGGAAGAATTGAACTTGTTGGTAAAGAAAAAAAAACACTTTTTGCTATTGTTTTTAATGCACTTTTTAATTAATTATGATCAGTAGCTTATTTATATGGACCCTAATTTTCTACAAATAATCATAATAGCAAGAGCAGCAGAGCAAAAATGCATGTAACCACTTCCGTCGGAGGTTGATCAAAATGAATTTTCAATCAGATTGAGTGCGGTGGTGTGAACCTTTGAACATCTATTCAGTAGGAAAATATTAGCCCCTAAAAAAACGCGTAATTGTGTCATCAACATCCTTTTTGTTGGAGATCTTGAAGCTAAATTTTACTTAAAAATAGCCGTTATTAAGTTACTTTAATGTTCCAGTATTGCTGCATGCTGTGGCTAGTTTGTTCTGTTAGCTATGCTGACGGCTCGGAACAGCACCCAGGAGCTTTGGAACACCAAGAGAAGGAGGTTTTTCGGTCAAGAACTGGCTCCAGACCTGAATCTGGACGACAGGGCAATAGCCGCAACAAAATGACAGAGATGAAATGACCAAGATAACGCTGAACCGTCAAAGGAGATTTACCAAGCGTAATCAGAGGTGGAAAGTAATGAAATAGAGATACTTTGATATGGCACTTAAGCAGATTTTTCAGGTATCTGTATCTATGTTATTTTTCCTCCCTACATTTAACCACAAATGCCTGTACTTTCTCCTGCTGACATTTTCAGGACAGGCTTGTTACTTTAGTTAAAATGCAATTATAGGGAATATCGATTATTTAAGTGCACATCACGCACCGCAGACACAGCGAGACGAAACAACGTAAATGACGTGACAAAATGGAAACAGACAGCGAATGGAGAGGAAATAACTTTTTACTTTTATACTTTGAGTGCATTTCAGAGCCTGTACTTTTACTTACTGTAAACTTACTATATTACTTTTACCTGAGTGAAGATGTTGAATTATTACTTCTACTTTTACCAGAATATCTGTACTTCTACTTGAATAAAGAATGTGTGGTCTTTTGCCACCTCTGAAAGGGACATGGGATTTGAATTTCCAACAGTTATGTTGAACTCGAGAAACAGTTATCAGCCACCAAATCGCATACAATGCGAATTACTACGTAATGTTGCATTAAAAGATTGTAGAGCGACTCAATGTTCGAAAGACCCAAAACAACTTTTCAAACCAGTATTTAGAAAAATTAACCAAGCTACCAGAATCCACCAAACCAGAAACACAAATATTGTTCCCAGGACACGATGTGAGTGTATCCTGAAAATAGTATTAAAAGGGGGCAAATTCATAAATTCATGAATTGAATCTTTTCCTTTTTCTTCTTCTGTTAAATTTTTGGCAGATGAGATGCTATTCAACAGGCAGAACCACTTTGCGTATGTCAAAACAGTTATATTGTAATACAATGCTTCATGTAAAGAGATTAGTAGAATCTCTAATCATGATTTCAATTGGGGTGAAGGAATATTGTCTGTGCAAACAGAGCTAAGGATAGAAATGTTCCAATTTTCCAATATTATCTAGATACAGCAGAGATTCTCAGAGCCTTTATATATGAAACAAGAAAAAGTGCTCTTGCTGATTTTTGTGCGTATTGAACAACAATGTTCTTGTACCTCCAAATCAAATAAATGAAAGTGGGAACAATCATGGAGCTGGTGTGCACACAAACGCACACACCTGTGAAGTTTTGCCTCTAGTATATTTATCCATTCCCGTCAGTGGGACCTTGCCGACAGGCTTTGATCGATGATTGCGCGTATTGGAAGTGCAACTCCCCACAGTAATGACACTGTATTCTGTGGCAGGTCTGTAAATTCCACTATGTGCAGGAGGCAGTGACAGAGTCTGGCAGAGTTACCCAGGGCTGTGTATTCACATGGCTCCCGAAACACTATTTCAGTCACTAAGTTGCAAAGAAAGAACCAGTCAACCATGAAGAGAAAGAAGCTGAAGTAGCACTAGCCAAATATCTCCACTAATTAAACCTGTATATAAAATGCACATTATCTCAGGTGGCATTTTCTAAATGAGACATTTTCAGATGAGTCTACTGGAGCATGCCATTCCAACATGTCTGCCAAAACAGCAAGCACAAGCACCAAAGATGTTTACCTGGCGTGGAGATCTGTAGAGAAAAAAGAGGAAATAACCACCCCTGCGTCATCACGATGACTCGCACATGCATGCAACAAACACAGATGACAAAAAAAGCCACTACTTCTGCCCTGAAACAAAGACATCAAACGCCCCACCCAACCACACCAAGCAGAGACAGATAGTGATAGAAAAGGCGGCACACCAGGGAAGGTGGAATACCATAACAACACGTAGAACATATTGTTACACTATTCCACCCACCTTAACTGTGAACCCTTGGGTGTAGCTACTCCGTAGCCTTTGGAGTCCAAGTTGCCTCCCACTTTCATTGTGTCGCATGGCTTCCGCTGCTCTGTGTACTCGTTCATGGTGGACTCCAACAGGAAGGCGTATTTCCCTTTGGACTTGCGGACTCGCGCCACGCCCTCAGCCGTGGTCTTGGTGAAGACGGTGGGCTCGGCCGACTTCATGTAGCCCCACATCTTCTCGTAGACGGCGATTTTTGACCGCTGTGGGGTTCAGAGGGGGGTTGGAGGTTCAAAGGTAGATGTGACGTGAGAGATGGAGAAGATGGAAGAAGCATATCCACATACAGCAACAGGTGGAGAAGACATGGAGCATCAGTCCATTACTACATTTTGAAGCATTATACTATATTCTTACAGGACTGCAACATTTCATTGTCAATTAATCAGTAAATCATTTTCTTGATTAATTAATCGTCGAATAGAATGTCAGAAAATGGCAAAAAAAGTTGATCAGTACTTCCTCAAGTCCAAGATGACGTCCATAAATGTCGTGTTTTGTCCACAACTCAAAGATATTCGGCTTACTCTCATGGAGGAGTAAAGACACCAGAAAATGTTCACTGCTACTTAAAATGCATGACATACAGATAACTGGTACAGTCAGAGAAAGAGAGTGAGGGAAACAACTGATGAAATACATTTGAAAATAACTAAACTCAAAACTGACTCCAGCCTGAAGCTTCATACAGTTTGGATGAGGTAGCTAAACGCGATCTAGAGGACAACTTGTGTAAAACATTTTTTATTTGTTTTTCCTGTGATATACAGTCCTACTATACCATGTGCTCGTGGCAACGGAATCACAATGTCCCCAATTAAATAATGCAACATTTTTTAAAAGATTGAAATTTGCTTACATATGTCATTAATGTGCTTTTACATAATTAAATTACATTCTATGCTAAATCAATGTATATGCTTACATTTCTGTTATATATATAAGTTATTAGATAAATATAGTGGAGTTAAAAGTACAACATTCGGGTCCAAAATGTTGTAGAGTGGAAGTATACAGTAGCAGAAAATGAAGTACTCAGTACAAGTACTTAGTTACATTCCATCACTGCTATTATTCGTACCTATAGTTCACATGTCATGGTTGCCACGTCTACATCTAATGTTTTGTAATATCTGTATATAATAATATGTATAGCTTTTTTAATGTTGCCTTTCTAATTTCTTGAATTATTCAATACCTGATGTTTCATTTATTTTACTCAAAAAGCAGTGTAAGTGTTTTCTAAGCCTGTCCCTATGTTCATTTCCTGTCTGGGATCGATAAAGTTTAGTCATCTTTTTTTTCCTCCACTCAGATCACAAAAATGTCATCAGTGAACATCAATTAGGGCTGCGTGCCTGTTTCCTTCAAAAAGTATTTTACAAAATGATAGCTGTAATTTCCAGGACACAGGGTTGCCTTGGAGACCTGCTAATCCTGCAAATGTTTAGAAGAGTGTGGGAGTGCTGCATTGGCTCCCCTACCTGTCCGAGAGGATACCATTAACCCCAGAAACACCTACTCACCCTGAAGAACTCTTTGGTGGAGCCGGAGTCCAGAGTGCCGTAGGCGATGTCCGTCTGCTTGGCCAGATCTTCGGCGCTCTCTATGGGGGACACCATCCTCTCCACAGTGAGGAAGGCAGCCAGGTTGGCCGTGTAGGACGAGATAATGATGAGAGTGAAGAACCACCAAACTCCTCCCACGATACGCCCGGATAACGATCTTGGAGAGCGAAACAAGGAAGGAGGTGGAAGAATATTGCAGGGACAGTTTGGAAGGATTAGGGGCGTACAGAGGATGGATAAGATCAAAATAAGAGGGACGGAGGGAGAGCAGGGAAAATGATTATTGGAGGAGGAGGTAAAAATAAGGGGCAAGGAGAAAAGGAGGACAGAAAGACAGAAAACAGTCGATCAGTGCTTGAAAATACAGTGCGAAACAATCAGAGTGAATGAAGTATGACTGTAAGCATGACGCGACTATCTGCCACCACAAGGTGGAGCTCCGACAACACTCAACCACAGCCACAGCTGTATTTACCCCTCATTAGTGCAGATTGCCTCATAAAAAAACTCCCCCATGCCTGTGGTGACCGGATCTGATAAAGACCAGGTTGGCTACTCCTGTCACCCTTTCTCCCCCACCTTCTCTCCCCCCTTCACCCTTTCTTCTTTTTGTTTATCGGGGGGATGAAAAAAGAGGAGGCCTGCAGGTCCCCTGGCCAGCGCGTAGCAGCGGCGGCACTGTTCTTTTCTTGTTTGTTCGCTCAGGGGAGACGGATAGCCTGCTGCTCGGGAGCAGCACAAGGTCGTGAGGAGAATCTTAAAGCATAAATGCTGCATTGAGGAGAACAAACAAGATCTCCCCTCGGTGCAAATCAAACAGCGGAGGATACAAAACCCTCAGGCCTCCCCGTCAGATGGAGGGAGACAGGGAGAGATGGGGGGGATATGAGAGGCATCTGCAACAGTCAGTGTTTTCTTGGCTGGTATTTCTACTGTGTCTTATTGCAATCTGGCTGTCTTCCACTGTCCCCAATGTACACTTTGTTCTGCTGTAATCTCCAGGCATGTGTGACGTTTACAAAGAGGGTGGTTGCATCCTTTTTTCTCAGTGCTCCAACACCTGCAAGAACCTTGATTACCTGAACCTTGTGGAGAGACATTTAGGACACTTTATTTTATTTTAACAAACAGGAAAGGTTCTGCCACTCTAACCACAGAATTAGCGAGGAATCCTCTGTTCTCTCGGTCTGTACCGATGAAAGTGCCTGTAGCAGTGAGAAGTGCTGCAGTCGAGCATGTGCACGGAAGCTTTGCCCATGAAATAGACTTACTTGACGTATTAGCTCTGGATTTGAATACAAATGACTTCCCTCTCTTCTTCTCCCCACACTCCATTTTCTTCCTCCTTGAGACGATTGCGGCTTTTTTGAGCACAGAGAATTTAACTGTAAAATAATGACTTAAGAGGCGGAGGGTGTGCGCGATAAGATGAGTTCTATCCTCTCTCTATTTCCCTTTTTTTTCCCACCTGCCAAAATCCCTTCCATTCTCTCTATCAGACCGTCTCCATCTTTTTCTCTTTCTTGCTCCTTTCTATGCCGGCAGCAGTGGATTGTGGGAGTGCAATAATGGGACCAGAGGAGGAGTGTCTCTCCGCCATCCCTCCAACCCTCTGTGCTGTGTGTTTGCTGGCTGATACCGCTGACTTTGATCCACAGTGACACACTGCTGTGTCTTGATGGGCCTGCAGTAAACAGAGGGGATGAAGCTTAACGCAGCGAGTTTGGGTAATTTTCAGGCCACGTCACTGTCTTCACTTGCCTCTGCACAATGACAGTGGGATTCTACACCATATATGTCATGATGATAAAGGTTGGGCTGAGAATTTCAAAATAAACATGATTCATTTTTGTCGGGGGTCCGTGTTTGACATTCAAACCCTCTTCACGCCATAATTGGCTTGCTTCGCCGAGCTCAGAAAAGGAGTAAGGGGTTGAACATTTCTCTCAAACTTTTTTTTTATTAGTTCACTTTTTATGTGAACAACCAAGTGAAACACTATGAAAGTCTTCCAAGAGAGACCATCTGAAAATGTGCAGGTCCTGTTCAAAATGTGCCTGGTCAGAACAGGGCCGCCACGCTATTAGACTGAGATTCCCTCCTTTTTTTCGTTGACTATCACATGTCCCACCTCATTCAAAATTGTTACTTTTGATTTCGGACAGCCAGACAGAGGAAAATCCATCAAAAGACATATTTCTGAGCGTGACCATTTTTTCTTTACATGGATACATGTATCGAGCATGAAGAACCAGCTGGTTAGAGTGCAGTGGCAACTTAATGACCAACATTTTCAGACAGCACCTGATACGAAAGATTTCTGTTTGACCCGACCCTGAACCTTCCTCGGCACCTGCCCTGGCACATACTGCACTTCCTCTTAATGAAATAACAACTGAAATCATAAAGTCCTTAAAAGCAAAGTATGTGCTTCTCGCCAGCATTTAGTAAATTCTACGACTCTCTGACGCATCATTTGACATTTCCCAAGGAGTTACAGGAACAGCCAGCTAAACAAAATGCATATGCACTCAATACCTTGAGTAAAGTCACGAATATTCTGGGTTTAGATTGTGCTTTGGTGGTATTACCAAATGAATTTACAATCACTGACTTCTGCTGAGGGTGTGGGGGAAAAGAGTTTGTTGCAGTGTATGTGTAAGAAGCAGCCTTTGGGCAACTAAACTGTCAGAAAACTAAAAAAAAGAAAAAAAAGAGAAAACTTCAAAAAATGAGATTAAGAGAAATATTTGCAAGCTAAGGAGATTAAGAGTAGATTTGTGAGGACTGTTGAATCATTTGCATTTCTAGTAATGCATGTATCTCTCCAAGTGTGGTAATTCCACGTGTTTTCATGCAATACGGAGCTCAGCAGAAACTGTTTCACTGTAGCTGCATGTTGTAAACGTTGGGGAGAACTTGACTGTAATGATGTACGAGCTCAGCTTTTCCCACGAGTGGAGGAAAGAAGAAAACCAGTCGGGGGGAAGTATTAGAAGAAATAAAGTGGAAACAAAATAGAAATTGGCTCCAGTGTTTGGGGACTGGGATTCTTTGCAGCAGTCCAAGAAGCCTCAGGGTGGGAAGAAGACTAAATGTAGAGAGAAAAAAAAGAATAATTTCTGCAATTATACAGCAGTTAGTCAGCACTTCTCTGCAACTGTTTGACGCACTTAAGTTAAATTCATTTTTACTTATTAAAAAGGAGAGGGGAGATCTAAAGAGGCTGGCATGGCATACTTGCTGGCTTGGTGGTATTTCTGCCCTCATCTGCAACAATTATTGTAATCAATCTGCACATTATCAGACATAAGACTGCGCCTCAGCCACACTGACATCTCAGCTAAATATGTAGTCTGTCAATTTAATCTATGAATTTAACTCATGAGCCAAACAAAAACCCATAAAGTGCGTCTGAGTGTAGATCAATCCCAGAGAACCTTCTCTGAAATGTAATCGTTTCATTGAAATCGTCAGTCAGCAAATTTGTTTATTTTTTAAAAATCCATCAAAAAATCTAACTCAAACTATCCCTAACCCCAAAGTAATCTTTCCTGAAATATTTTGTCAGAGCTGTGGTTTGATCTGTGGTGTGTTTTCAGCAGCATAGACTCAACTGAATGATAATCGGAAGGAATATTACAGGACTACTACAAGCAGCAGTGCATCTCTGTGATCCGCTTGTGCTTCTGCTACTACACAGTCTTACTTGGATCACTTAGTCACTTTGATTACAAAGGTAACACCAACTTTTAGAGTATGTAGGCTTCAATGTATTATACAGGAATCCAGGGAAGTCTCTATTACTGCAGTGGCATGTAGCTTTATATTTAACATTACTTTTGACAACGACTGTATGTCTAAATCAGGAAGAAACAACAGAAGAGCCAATCTTCAACTATGGAAAAAAGTGTAGTCTACAGTGCGTGGCTCTGCCAAGGTGCAGGAGGCTGATGTCACGAGACAACAGACCTGCTGCACGTCTTTGTCTTCTTCCCTGTGTTTATTCTTGGTTATCTTTATCGACTGTAATTTCACTGATACCAATAAATATGTGGTAATACATATATATATATATATATATATATATATATATATATATATATATATGCACTGACATGCATTCTTATTTTATAAAGATTCTTTGGGTGTGCAAAGGATGAATACATCCTGTAAGTGACCTGTAGTTGGCATTTTGTTGCTCAGTGCCAATGGATAAATGGAATAATGTTTTTAGTCTTTACTGTTGCACCTGGCCTGTAAAGATTAAATGCAGCTCTTGATCGATTATGCTGCTCGCGAGTGCAGTAATGTTAGTATATTACATAATACTTCATCATGTAAAATGGTGAAACAGAATGTTTGTCTCTATTTCTCCCTCATCTATCCTGGCTATTGTTGTAATTAAAATCTATTATGTACAATATGAATAATGTTGAGTGAGTCATTACGACTTGCCATCGCAGCTAGATGGCAGAACACACAAATCTGTTGCTGGATAGTATTTACAGAATATAGTACAGGGAATATTATAGATCCGAGATGAAGCTGACACGTCTGCTATCAATATCAATGAGTCGGGCAACATATTGAACTGAACCCCTTTGCCTCGACTCTCTCTTTCACTAGGGGATAAAGAGGGGGGATTGCATGCTAACATGGGATGTAAATTTGAGTCATTTCGTTAAAAAAAACCTCCACTTTTAAAATTGATTTTTGAATCTCATTCCTTACTTGTCAAAAAAAATACTGATGCCTTAGGATTGTAGGTCAGGTTGGTCGTCTTCTCAAAGCTCCAGTGTTTGACAAGTTGAGAATGACACCCAAAAATCAACTTTCTTACAAAATGGAGCGTTTACACGGAGGATAGGATCCCACCTCAAATTGCCTGCTGCTTTCAAAATACACCAAACGCGACAGACTGAATAATGGGGAGACATCCAGAATACTTCGACTATAAATGGTGTAACAGGTCTAAATATTTCACACAGTGGATGCGTCGTAAAGCTTCAAAGAACAGCTCGAACAAGCAGCATATAGAATACAATATAAATATATATGTGATAGTGTCACAGAATGTGGAAGAATGCTTATTTTCCCAATCTGAAGACACAGAAAGGGGCACTAAAAAGTAAAAAAATGTTGAGGAGGTTAAGTGGAAGTTAAAAGATAAAAAGAACATTCTGGAAAAGTATTAAAATACAATTATGGTTCACGTTAATATCAGTTACCAATCTGCAAAAAAATATGTCATAATGTGATGTGAGGTAGCAAACTTTAATGCCCCACTTCTCTCTCTTCCTTCCTTTGATGTGAGAAATAAAAAGCTGCTGTCAGAGATGATTTGATGCAGTGTGTGGAGGTTTTCTAAGGATTTAGAGAATATTTGTGATTGAGCGAAATGGGGACTTTCAGCAACATGAAGAGGAAGAGGAGGTGATAAAGTGAAGAGGAAGAGCTCTGACCTTGAGCAGAGCCTAAATAAATGACGAGGTGATAGTTTGCTCCCAGGGTGACACCTGGGGGCGAGACAGCGCTGTTTGACTTATTCATAGCAGACAAACCGTCAATCTCTGCCTCTACTTCAGTTTTCTGTCCTCTGTCTCTCCGTCTCAGCTGCAGAACTGATGTACAATTTTAAAATCATGGTTTAACTGTAAATACTTAAATAGATGCCTGGTTTCAAATATTAAAGAGCACGCAGATAACTGTTGGGCACAAATCTAACGTTAGGATGGAACTACTTGTTATAAAAACGATTTATTTATTAACACAAAAGACTGCTAACCAAAGAAGCATGAACAAAATACACAAATATAAAAATACTATATATATAAATAAACACTCTACAACTCAGTTTAAATATGTACATATTTTAGTTTCTGAAATCTAGTTTAGTCTGCAATAGAAATACAGTATTTCCTGAGAGCCTACATTGGTATTTTTGACTATTGTGACATTATTTCTTGGACTGTCTTTATATGCTAAATATGTTCACAACTACAACCGCCCCCCACCCCCCCGAACACTTAAATAAAAACTACAAAATGCACTTGGTTCAAAACTTTTGTTTCTCTCAATGTCTTTCTGACAATATCAACCTGCTTCTTTGCTACCCGTCATCATGTGTGTACAACGTGATATGGTGAAAGTTTTTGTTGCAAAACAAATGGTTGCTCAAGCTGTGCGCAATCTTGTTGTGCCGTCACTTGTTTTTGTGCCAGATGTCATGGAACATATTGACAAAATCACGCATGAACAATGCGATATGGCCAAAGACGACAGTGGATACTAGGGGAGGCTGGAGGCCTGTTTACATTTGGTTAAACTATATTGACTTATTTACATATAGTCATTAATAGTCTCATCATTTATTGCAGAATTTATTTAAAAGCCACATTCTTATTTCATATATATTTATGTATTTCTTAATTCATTCATCTATTTATCTATTTTATGTAAAGACCCCATATTGCTAAAAATAAGATTTGTCTGATTAATGCCTAAAAGGCTAAACCCCGTCTCCAGAAACTGTAACTTTAAACAAGTCGTCAGGTCTTCTGTAAGGTTGGGATGTCACAACTATTCAGTTACAGCCTTCGGTCACGGCGCCTACCTGCCATCATTGCAAAAACACCAGCAGATCTAATGCAAAAA
>CAEMYA010002117.1:387676-397920 GCA_903131615.1 Diplodus sargus | reverse complement strand
GGGGGTGTTACCTGCTCAGGCCTGTGGAGGCTGACCAGTCAGAGCAGACCATGCTTTTTGGCAGGGGGGTCTAACAGGGACCAAAACCATTCTGATAGACGGTGAATATAGGCACTACAGGAGTGGGCAGCATGAGAAAAATCATATGTTTTTAGAACATTAAAGCATTTACATTTTATTTTTGTTTTGTTTTGTTGCTGTCTTGTTTGCTTATTTCCACATGAGGCCTCTGTTCTGTGTTTATGCACTGATAAAAAAAAAATGCTGCACTGAGAGTATAAAGGTGTCACAAGGAAAAGAAGGTTGAACCAAAGCTACTCAAATAATACGTTCAATAACAGTTTGAGATTTGAGGAAAGCTACCTTTTTTCCACCACGATTTCAAAGCAGGAAACACTAAACAGTCTCTTGACTTTGAAGCGAAAGACCACTGTTGTACATTCTGATGCAATCAGAGCCTCTAGCAATGCATATAATTTGAGAGAATAGTGCACCAAATCAAGCGAGTGTGACGAAGGACGAGCCCTGCTGACATAAGCAGTAAGCGATGCAGCAGAACAGCAGTGTGTCAGCTGGATAACAAAGCTAATTGGCATTGAATTAATAGAATAATGGGAGTCTTGCAGATAGACCACTTGAAAGTAATTTCTCCTTTTCAAACGCGGCTTTTGTTGGCCTAAATCCACAACTCAAATTAAAAGTTACGCTTCATCTGTCGCCATCAGGAAATTTGCCATCAGTATGCACTCACTCCGAGTTAATCAGGACTAATCAAGCCAATCGCTGCATTCTCATTAGCTCGCCAGAGATGTGGCAACTGTGACTCAGCAAAGGAGACAAAGACAATCCATCTGCCGCAATGAGATGGAAGTGACTGACAACACCTGGAACAGCCATGACCAATTACGGCATCAGGAAGTGGCAGACGGTGGATGTTTGCATTGATATTTTCTGACTTGAAGTGACATCCTGCAGTCTTGGGAGAAAACAACTTAAATTATTTTCATCTGGGATTTGTAGTCAATTAAAAAGACTATCATGTCACCATTTCATTTAAGCTCCCCACTTCTCCTGTTTCCACGGAGACATTACCATTGGAGACCAGGATATTAATCACTGAATTAATTATTATGGGCTGCCTTGAGGGAGCAGAAGGGGGTATTAACCCTTATTAACAGACAGCAAGAGAGAGAGGATAGGAAGACGTTCTGTGCTATTTCAACCTCTGCTTTTTTCTTTTGCTGCTGTGTCATGAAATGAGTCAAATAAAATGCTATATGAGGAAAGGTAGAATAATATATGAGGACAGAAACACAAGGAGGGAATACAACTATAAAATCAAATCATTTAAAAGTCCTGGATTTAAAAGTACTGTCACTTTACTTTGATATTACTGGACTATTATTACTGATGTATCAATCTGTGGCGGCTGGTCAAAAGAGGGCACTGACTGGTGAATAAATTACACCAAATGGCATTTCAGTCGGATTATCTTAACTCTTACCTGCTATTTGTTTGACAAGTAACCTTTAGCTGTATGCCATCCTCAGTCACTACACCTACAACAGAACCAGCTGAAGAGCAATTAAAATTCACTTGATGCCAGCTAATATAAATGTTGCTAGTGTGTAAACAAAGTCAAACTCAGTTAGTTAAGCCCGATGCTTTAAACACAGGGAAAGGTGTGTTTTCCAACGTGTTTCCAGTGGTAAGATGCTTTCTCTAACAACAATATGTGGCTACTTGCTGGTAAGAACACATACTGTACATTGGAAAACCAAATTTCGGGTCTTTATTTTTCTTTTAATTCTTCATTTCTAAAGACGCCCAGTGGCAAGTCTTTTCCTAGCCCTCTGACTTTGTTAGCTGATGGCTAACAGGTTGTACTGGTGGTTTCATATTATTATATGTTAATATATAATATGTTATTATATGTTCTTGGTCCAACTTTGCTAGCTGGTTTGGAGTTGGAGCTGAGACTCACTTGTGCGAACAGATTTGTTTTCTAAGTAGCACGAACAAGTGATTTAAGAGAATTCGTTAAAATAATCTCATTAATCTCATTTGACGACGAAGCCTTCTTACAGTTATTAAGGCAATTCTGAAATCTCATGCAACTATTGTCCAACAAGTGGCATTCATCAGGTTCAAACAAGAAATTTAGAAAAAAATGTGTGCCGTTTAGAGTGTTTTTGGCGAGTCTGACATCAGTACATGCAAGCAAGATTTGAGTATGAATTAGGAGTTTTCCACTATGAATCCAGCATCAGAAATGCCTCTCTGATACCACCTAAAACGATGGATCTGTGCCGACAAGTAGGCCTACGTGAGTCTATGCATCGATCTGATTCAATTCCACATAATCCATTAGCCCCAAAACAGGACCCTAGTACTTTTCTGCAATGACCCATACACTGTACGACACTTGACAGATTTGTCACTGCACAAGCAGCCAATGTCTATAAACTTCAAGCACAGTTTAGCAAACTTAAATTTGTTGGAATTTTTGTTCTTTTTCAGTTATGATTGACTGTCCTAGATTATAGAAGAAAGCTTGATGTCATTCATTCTTTGTATGTGCTGTATACTGTATATATATGTATTAACAGACTGGTATTTGATTGAAACTTGGTATCGGCTAATGTTCAGGTATTGGAATCAATATCGGGAACGAAGAAATGGTATCGTAAAATTCATGCAAGACTGTCAAAACAAACTATCTACTGGGTGAAACTAAACCTACCAAAACCTGCTGATGTAAGTCGATCCTTCACTGGATGAACATTTAGCCTCTCAAAACTTTCAGAAACCGTCTGTGATGCAGTCTGACTGAGTCACCACCGTCCAGCCAGCTCGCGACCGGAACACATGAGCGAGCATCGCGGCCCTCGCCCCAAATTTCGTCCCATTCACCTCTGCCCTCGTCACTCCCTCCACACCGTCTAATCTCCCCTGTGTGAGGGGATTTGCATGTTGCCCTGTCAGGCTAAACGGGAGTGGAAGCGTTCCTGAGCTCTGGGGCTTGGTGCTGATGGATTGGGAGAGGCCCATGGGATTAGCGGTGACAGGTGGAATGCAGCGGGGACCACAGCCAGAGACAGAGAGGGGTTGAAATGTAGACTTTCCATTCTGACGCCGACATTGTTGTGCGGCTCTTAAGTCCTTATCTGCAGTACACAGGCAGAGATGTAGCGAGCAGGGGTAGTGGTTATGGTGGAGGGTGGGTGGGGGGGGGGGTGGACTGCACACATGTGAACAAAGCGAGTGTACTCCTTAAATGAGTGGCCTTAATCACAGTCACAGGCCCGCTATAGTGTCCTCTATTGGTTGCTTACGTGAGGCCAGGCTATAATTTCCGAGCCGCTCTAATGTACCTTGGGATCCTCCATCTTGTGTTCTCCTCTGGTGTGGGGGAGGCTGAAAGATACAGGCTGGTTTTGGTCCTCCTTTCATCTCCTTAAATCTTACCAACTCTATTACTGTACAAGATCCATAAGGGCTTATAAAGCAGATAAGAGAAGTATTATATGAGCGACTTAAAATAACTATAGAAGCCATTTTTGCTGTATCTTAAAATAACCCAAACAATCCATCTTCTTGAACTTTAAGCTTGACAAAGCCATTCAAACAGCTGAGAAGGGCTTAACAGGAAGTGAGAAACCATCGAGAATTACAGGCTTTACCAGTCTATAGGTTTCACCATGACAGTGCATGTCAGCAGGGAGAATGATGACGGACAGGAAGCCTGATCTTTGATTGGAAAACAAAGACGGCCAGCCCTTAAAGGCAGGAGAGGAACACAGGCAGACAGTTAACTGTACAAGCTCCAAATTCTCCACCCTTTAACCAAAGTACGCAATTCTTGCTGGACATCAGAGCCCACAGGATGCTGAGTTTGAGCCTCGTAATTTGGACAAAAGGGAAGAGAAGTCACAGACAGGGTGAAAGACGACACCTAGACATTGTATTCTCAGTGAATCACACCATGGAGCGGACAGCGGCTTGACAAAAAAGCACAGTCGCTGATGTAACCGGAGCTCAAATACACACAGTGCGAAGCCACGACTGGAGAAGCTGACAGACAGCGAGACAACCTAATTCCCTTACAAGCATTCAATATAGTGTGTATGCAAGTCAGACAGTGAAGAACACTATGGCTGGAGAAGAGAAAGAGAGACAAAAAATCAATACGAACAGAGACACACACTGTCTCCTCTCTTTCCTTCTGACAAACACAACCACATATACATATGTGTGTGATGGCACTGTGCACGTAGAGGTATACACACAACATGTGCAGCAGACAAATGAGACAGTAGCTAACAACACAAAACACAGAACCTGATACTTAATACCACTATACTATGGTTTTAAACTACAGTCCTCATGCAGATTACCACTTACATTCAGCAGGTTTGTGCCATAATTTATCTAAATGATACAACCAGGCTATAAATTACATCATATCATCAGTGTCTGATGAAAACCTCATAATTCCTGAATACTACTATCGAGAAACTAAAGAAAATGTTCTTATTGTTGAAGATAAGAGTGAGATGAAAAGATTAATATCAATGTCAAGGTGCTGGAGACAAGACGTGTTTAGTTAAACTTGGCATAAAGTACTAATACCACTCAAGTTTAGGAATCATCACAGATTTTGTTCGTAGCTACGCCAGCAGTGTGACTCTAGGAACGTTGTAGTGGGTTGGTTGGTTTACCACTTTGGTTCAGAAACACCTCTCAGATGCTCTGAAACTGTGTGCAATTATTTATGCAGGGTGAAATTTGTGGTTTTGAGCAACGGCATAAATCCTACATCCTGGGAAAAATTACTTGTCCCCCCCAATTTCAGTCAGAAGCCACATACAAAGGCTGAGTCCTCAGGAGACAACCCAGTCACCAGAATTAAAGTTAGACTCTCCACGAAAAATAGCCAGCTTTTGTCTGACTCTCCTATCTGATGCTATCAAAATAAAGGCTAAAATCCCCAAAATAATAATACACAAAGTTGCCACTCCCACCCTCTCTCTCACAATGGTTTGATCCACTGCCTCATAAATGCCGGTATGATATCAATCTCTCCATCTCTGAAAGAAAGCAATTAAAACCACAAAGATTTTTTGGTTTTATCTTAAGGGCTGTGTAATCTTCTTAATCAACACAGAATTACATAATTCAAGTTAAGTCAACAGACAAGTTTAGTTTTACTTAATTATGACTAAATTATGAGGTTTTCATATTATTTAAGCAATATATTATAAAACACCAAAGTCATCTCACTACTACTACAAACTATATGGTTATGGTGGAAGTGAATCATATAAATAGTATCCATTCTTCAGGCAGATACTTGTTAAGTGCCAACAATAATGCATCTTAAATTCAATAAGAAAATTAACAATGAGCCTAATATGGAAGATTTCTCATGGTTTATGATGGACGATGCAACTTAAATGTGAACATCAGTTGTGATTCCAGCTAAGGACACACTACGCAACTGTTAGTGGAGTGAGGATATATAAAAAATCACGCTTGGAAAATTTGCACAGATTATCAAAATTTCTGCCAATGACATCAAGACTGGACAACATACTGATCTAGTTATTTTATCATTTTTTTTCCCACTGGCCACTGTTCATCACAGGAGGGTGTCAAGATGTGTCCACTTTTAGTTTGATTGAGTCAAACTTGTCTGAAATGATGACAAAGGTCTTGACAGGCGAGGGACTTAAGCACTCGTCTAGACTAATAAGGAAAAAATCCAATCAGACGTGATGGCACATAGCGATTATAATTGGCTTAAAAGTTGTGTAATGTGTCCCCAGCCTGAGGACAAAAATGCACTAAACATCCAGTAACTTTTGTACTTTTTTGAGATAAAATCCTCTGATATTTAGATAAAAGTGTGTCTTACCTGGGGGAGATGTCACAGCCCTGCTGCATGAAGGCGCCCAGGGAGAACCAGAGAGAGTTGAAGATACCAAATTCATTGGGGGGCTGGTCGCTTGGCGGACCGTCGGTGCCCTCTTCGGGCTCCTCGGTGTGCCATTCGTACGGGCTGAAGCGGCTGACCAGGAAGAGCACCACGCTCACGCCGATATAGGCGAACACGATGCACATCCAGATCTCGTAGGCCAACGGGTCCAGGAAGGAGAATACCCCCGGTTTGGACTTTTGGGGTTTCTTGATCATGATGGAAATGCCCAGCGACATGAAGGGCTTGGAGAAGTCGATCACCTCCTCCCGGACCAACGTGATAGTCAAAGGGGCCACAGCGATTTCCGCTTTCTGTGGGGGATTTGGATGAAAAGGAATTTGATGAGCCATCTGAATGAGAGCATCTCTAAATCCAAATGATGACAGATAAACAAATGCAAATGATGGATCATCTCTCTGAGCCCGGCCGCGCAACAATCAAACATCACTTAGTCACACATGTGACACGCTGAAGGGCTGATATCCAGCCAGCCATCAGGAAACAAAACAACAACAATTACCCCCTTTTTCTTTTCTCCTCGGCTAATGTCGTCATCTCTGAATTTCTCCCTTGACTGAACAAATCTCAAAGTTATCAAGTTCAGTCGACTGCTGAATAGATTTCAGAGTGATCAAGTTAAGAAAGAGAAAGAGGACAAAAATGAAATTGAAAAAGAAATTGTGAGGCCCTCTCTAAAGCTGAAAGGCTTAGCTGAACTCTGGGAAATCAGCACGGAGGATAAAATAATGTGTCAGAGAAATATGCTTACAGCACAGGAAGGCAAAAATGGGGAACAGCCACCTCTGTGGTTCTGCAGCTGTGGAAAACTGCACACTGGCTTGCTGCAAATCCGCAAACCAGATTACAGCGGGTGACTTAGCAACACTCATGACCTTGTCTGCCTGGCTTGGGAGCAAAAAAGGGCTTAATATCAGCAAGATTTTAAACTTTCATTAGGACCATCTGACACTTAAGGAGGTCCGAGAGGAGAAAAACAGGAAAGGGGAAAAGAAAATGAAAGCGAATTAAGTCCTTTCATCCTCAGCAGAATGCACTAAGATGACAGCTCCGGGGTGTTCAGTGTGTGCTGAAATACATGGCAGGTTAAAGGGAGGCTGGGCTTTTGTGGTAGCATGGGGCTTTTCATAGAGAACTCTGAAGAAATGAATGGTCTCTGAGCAAAGTGCTGACGGCTTCCATGTCCTCAGACGTTCCCATGAACAGTGCCAGCTTCCTGTCTGCCCACAGTCACACACTCCATGGTGCAGTACTCGCTACACAAACTGGTGCACAGCAGATGTTTCCAAACACATAAACAGGTATTACTATACTTGTGAGGGGCTTGCTCTGACCCTGCTCATTCTCTCCCTCGACTATCTCAAATCTTCACCCAAAAGTAACCTTGAAATTACAGTGTGGAAGATTTTGAAACATCCACCGGATCCACCGGATTTTGAAACATCCACCGGATCAAATCCTCATCAGGTAAACAGCACCAGGCCAAATGTATACACAGGTAAGTTTATATTACCATAGCTTCCCATAACACACCAATTTTTGGCACAGCTGATGTTTGTCTTTATGAATTATACCTATTGAAGGTCTGAGGTTTGAAACATCATAAATCAAGTAAGAACATGAGATCAACAGTTTTTATGGTGTCTGGATTTTGTGTTTTTCTAATAAACTGAGGAAATATTTGTACTCAAATCATTTTGGTGGATGGCTGTTACACTGGCCTGAAATCAGGTGAATTGTGCCTCCATCTTTGACTCCTGCCCTGAACAGCTGCTCCTACACTATGTAACTAGGGTTGAAAGGGTACCGTCTTCTGCAAGAAGTGTGTGATGCTGTACAGCACTGCGTCACACACAACCAATTGTGGTTCTTCAGCTAGCTTTAAGAGACTGCAGATAGGATGTTGACAGAGGAAGCTATGAAGAGGTAAAAGAGAGCACGACCGGACGGTGAGGGGGAATCAGGGTGTGATTTGTGCAATCTGTGGTGCAAAAGTCAATCATATATGTTTTGGCAAATGAAAGAACTTAAATAATAATAAGGATCTTCTGTCTTTGTAAAACAACATTTTTTAACTAAGACCAAGTGAAAATGCGATTTATCTGATTAAAGATGACTCTCACCAGTGATGATGGCATTAAGCCCACTCTTTAAATGAGCCTTACACATCAATAAACTAGTGCTATCTTGCTGTCAATCAAACACTGTCCCTTGTGACCCCTGTTTGTGTGTTGCTATGGCGATCCAAGCAGACATGGGTGCATCATGTCCCCCCCCTCCCCGAGGGTGGAAAGATTTGCTATTATTAATGTTGATTGCTGCTTTTGTTATTCAGGGTTTGTGATGCTTTTGTGAAGAATTCATAAAAAGCACATTCGACACCACTGACCCTGTCGATGTCACAAAGGTGAGCGACAAGTCCGGACTGGCATAAACACTGAGTTTAGATAAGTCACTTGTTTTGAAGTTCTGCTTTATCATGCCTTGATTTATTGTTTGTGGCGTTGTTGTGAGCCACAGATTTCACTTCTGTAATAAGCTGTTATATAATGTGGTAAATGCATTTGTAACAGAATTTTTCTAGATTTTAAATTGAACATCTTCACAGCAACTATTCACATTAAATGCTCATTATATTTCTCGTTATTCTGGGAAAATCATCGTGTGATAGACCCATATCTTGAGCTAATTAGAGAGTTTGAAAGGTAGGTAAATGAAAAAATAAATTTTAGTTGTACTTTAATCACATCTTCCACCCAAAGCAAAGCTTTTGTACAGGATGTGGTAAGCTCACAGTGCTTGTTAAAGAGATGCAAACTGCCAAGAACACGGCTGCACTTTTTTCCTGCGCTTTTTGACCAACCTGGTTAGTCTTTACACCCAAAGCGCAGTGTACTGCTTGATCAGTCCTGACATATCCCAAGCTGCGCCTCTCCCCGCTCTCGCTGCACTCGACTTCACAGTGACTCACTGCACCAAAGAGGCACAGGCGAGAAAAATGCCACTTTGTGAAAATGCCACTTAACTCATCACAATAAAAAAGACCAGAAAAACTGTGGTTTCTCCTTTTGTAACTCAGATTTATCTCAGACAAATTGCTGTTGCTGCTCATGCACAGCAGAGATAAAGCCTGGGAGAAGCCTGTAAACTGGATAAAGGTCAAATAATTCTTCTTCTTCTGTCTCCATCAGTGACAAAGCAGAAAATAAACATCTTTTTCACAAAAAATGTTCTGGATTGTTAAACGCCCAACTTTAAGTAACAAAGGACACTTTTTTTTGTCCTTGAAAACATAGTGCGAGAGCAGAAAACACTCCTCTCATCAGCCTGCACTGCAGGCTTGCATCCACTTTGATCCCACAGCAAGGTCAGCGGCACAAAGACATCTCAAACCCCACAACCAAACCGTCACCTCAGAGATTCTTTAACGAGCTCCACAAAGACACATTTCCTCTTTGACCTCTCCAAAAGATCAGCTCTAATGCCCCACAAATACCACCAAATACCACTCCTCCTGTTGGCATTACCACCACCAGAGACTGTTTACAACTTCATTTCAGATGGGTTTAATTATCGACACAGCAAACAACACACAGGAGCTTCAGACAGAGAATTTGAGGAAGTTGAACTCAAGAAATATTGCCTGATAACACATTCTGTCAAATCAGCTGTCTGTAAAATCTGTATTTTGCACATAACAAGACATACAGAGTGTTTTACATATAATAATATTTTCAACAAACTGTAAATTACGAGAGTGCACTAGGTTTGTTGGTTACCTCAACTGCCAAGAAAGTTTTAGTAAAATGTCAGCATAATTTGCTCCCCTTTTTCATTTGCTGTTCATCCAAACTTCTCCATGTTTTACCTGTTTTCTGGATAAATGTCATTTCCTCACCACTCATTTCATCACTACACCACCACTCATTTTGTTGCTCTGATTCTCTCTCCTCTAACAGAAATATTGCTTTCATTCACTTATCATTACTCGTTGATTTCATTTATTGCTTTTTAAAAGCAAGAACAGATATCAAATGCAACATTTCTGCAATAAAAATGTAGAAAACGACTAAACTTCTGTTACACATTTTGTTGAGCTGTTTACTTTCATTAATCCGAATATTTCCAATAATGTTTAAACCCAGACAATATCTGCAATGTTACTCAAGGTAACCATATATTTCATTGGTTCACTATAACCTTTGAGTAAACACCGGATGATTTGTTGCAGAGTAAGGAAGGAAGC
>CAEMYA010002117.1:359612-387103 GCA_903131615.1 Diplodus sargus | reverse complement strand
ACGTTGAAAAAGATTTCAATTAATGAATTAATGAAGACAGTAAGCTTGTTAAAACTCAGCGCAGCAGAGTGGTGTTGAATTTAGAGCCAAAACAATCTACATGGAGCTTAATTTACCATTTGAGCTATGACTCATTTAATATAGCTCATGCTTCTCGATGTTTTTTGTGTTGGTGATAAGCCTTTATTAACTTGTGCTGGTCACGGCTGCCGTAACTTTAACAGCAGCTTTTATTAGAGAATTTATGATGAATTGTTTCCACTTAGGAATCTATTATTAATGACATTTAAACAAGCACAGATATGAAAGAGTCTGGATTCTTATGACTTTATTGTGATTTTGACAAGGTCATCAAGATAAGAAATGATGAAAATATTGTCCTGCTTTCATGGACTCGCTGCTTACAATTTGAAAGAATGAAGTTGACTCAGCTGAATAAATTCTGTCCATTTTCAGCTTTAAGAAAACTGAGAAGTCCGCACAGATTAGAGGAAGACACAATTGTCTCTCATTATCATCCTGAATCTTACTGACAGCGTAGAATTAAAGTTTGAATGAGATGACTCAGCTTCCATGAAAAGCTCATTTCTGTCCTGAATAGTGTTTCAGAGAGCTGGGACACAAACGACTTCCTGTCATCCAAAGAGTAAATAACAGTGTTCTTACCCCGTACACCAGCTCCCCGACCATGCCGTTCCAGATCTTCGTCTCCGGGTCCCTGGCGCCGTACTTCCCGTCGGGAACGATGGAGATTTTGTACTTGATTCCGATGTGTTTGGCAATCTCGGAGGCCAGGTCCACGCAGTATCCCTCATACTGGTCGTTGCCCTCGTACATCTCCCAGTTCTTCTTAAGCATCACATAGGGACCCTCCTACACAAGGGACCATAACCAGTGAACCAAACCGTCAGACAGACAGACACACGGACATGAGGGCGCGCACAATGGAACAGACAACAGAATGACAAAGAGGAGCTGCAGCTCATTGATACCAACCGGTGCTCAGGTTAGAGGGACCCTGTGGAGTTCTTTTCTTCACAACTAAGAGTGATGTGGAGAAATGTTTTGATGACTGGGCCTCCATCTTGTTTGTATCGCATGCACAAGCATGCAGGTGAAGCAACAGACATTGTTGCTGATGGTTTCATGCTTTTTCATTGGTTGGCAATTGATGGCACGTTGAAACATACAAAAGCAGCAGAAGAAGACTGCTAGCTGGCAAACGGGGATGTAAACTATTTACAGTGAGCTTTTAAAGTTTTATTAGCAGAGAATGCGTTTCACATTTTTTTTAGGCCTCAAGGTGTTTTGGTGAGAATAGATCTAAACATGATTTTTCTTTGTTAACAAGAAAACTCCACAAGATCCCTTCAGTTTCACTTCAGAAATTGATTTTCTTCAGGATTTTACAGCGAAAACATTTAATTTGTCATAAAGGAATAAAAACAGTACAATTCTAAAGCAGCACAGGAAAAAAACTCCAAACATTCAACAGCTGACTGTTTTGTTTTCTTACACATAAAAACACAATCCTTTTAAGTTATGATCATAATGATTTAATTCAAATATCGTGAGTGAATGTCACTTACACAGCGCATCTTTTACATTATCTACTACTAACATATCTTACTTTTTTTAACCCAAACCACGATAATTTCCAAAACCTAACCACTGCGACTGGTTCTCAGCGTTAACCACATGACAACGAAGGTCCAGTCCGGTTCGTCTGTTGCTGGTTCTCTTTAGTGGTCATATGTAACTGTTCTTTCTGTCGTTGTTTGAGTGGTCATATATGTAGTTTCAGGGGTCATTGACAATCGACCTGTTCAGTCGTGTAGGTTTCAGCATTGAGAATGTTGCGGTTAGGAACAAATCATGGTGCCAAAGTTGCAGTAGAAATTTAAACATAATTCAAAACTAAACTGATTTAAGCTGTAGAAGGTAAAATCAGTTTTCTCCACAACTTAATCTTCAGCTCATTGTGAGGGACACAAAAACTGTGCAAGCCAATCGTCAGAATAAATCTTGGCAAAGTATGTTGCAAACTTGACATTCTTTATGTTGCAACTTTACGTTTCTTTTGATTCCTTTTTCTTGATGTTATGTTGTGTTAATCCTTTGCTTATGCTTATGAGAAAAAAAGAACGCTTGGTTAGGGTTAGGATAAGATCATGGTTTGGATTATATATCTGGTTTTGTCCAAAAGTCTCTTAAAAATATTCAGTCGTTTCACTGGTACAGATGTAGAAACTCAGTCTTGAAGAGAGGTCACATATTGAAGCAATGTGAATATGGAATGTATGAAATGTAGACAGATTGTAAACAGTTTATCCTGGCAACTGGGTTGAATATAAACCCCCTTACTGTAGTGGTTATCTTTTTACGTTTTTATGTACACCAGCAGAGAACCAGACTTTTTCTAACGTAGCTGTTCATCTTTCATACCGATGATCAAACAAGGAGTTTGACTGCATGTCCAAATTTGCAAAGTATAGCTTTAAATTTAAGAAGAACTTCAAACTGACTGCCGGGGGGATGCATTTTAATTTTTTTGTGCTGAAGATAATTCAGCGTAAAACAGAAAAGGATGATGCGTGTGTTATTGTAATGACAGCCCTATGCTGTATATACACAGCACAGACTGGAGTTCAGGCAGCAGAGGGGAGAAAAATCATCAAAGCGTTAATGTGGATGCATGATACACAGAGATTCAAAGAGAAAGGAAGAAAGTATGACTTAGCAGAAACGGAGGCAGACATAGAGCTGAAGGGAAGTGAGAAATGAGCTGCAGTCAGACTGAATGACTTTATACGTAAAACAAGCCTAACTGGACTCAAACACTTAAAGTAATCAGAGGTTGATGCATCAGTCTGCGCTGCGACCAGCGGTGGGTTATAGATCATTAGATTCGCTGTTGCTAAGAAAGTGACCTGAATGTAAACCTCGTATGGTTTCTGCACTCATATTTCAAAACAAATTGCTTTTGTCATGGAAGGCAGCCGATTGCATATTGAGAACGGGAGCAATTTATTCCTCAGATGTGTTTGCTTGACATTGCCCCGGGCCAAAGCAAGGTAACCAAAGACTCCTCAGTGGGGAGAATGCAAATGCTCGGCTGAGCCTGCGGCACAACTAAATGTTAATGTACAACATAACAGATACCACAGTTTAGGAGTTTCCTGTCAAAATAAGACATTTGGAATATGAAATATATGTCTCACAACGGCTCTTTCAAAAAATGTTAATCTAATAATTGCAATCTCAGAGAGACATTTAAGCGTAGTCCTCACAGAATTTACACATGCATTGAATTATGAGGCACATTTTGCCATTAGTTATATAATCTATCACTTTTCTGTACCTTTGCACACTGTAGTTATGGCAAACTCAGATCATATTAATATACAGAAATACAATCTAAACGCATAAAAAGAAGCTAACCTCGAGTTGAAGCCCTGTGGCAAAACTGAGCCATGCAACCAGTCACGCAGCAGACTAACAGCCTCGGGAAGCAACCAGCGAACACCCCGAATGTGTTCAATAATTAATTAATTAATAATTAAACAATAATTATGAGAAAATCTGATTAAATGCAGAAGGTTTAAAGTTACATTTGGAGATTTTGACACACTTCTATAAAGCAGATCAGAACATATCTAAAGACCCTTATTGTTTCAGTGTTTGCTTTGGGTGTGCAAACTACATTAGCAAACTAATTAGCAAGTATTTAAATTGCCACACAGTAAACCTGGGGCCTTTGGGGCCTCTGAGGGTCTGGGGCTGTCTATCTCGTTTGTTTTTTTCCTTCAGAATTTTCTTTCAAATTATGATTCTTTTGAAGATAAACTGACGAAGGTCTAAGTACCTAAATGTTGTTGTTAATAACATTAATTGCAAGTGAAGTGGACAGTGTGTGTGGAGTCTTTTTCCTGAAGTTATGATCCTTAAAATTTCCATGAAATCAAACAACCATTTTTGATATTATATAATGATGTCAATGTATTTACAGTCTATAATTACCTTTCTATATCAGAATTTTCAATTGTAGTGTCGAGGTTTGCCATTCTCACACAGGATTCAAATATCCTACCCACCCACACATGACTCAGCGCATTAATGTTTGCAATTCTATCTCATTGACATCAGCCCCACTTTTTACTTCACAAGACTAAAAGCCTGTCAGAGCTTTATTAAGTTATTTCTTACAGCCTCTAATCCAAATTAAAAAGTAGAAATATGCCGGTCAGTACTATTTGCATTTTCAGAACTTTTCTTTATCCCTCCCCTAAAGGGCCGGCCAGAAATTGGAAAAAGGGCATTCGTGTTGTCTGAACTCTCTGCATGGAATATATAGAATGACTTGAAAACTCAAAGACTCAATCTCATTAAATACATTCAAATCCAAAATCAAAGGCGTAAAGGCAACAATCCTGAGGATGCCAAAGTTTCACATTTACCTGGTTTAACAACTGACTGTCTTGGCCAGGTCTTGCTTGAAAAGAGTTATTTCAACCTTAACGGGACTCTCCTGGTTAAATGAAGTCTCTCCTGGTTAAACGAAGTCTCTCATGGTGAAGTATAAATTACATCTTTTTAAAGGCTATCAACTTATTATGAAGTGGTAATTGGAAATGCGGTGCATTTGCTGTTGTGGTTAACAAAGACAGCAATTATTCAACTAAAATGCTTCTCAAAACCTAGCCGTTGTTAATTATGGTATTTTTCAAACAGTGGATCTCTGTTGCATACTGCAGGGTGATGAACCGAATAGGAGCACCCACAGATGCTTCACAAGTGGAAATCCTCATCAAGGTAACAAACATTTTGGTGTTCTCTGTTTTTATGTGGAAAACTAGTCACAGCATGGGCACCACCAAATCACTGGCTCATGGCATGATGCAAAAAGGCTGATTGTTGCCCGAATTCTTTTTTTAAAACAGTGAAAGCTTGTTTGGCCGCACTATAAACCACATTTGCTGTTTCCACAGTAACCATGACTGCTGCCAGATCAACCAGGACTGAAATCTTAAGGATTACAACTCGTAAGCCCCAACAGTATGTGTAGGTACAGTCAAAAGAGACACTGTGGCAGACGGCTCCTCCACACAATCATGAGAAAACTAGTCAGAAAACAACCGGAAAAAAAAGCAAAGCACAGACCATCGGAATATGAATTCTACGCATGGTGGCTTTCTTATTCTATAAGAAACACTCCAAGGATAATAATATCATGTTTTCTTGCCAATTTTTTAAATTTTTCAACAGCTGAAAAATTGAATTCATGATGAGCTTTTACCGAGTCTCGATCATTTTAATGATGAAAACTTAATTTACAAGTTGATCTTTGCAGATGTATCAAAAGGAAACTGCTCTAATCCATATGCTTCATGACAGCAAGGTGTATGAGAGCGCTGGCAGCCGGGGGAGCAGAGGGAGTGGCAGAGATAAAGGATGCAGTCAGTGTTTTTGGCACGAGAAGAGAGCCGTGCTTCAGAGGTCTTCACCGCAAAGGCCAGTGAGGCTGACAGGCTGGTCAATAATCTCAACCACACTGCTTCACTCACTGCCTAATGAGACTAATTAACATGCCATTAAAAGCACGAACACACGCGTACACACACAAATCCATATGTACGTACATAACACAAACACACACATGCAGCCACATCAGAATTGTTAGCCTTTCTCAAATCTGCCTGTTTGGCTTGGTTTGTGAGTGTGTTGTGGATTGTGTAAGATAAACAATCTGCCACACATTCTGTTTGACTATGAGCAGTAATAAGGAGCAGAATGTACGTCCATTTTGTACAATAACTAGACCACAAAAACCTAATTTTATGAAGCAAAAGCACAGTGACCCTTTTCAGTAAGCGACTCATTTCTAGGTCTCGGTCATCAGGAGCCGCTTGAGGCTCTAATTACATTTTTATTGAATTCAACGCAGCTGTATGACATTTAAAAAGGGGCAGCATAAATACAAAACATGTTCGTAAATGTCCACTGTCCTTTTTTTCCACATGAAGTGCCCTTGAGTGGATGCTGCAGATGCCTCATGCAAAGCTCTGTCAAGGGTTTTATTTCACCCTTGAGCTTTAATGAATGCCAATATTGTAGTTGAGCCTCGACCTCACATGCAACCTGCACACTTGGAGTAGTCTATCCTTGTAGCTTGCAGCAATAAAAACACGAGTAAAAGTGAGAATCAAAGCAGAATTTAAGACTTAGGTGAAAAAACAACCACACTGATGTATAAACCACTTCAACATTTTTTGTTCAGTCCCTGCTTTTTTTAAAAGTAATACAATAATTTTTGGACTTAGCAAACCCTCTTACTGCAAAAATGTTTTGTAAATATTTATTTCTACTTGATGAATGTCAAAACTTGATGATCAGCTAAATGAATGTCCCCAAATGGAACTTTCATTCATAGAAATGTTAATCAAGAGTAAAAAGAAGTACTTGGAGCATAAAGTCGTCCTGCTGTTGGAGATCTGAACACTAAATAATCATGATGAAATATTCAAAGTTACTGCCGACAAAATACAAACAAAAAACAAAAATGCTCCACTTGTTGATTATTTGCACATGCACCACTAGAGATTTCTGTCTGTGCCTAAAAGCAATTCTAAATAGGAGGAAAGAGGTGAGTGTAACAAGAACGAATCTGTTCATTAGTGCCCAATATTTTGTCAAAACAGCTATTTAGTTTGTCAGAACAATCTCTATCGACAAAATCCAGCCACGTCCATCTTCCTAGGACTTCCTTAAAGAAAGCACTAAAAAAAGTAAATTAAAGCAGGACTATGACTGTACTGTACTGTACCTCTTGCCCTTTGGCAGACTGACAGTGTACCAGGTTTAAAGTGCAATGGAGGGGTTCAGAGCCAAGACTCCACTTCATCAAAGCTTCCAGCCTCCTCCTGCCAATAAGACGGCACTCAAACTTTGGGCTCGTCTATGGGAGCGTCACTGTTAATGTGCCAACCTCCAGGCAGCTTTGGCCTGAGATGTCATGAAGACCCTAAAACAAAAGACAAATGATAACTATACACATTTTAAATGAAATCCATCAAACAAAATTCCAAAATTATAGTCTCGGGTCAGGGTTCAGGTCTCATATTTGTTACTTCTTGGCGATTTCAGTCAGGTCAGGTCTGATTGACACAGGTATGATCTGGGTTTCGAACTCTAGTGTGGCGCCAGAACAAAACACATGGTGGTCTGATGCTCTGCCTCTGCCCTGAATTCTTTGTCTGAGCTTAAACTTAGATCTCGTCTTGACGAAAACGTGACAAAAAATCGATACAGCCATCACCACTTCTTCTTTTGTTTTGTTTTTTTTTGTACAAAAGCCTTACAAGGATCGTTTAAAGTTCAAGTGAAGAGAAGCAATAGGGTATGTTTTGCTGAGAGCTACTATTTGCCTTTAAATCTACATCCAGATGCAGCAGATCTCACTGCAGCACAAACCAACACCCAAGCTTATTTCCCGGCATGTTGAACTGCTCCTTTATAACGGCTCCCTACAAGTTGGTAAGACACGCAGGCAGCTGTATAACACTGAGACACTTCATTAAGTTTATGCTAAACAAACATTACTCTGACGAACATTTAAAGCGGGAGTGAAAGGCAGCCGTCACAATGTACCTATAATATCATGCTGCATAAAAGCGTGATGGATATGAACTTGGATGATTATGAGCGCATTAGTCTTTCTAAGCTGTTTTAAAGCTTACAGGAAGCCCTCAGAGTGCGTAATGTACTGCACAGTAGAGCAGGTAGACGGAGAAAGTGACAGATTTAGAGCAAAGAGGAACTCAGTTAGACATAATGTACATTCAACATCCTGCTACCGCCGCGCTTTATAGTTCAGGGTCCATAGATCATCGAGGAACCAGGATGGGATTCAAGCTGTGATTGGCCACACAAACACACCGGGCATGACAATGTATGAGTCTAACACACACAAACAGGTGTAGTGGGAGCTTGCTAGTAAACAGACACTGTGCTTTTAGGAGCATTTTAGCCCCAATGGGTGTCCATCCACGTCCTTAAAAGAGACTTTTTCCCTCCATTTGCATTTCATTTTCCTCTCGAGGGGCTCCATTACGGCTCTGAGTGGCTCCATTTCTTGTTCAGCTTTCTGAACAGGGTGTCCATTAACATAGGTGCCGTGTCTCTCCTCTCGCCCAGAGTCTTTAGGGCTTCATTTTGGCTCGGGTTGTTGTGTCCGTCACTCTGCCATTAAAGGGCTTTTCATATCCTGCTCGCGTCCACCAACTGGGGCTCAGTTTCTTAAAATGGGGTTCCTCATCAGGGGCTGAAAAGAGGGAGGATTGTGCTGAGCTGTGACTCTCCATTCCCACCTCCTTCCCTCCTCAACTCAGCTGCTACATGTACGCTCAACATCTGGCTGCTTTAGTCAGAGTCACTGCTTACAGCCAGAGATTCACATGCCATGCAAAGGCCATTCATTTCAAACATGTGTAAAAATGCTTTGACTGATTTTATGAACTCTTTTATCTGTGCAATAAGAACAAAAAAAACAACAGTAACGGCAGCTGGTAAAAGAGCTGTTTGGCTGCTTTTTATTTTTTATGTTTTCATCGGTGCAATAAAAGAAAATCTAAGTGATGGTAGTTGATTCAGAAGTTTCTACTGGAGTAATAAAAAGAAGCTGCTTTCTTTAAGTGTCTTTTTACTGCTGTAACCAATCATGTGCGATCCCTGAACTCTGGTCTGTCAGTACACATGATAAGGGCCTTTCAGTGTGGGAAATGTGAGCATTGGATGGGAATGTGCATCCTTGCAAACTAAATCCTGGGATATCATCAGTGTTCAAGGAGTTATGTGTGATGAAACCCGCTTTTTGGCTACACAAGTGGACTTTGAGGGGAGATTACGTTGTCACGCTCCTGTATTCTGGTCTATTGAGGCTGATAATGTTGGGTAATTGGCATCTCTACCTTTTCAGCAATGGATTTCTCCCACTGAGGATGTCGAGTGTCTGTGTATAATGGCAGTCCTTACTACTCTTTGCTCAAAATGCTGCCAAAAAAACTTTACTCCTGATGATTTTTCTGCAAAGCTAATATAGTCAAACTTTTGTTTCTGCACATACAACAGCATCAGACAAGAAGAATTACCCAGAAATACCGCAGTTAAACTGCAAATCCTGAGAGTACTGTAGTAATACTTGAACAAAGGAAATGTGGTCTGGTCTGATGTGTTCCCAATGAAGCTCAGGCTCATGACTCTGCATATCCTTCAAGGTATTATGTGATCTGCAGCAGCACTAGACAATAGTCTCCTGGTGTTACAAATTGCTAAGAACATGACTGCATGTTTGTGCGTAGGTGCGGGTGTGTGTGTGTGTGTGTGTGTGTGTGTTGGCGAGAACATGCCGGTCTCTTACCATGATGGTAGTGACTACAACTGTGCGGTTTTCCATGCCAGACGTGTCGTTTGGAAGCAGCGGAGAGTCCTGGATCAGAACCAGTTTGTCCTTGTCGTTCCAGTAGCCGATCTACCGGGAAACAAAACATGAATGAGACCGTGTATGTGTTCATATGTACATGTTCATTTAGAAGACAACTCGCTGTGCTATCTTCGTGGATTACTTTTGTTGTTGACTCGAACCTGATGTCTAAAACAGAGTAGTGGAGCTCTGCGCTTCTGCCAAAAAAACATCTGGGCCTTTCTGGCCCAAATACAAAGCTTGGTATAAAACAATTGGTTTTATTAATCAGTGAAATGGTCCAACAATGATGCCTGTCTCGTGAAAGTCCTTCAATAATGACACATTTTAGTGGGAATGGGTTGAAAAACAGGTAACTTACATTTCAGTAATCATTAACATTACAGTTACGAACGTTTTGCTGTGATAACACTTACAATCGTTTCTTTTGTCTAAATAAAGACAAACGTTGTGATAACCACGAGTGATTGGAATATAAAACACTGTTCAGCCTGAACATGGATGAAGTGAAAATTCCATTAAATAATGGAAACAATATTTTGAGTATGTTCATTTCCAATAACAATAATCAAAGGCTCCACAAAATTCTTTTATTTTGTGAAATCATGACTTAATTCTCCTACTGATTCACTTGTTTTCTTGAATTACGTGTACATTCTAAAAATGCAGAGTGTTCGTGGTTTTGAAAAATATTTTCTGGTTAAACGTTCTGATGAAGCGCATGAACTTGTGTTGAAAGCTCTGAACACAGCAAGTAAGTAGATTCAAGATCATTTTATTGAACTACCAGTTCCCAGATTCAGGTATCACAATTGGACCGAAACTGAAAGAAAATTGGATCGATGCATCTAAATTGAAATCCAAACCTCATCCCATCCTACTGTGATTCCTCCTTAAAACACTAACTTCTAATAAAGAATTATTGCAGAGGCTCAGCTGAAACGCCCTCATGCAAGATTCCAGTTTTAAGATCTATGTTGTTCTACTTCTTTTTTGTCAAAAGCTATTTCACTGTTGAGCTGATGTTACTGTCATCTTCCAGAAATCCTTCAGGGTCAAACTGACCAACTGGAACTGACAGACATGGTATGTTGTGGTCACAATATCACCATCTTCTGTCTAAGGAACATCGAGAGGACACCCATGGAAGGGCACTGCTCGGCTAATATGTGACGAGCCAATATCTGCAAACATTCTAACAAACTGATATATTGCATCTCTCAACAGACCACGGCTTTGACTGCGGCCATAAGCAGCTATCAATCAGAGAGAGAGAGGAAACACTGAGCGAGCAAGCTGGCTGCTGGTTGGCCAGAGGGAACGGAGAGCTGTGATTGGCTGATTCCTCTGTGTGTGCTGGGGAATCAGGATGATTGAGGAACATGGAAAATGCAGTAGAATTGCTGTGACAAACACACACACACACACACACACAAAAACACACACACACCGTGTCCTGACAGGACCCTGGCTATGCTGCAGGAAGACAGGCCAAAGCAGCTTTTGATTGATGGGAACTCCTCTCTGCTCTCTCCCTCCCTCCCTCCCTCTCTCCCTCAGTCAATCCCTCCCCCAGTCCCTCCCTTCTTCCCTCCTCCCCCCTTCCTCCTCCTCCTCTCTACCTTGATTGCTCTCCATTTCATTTTATCCTCTCACCATCACTCTTACAAGTGCTCTCTCTCTCTCTCTTCCCATTTTACCTGCATTTTCTCAACAGACATCCATCTTTTCATACCAGACCCAGAGAGGCTGGAGCTTTTTTTACAACCTACTTGACGATAATAGAAAAACGCCACACTACATACTGCATCATTCCAACTCCCAGATACTACAATTGACAGCAGTGGGCACATATTTCTGTCTAAAATATACAGTATTACTGACTATACTAGGACAAATATTCATCCAAAACATAAAAATGAAGGCAGTGTGGTGTGATGTTTTACCCGTCGGGGTCCATTATTCTTCAGTTCAAACACGTCCATTGTGTAGTTGACCCTGCGGCCATAGTGGTCAAACTGGACATTACCTGTTAATCCCTGCAACCGGACCTGCACACAGAGGAGGAACACAGAAAAACACAATGATATAACAGCAGCAAACAGTATTTATTAACTCCACAGAACTGCTGAAGGACAGACTTCAGCATCTTAAGGTCCATTCAGGTCAATTTCCTTCACAAGTTTGTAATAAACCAGATTTTATAAAGATGTTGAACAGCGATGAAAGCAGATCAAAACAAGTAAAAGGAATTCATGTAAGACTGTTCTGACAGGGAGACACAGCAGGTGAATAGACTAATATTTTCGACAGTTTTATGAAATTTCACCAATTGATTCTGTTTGTATTACATGTCTTCTGAAATAGTGGGTTTAGATATGCAAATGATGCATTAAGTAAGAGAATAAATGCGCATAAAATTCAAGAACAGTAATCTAAACATTGGGTAAAGCCAAGTTCAAAATTATTTTTTCATTTTGTTGAGAACTTGAGAATATAGATAGAGTTGAAGTGGCAGGTTTGGTGTATGTTGAAGTGAAGACTTCTGGCTCAGAGTGTGAAAAGACAATATTTAAAGGTATTTATTGTAAATCACACATAAGACAAGAGGGGAAAAAAACGCTATGAAACCTCCGGAGTTCATTTGTTACATTTACAAACATTGTATGATATTTTATGTTTGAATATGCAAATTGGGCATTATCCAATGAATGTACGTACATTAGCATTCATTTTATCAGATAAAGCCAGGTTCAGAATTCTTGTTTCATTTCGTTGGCAAACTAGACTCGTAGATTTTGTGAAGGGAATTTCAGATGTTTCTTTTGATCACTCGATAAACCAGAAAGTAATGTCAACAGCGATATAAAACCTTTTTTTTAGGAATAAAATATTCTATTGATCAGGCTACGAATGATGTATGAACAAACTCCTCTGCAAAAACCTTCAGAATGTAGATAGGAATACATCTGGAAAGTTTGGTGTATGTGTTATTGAAGTAAAGATTTATATCAAAGTGTCAGAAAAAGATATTCGTTTTAAAATTCTGAACAGTTTTATACAAAAAAATGACAGTTGAAGACAAAAATTACTTACTAGATATAATCATGAAACTTCCCTAGTTGATTGCTTACGTTAAGAGAAAGTGTTATGACATTTTTTGATTAACTATCTAATTAAAAATACACTTTTTGCTGAACTTTCCAGAGGAGAAATCTCAATTGAATTAAATAAATGTGTATTTTGGATGTTTTTTTTATTCCCACCAGTCTGAAAGAAGACAAGTTATGAAAGTAAAATAGCACAAAATCTCAAACTTGACCACTCCATGAAACCTGTAGTGTCTGGCCTTACATTGGGAAGATGTTTTTTATTCCCACTGTGCCAAACTTGCATCGGACCGTGACTCCTAAACCTGGTTAGAACTGAACCGTGACTTCTTCCTACACCCTTCATTCGTCTTTCATTCCCCCTGTTCCTCTCTCCCTCTCACCTGTTTGAGAGTGCGTTCCATGTCGATGCCTTGGTTCCACGGGGCGGCCGGGTTGGCGAGGCAGTCGCCGGCGTTCCCCCGTCTGGAGATGTCCACCTTCTGCCTGCGCAGGTTCCTGAATGCCTCGGCCATCACCATCACCCCGTCGTACGTGAGCGCTGAGGTGTACTGGGAGACGAGAGGAGGTGATCAGAGATATGTGATATACAGTATATGGGCTCAGGTTGTCTGCTGGCTTCTTCAGTTAGTAAAAGAAACTTAATGGAAAAGTTCAGCCATAAATGAATATTCTTTCATATTCTACTAAGTGCCAATAGAAAGTTTGGTGAAGTTTCGTACTCCAAAAAACATTGTTTGAGACTCACAGCAACTGAAAATTGCTGAAACTGAAATTGTAAACAAAACTACCAGAGAAAAACATGAAATGACTCCAAACAGCTAATCCAAGTCTCCAGAAACCTTGACATCCAAGACTGGTTTGAAAGGTTGTTATTTACTCGCTTGACGCCAGGCAACTCTTCTTTTAACATTGCATAAAAAGACTGCAGAAGGTTCAACTCTGGCCTGTTAGACTCATTAAAAGGAAATAAAAGCCAATGTGGACACACAATTTGATTTGTAAATTACAGTCTTTGTACGCTGGAGGCCACCCTGCTGTTCTGCTTGTTTTTTTATGTGCTGGAGGACGCTCACACACCAGGACAAGGTATGAGACCAATTAAATGCTGATTAAGCTGGACAGGCAGAATGTTCTGCAGTATTTGCTGGTCAGATCTTCTTTAAAATAATCTGTGTGCGCTGCCTGTGAGAGTTTCTCTGCAGGGCCAGGCAGTACCTCCTAACGGCCCGGCTGCTGCGGCGAGGCAGCAGTTCTTACTCTGCTCATTATTTTCTGGAAATGGAGAGTAGCAGAGGGAGCGATGGGAAGAGCTTATTCCCCACAGTGCACGCCTCCAATTTCCCCTAATCTATCTTTGACCTGAAGACTCCATGTTGGCTCTGATTATTTGCGTCTACAGAAATCACTCCCTCCGTCATGAGTCGTACATTTCCCTTAGACTTACCTCTGGCGCCGCAGAAAACTAATTGTGTGAATGACGAAGAGGCAGGAAGATGGAGAGCGAGCACCGGGGAGAAAGAAAGGGAAAAGGCAAGTGTTTTGTCCAGCCGGGTAGCAGTCTGGCATTAATTATCCCGGCTAGCAGGAGTTCATTAACTTTGCCTCCGGCCGGGGGTGGCTCCTATTCATTAGCCCACTGCTCACTGTGACATTATGGCTCTCTACAGAGACTGCTGCACTCTATCCCCCTGTTACTCTTTGATGAGCTGCCCAAAGTAACACACACATTTACACACAAACAGAAGAGGTGTGGGATAATATAGTCCGGAACATCTTCACTGCTCAAAACTGCCCAAGACATGAACATAAACAGGGGAACGGAGGGACGGCGTTGGATCTATTATTTCCAGTGTCAGTTTGCTAACTGCAATCACATTCATAAAAAATCTGTGTGTAGAATTCTAGCAAAAGTATTAATCTCGTTAGTTGAGCTTCAACGATTAACCAATTAGTTGTCATCCATTTTGATAATTGAGTAATCATTTCTAGTAATGACTCAAAATTATTTGATTCCAACTACTTAAATGTTTTTGTGGTTTCTTGATTCCTCTATGAAAGTAAACTGAATATCATCTTGGGCTTCGGGAAACACTGATCACGACATCTTTCAGCATTTTCTGCCATTGTATAGACCAATTAATCAGTTAATCAAAAGAATAAGTGACAGATTAATTGACAATGAAAATAATTGTTTGTTACAGTCCTAGTTGTCACTAAGTATCTTGATAATCAGACTAAATCTCAGCTAGCCTAGCACAATGCTAGACACACCGGCTACCTATTGGCTAGTAATGTTAGCTTTAACACTAGCACCCTGACTGTTCACCTCTAGAGCCTGGCTGGGAACAGCTTTCTGAGCTGACTGAAATAAGTTGGTCATTACATGATTATTTGGGTCTAAAGCCTTTACCAGCTTCCTCTTTTCATTCTTTCCTTTTCTTTTCTGGCATCACAATTTATGAGGAGGTTGTGCATTAGGAGGGAGATTTATTTCAACATTAGCTAGTGGATCAGTGATAATATTCTTATGTTATCTGGACAGTTGCCCACGGTGCAGGATTTGTTTCAGGCCACATTTTACTGAAGCAGCAATAGAGAGAAATGTTTGTACTTGAGTTATGCTGCGTATGCTGGTTCAAAATAAACTGTGGTTATCATTGCATATATTTAGAATGAACATGATCATTGCCCCCAAGCACCTGGGCCCCAGAAAACCTTCCCTTTCCTTATGAACCTGCCTTGGTCCAAGAGTATCCAACAACACTTTCCTTGACCTGGCAAGTCCACCAACTCCATCTCCCTTATTTGCAGACTTATTAACAAGAATACCTATTAATTTCAGGAGTAAATGCAAAGATCCTTGACCGGATGTCAGGGTAGCATGTGCATATACAGCTCACATGTTGACACCACAGCTCTCCTTGTCAGCTTGCTGTCATCCACAGAGGAATCTCTCATTAGTTCCCCACCTGCAGATTCCTGGAACTTTGAAACACGAGGCATCACATTTGTCTTCACAAAGTGAGTAAACATGCCAGAACAAGGCCCAACTCACCCGGTGGTGTTAATATATTAGAAGAAAGAAGAAGGGCCGACTGTGACTCAGGCTGTGGACAAACTTAATGGGGAGCAGAGTAATTTAGTCTGAGTGGATTTCCAGGAGAGAGAGCAATTTATCAAGAAATGGAGTGGGGACAAACACGCGCACATACACACACACACGCTCGCATGCAAACACACAGACACAAATACACACACACACACACACACACATACACACATTATATCATGTGATATCGCCCTGTGGTGTAAACTTTTAATTTGAACCACCCCAATCCATCAGACACACACACACAAACACACACTTGGCTTGACTCACACCGTTTCCACTCCAATGCATCTGGTTTTTAAAATAGAAATCTTAGTTGGATACAGATTTGCTGGGGGGGGTAAAGAGGTTTGCTGGCCACCACGGCGTGATGCCTTCTTGCCCCAGTGCCATTTATAATCTGTGTGCCTGAAAAGAATGTAAAGTGGGTCAGTCTGTCACATCACTACGTATGACAGCGGTGGACGAAGAGGAGCAAATTGCTGCTGCTGCTGATGATGATGCCTGTTATTTGTGTGCATAGGCTCATGTATTTGTTTTATCAAAGGCTGCTATTTATTAGTTTTGGCATCAAGTCATTTACTCTACTACATTTACATGACTTACCATTTACTTTACAGATTCAGATTTTGCATAAACAAAACAAATAATAAACATATAAAGTGCATTGTTAAAGATAAAATCAGTGTTTTACATAAAAAAGAAGCACAAACAAGTTCTACCTAAACCAGCTGCAACAGTAAAAATGCTGCTTACAATCTGATAAGTCGAGACAGTTTTTCATGCACTTCTGTCTCAGCGTGCTGCTGCTGCTCCTGCGTGCACACTTTGCAAACATGCTGATACACACTGTACACTTTTCATCTTATCTGGCACTGTCCTCACTCGTTTTATCTTTCTTTGCTTTATCTGCTATTTTTTTCGCTGTTTCAACAGCCGAGTTACCCCGGAGAAACCATGGAAGAACTGTGCTTTTGCACATTTTAGCCCAGTGACTACAAATAGCATGCAATTTACATGACTACCCATTCTTCTTCTTCGGTTTTTGGCACATTTCTCACCCTCCAGGTAGCTGTTGGTTTCAGTCCATTTCACAGCAATTTGAACATAACATTGCAGAGAGTTTGGGACTGATCTTAAAGCTCACATTGAGATTTGACAAAACGTACTTCAAGGGACTAAAATCACTTGATTAAAAAAATAAATAAATAAATAAATGGCTTTGCCGACATCTCTGAATCCACCACTCCATCGTGGTAGTAGAAAATGGAAATACTGAAATACTTTGTAAAAATTGTATTTAGTTACATTCCATCACTGCTTTTTAACCAGCATTGCCTTTTTGTTTGATTTTTACTGCAAATGTATATGGGTTCCAATTATCAGTTACTGGTCTCCTTGTTTACTAATGATTGTTATCGGCCCTGAAAATAACCATATCGGTCGACCCCTAATACATACCTTGGGTGGGGCGTCCGAGCCAGGGTACTCCCTCTGATCGAGCTTGTTCCAGCGCTGCATCAGTTTGATTACCATGGGGTTGCTGAAGTCAACCAGCTGGAACCCTGTAACGTTGGCTCCGCCATGCATGAAGCGCTCCAGGTTGATGTCCTTAAAACCCTTCATGGGCAACAAGGAGAAAGAGCGGTCATGGGCTGAGTCCAGCGATGGCAGAGAGACACAATGCAATCAAAAAAATACTCTTTTGACAGTGGTCGTAGGTATTGATAATGACTGAATGATGAACTACAGCAGATTTGCTTTAATTAGGCTATAATTAACGAGCTAATTAAGAGCAGGTGAAAAATGTGTCAGTGCTCTTAAGCACTGATCCAGGACCATCATGTTCCTTGTAGGCTGTCAGAGAAAGCTGTACATTACACCAGTCTCTGTCAGAGCTTAATAGCTTGCATACTTATGACTTCAGGTCCCTGATCCTGAAATAGTATTTTTGACAACAGTCCTTAAAGGATAAACGCACATTTTGTCCAAGACCATCTTGTTACAAAACCAACATGCTCACAAGCACACTGTTGAGAGATGTATCGATGAGTATCTGGAGCTGGAGGAACTTATGACCCAGGAAAAGCACCTATGTAGAGCTTGGAAACATAGCAGCCTTTGTCATGTCCCCATTACCTGTCACACAAATATGGGGAACATGGGACCCTGGGATAATAGGACCTTGGAAACATAAAACCCTGGCAGGGGACATATGTACAGCTGAGGAAATATGGGGAATATAAGAAATTGGGAAAATAGGACCATGCAAACTTATGAGCCTGGGGACGTAGGACTATAGGAACATAGGTCCCTGGGAACATAGAACATTGAGAACTTAAGATGACCCCCTCTGTCCTTGAAGAAAACAATTTGTTAGACGATTCCAAATGGGAATCATGACCCAGAATGTCCACGTGGGTCATGATTTTGGTCCAGTATTAGTGAATACTGTTAAAACATTTGGTTATAATGTGCATCCACAATGTGTCCTGCATGGCATCTGCTCTCACGGCCAGTCGTTTAAAGACACTGACACAGAGCCTAGACAATTCCATACCTCAACACTGTTTGATCGACTGGACTGAAACAACAGTGAGTAAGGAGTAAGGATGGGGTAAAGAACATGTGATGAGAAGAAAGACAGAAGCAAACATGGGAAACAAAGAAACCATCTCTCACCAGGTTCGCCATGATGTAATGGTAGCCTTTGACATGTTTCCCGACACTGACAATCTGTGAGGAGGCGGAGCACAGCTCAACGTTAATCGGACTGGATTACAGCATAGCAAACGTTAATTACATTAAATGATGCATGTGACAGGCGAGTGTGTGTGTCTTGACACTGTGGGACCGTCAGGTTTAATCCATAGAAGATCGGACGTCCAAACAAATAAACAGTCTTGTCAGTATCTCATGGAGGAAGTGAACACTTCACGCTTTCAAAGACAATGCTTCTCGACACAACACACACACACATACACATACATACACATGGACACACTTACAACCACAAAGCTGCATCTTGGTGATAAAAACTGATTTTGAAAGCTGACATCTGCTGGGAAGTCCCACTGGACATGCATTTAATAAGCGCATGAATTAGGCTTAAAAAGCGCTTTAAGTCTTTTAAAAAAAGCTTTGATTGATCAATTCAGCTCCACTTCTGTCAAGACCTGAGCCTCAGGTGGTAAAACTCCACTGTTGGTGAACTCCCACAGCTGCTTTATGCAAGATTAAGTATAAAAATACATCTAATATATCAATCTGAATCACGACATGGAGCTGTAGGAGAGATTAGTGTGCAATCCACTGAGAGGTTAGAAGGAAGTCAGTTTGCTCATTTTAGAGGAACCGTTCACCCGATCCTTTTTGTAGGGACTGTTTCTTCAGATGAAGAAAGTTGTTACAGTCAAAAATATTCAGAGTGAGCTCTGTGGATGAGACAATATATCAATATACATATATATTCTTAATTAAAAAATAAACTGAAAATAAAAAAAAATCATTAAAGAGAAAGAAACATTACAAGATCTCATTTTCATAGTTATGGCTGTGCAAAGCAAATAAATGCTGGCTGCTTTGACAAACATGAGCACCCTGTGTGTAGTTTACTGACATATTAGTGGTGTCATGAAATAAACAATGGATTTGGATTTGATTTCACTATCAAAATCAAATGCAAGATTAGCAAATCTGTCAGTTTTTTTTCTTCTTCTCGACACCTGCCTTCTTGGTCCCCAGAGTTAGGACAGAATTAGAGAAAAAAGCTTTTAAATACGCTGACATCTACAGAAGGACATGAAATTGTCAGATTGATTACTATGGGGGAATTAGGATCAATTCTGAAAGATCCCGAGAATCGTAGTCTTGGTCAATGTGATTCATTTGTAAAGCGATGGATTTTTGTCATTCACAACCAGGCAATTACGTAACGTGCAGTATATATTCCTAACGCCTTCATTCAGATTGTTACAGGATACACCACCACAATAAAGGAAGATGAGTTTTCTGTTCTCTCACAGGCTGCAACACTGATGGATTTTTCACAGAAGCTTTAATTAATAACTTTTAGCAGCACGAAGAGACACTCGCACTCACTTCTCACAGTGAATCACCTACTTCTCATCAATTTCCTCATTTATCAGGTAGAAAATGCTGCTAATGATTTCATGTTGAACAGTGAACAAGTACAGAGTGATGAGACGAAAGGTTGGGACACATTTCATTCATATTTGCTCTGTATGTGAAGTGTTTTGCTGGATATTTACACAATAATGTACAATAACATTATGTATTATAAGAATTGAAATCTCAAATCTCTGTTTGAGGGGTTTTGTTTTGTCTTTTCTTTATTATACCTCCATTACATCTAAAAGTTTCATAGTTTATCAGGTAGGTTTTTTGTGGCAACTAGATTATAATTAAGTGACATATTTATTACAGTGCTCTTTAAAAAGCAGAACAAAACATGCGCGTTGTATTTAACCTCGCACCGCTGCAGCCTTTACGCTAATGCGGTGACATTTACCGCAGACACGTGCCATGTTGGAAATGTTGATCCGGCCGTGGTGACTTTAAAAGTAAAAGTGACTTTTTCCGCCCACACATTTACATGACAAGGTGCGAGTCTCAAAGGGGCTTCACAACATCTGTCATTGACATTTACCCAAACACCCCTTGGACTGTAGTTCTTTGAAAAACTCAAAAAACTTTGAGCTCTTAGGAGTTTTCATTCCCTTTTTCATTTTGCAGCAGCTATCATACAGTTTCTTGCAAATTAGCCGCCAGCAAATTGTTTTCCCATCTGTAAATTAAACCGATTTGCATTAAGAGATTTGATGCTATGACATTCAAAGCAACATCTGGTTGCTGGTTGATATGTATTGACTTTGCTGTTAATAAGCAGCTAATGAGGCCCCATTATGTATTCAAATCCTTGTCCTGGATCAGGAGAATTTGGCAAGTTGTAAATACAAACACAGTGGCAGTTGGCATGAAGACAAGCTAAAACAGATGTTTATGTCGTTGGCAGAAACTCTGGCCACCGCGGCACTAAATGTTAGTCTGCTGTATCTATTTTTGAGATGATCTGTGCACTGATATCAAGATAGGATGGAGCAGGAAGTCTTTCTGCACTTCCTCTCTCTCGCTCTCTCTCTCGCACATCTGCAAAGTAAATTGTTAGTACTATGACAGATGTCAGAGTGGAGATTTCCTGAATAATTAAACAATTACAGAGACACCAGTTGCCCCAGGGAAGGGAGGGAAGAAGAGGAGAAGGAGGAAAGTAAACATCATATTCTGAGTGTGTTTTTGCCAAATAACACCACCAGAGATCAGAACAGACTGTTTTCAAGTTTGAAAGTTTCTAATTAGCACAAACATACACAAAAAAACAGAGGGGAACAAACATCGAGCGAGTGTGTAAAGTAACTTCTCTTCTGTGTATAGATTTATTTTCTGAGATCAGTTCATTAAGTTTCAGAGAATGGAAAATAAATTAAGCAACTAGAATGACGCTACTAATCTTACTGTTACTAAATATAATGAGTTTTGGATTTAAAGGTAAAGAAAAATGTCTCATTACTTTCCCCTAAGAACTAATATTCTCTTCATTATCACTCAGCGTATTCTTTACTGAAAAATGTTGTTGAAGGATATTTTTGTTCTGTTAAAGCTTGAGTTTCATTTCATTGTTTTGTTCATCATTTATGTCAGTTAATTTTGTACTCACTAATTTCATCAGTGAGATCTTGAAAACACAGTGATACTGCCATCATTTGAGACTAAAAACACCAGACAACTAGATTGAGGTATAGCCTGATTATGTAAAGTAAATTGAGTGTAGCAGGTCAGTCGAACCAAGTTTGGCTCTAAACTACACTGATGTATAGGGAGAGCTGGATATGATATAAAATGTCAGCCTGGGTGCTTATTCTTTCCAGAGCTCAAAGTGTTTTCCCTGCAGATTATAAAAGAGACATTTTGTAAAACGTGTCAGGACACCTTAAACTGCAAAGACAGAAGGAAGTATTCACTTTATGAATTTTCATTCAAATGTAATATCTATGAATGGGCCGATGGGCTCAGACAGAGGCACTAATGAGCATGTGCATGGAGGCAAACCAGTAAGAGAGACAACTTTTTTGGTGTAAGCCCTGGAGGGAATTACTTTTACTGCAGTGATTGAGCACCATTTCGGAATCCAGTATGATGTTCTTGTGATAAATTCATTTAAAAACTGACATTTCAAAGAGCACACATTATGCTCATTGTTTTCATAATTTCATTTGGGGTTACTACTAGAATAGGTTTACATGCTTTAGTGCTCAAAAACACATTACCCCTCCTTCTGAAACGCTCTGTTTTAGCTCCTGTCTCTTTAAGGTCCTGCCCCCCAAATACCCAGTCTGCTCTGATTGGTTAGCTCAAACATGCCTGACCCAGCACCGCTAACAACAAAAGAGTAGCTGTACAAAATCAATCCTTATGTCAAAATAAGCACATAAATTCCTCAGGTTTGTGACATGGTGACCTAGTGTGATGTCACAAAGTCACAGAATTAAAGGCGGGAATACTGATGAGGCATTTGAGGAGCAATATAACAATATAACACTGAAGTAGAGGGAAAAAACAAAGAAGACAGTCTGGTAATATTTTGACTACTCATCTTTGTTTTCCCCTCCAAAAAGGTTTGCCTAACCTCAGAGTTTGTTTATATCCCCTGTGATCATCAATCTGCTTGTGTTTCTTGTTGCATCAGAGTTGATTTTTGGGATGTTCCCAAATCCCCACATCTAAGCAATTAACTTGGCGAGTGTAATTTTATTTCAACCAACAATACTGATGGCCATGGGTACATATTATAACAATCCATAGAATTAGCTTAATACTATCTCAGGTGACATGTCCTTTACCAGCAAAACTAAAAATGTTCTATCTACTTTTCTAAACTGCCTGTACTATATGGAACAATCAATTTAATTTAAATGACAAATACAGTTAGCATAGTGGCAAACCAATGAGGCAGATAAAACAGCAGATTAGCCAACATAAGTCATCTTTGCCTAAATTTCTCTGTGTGAAACTACAGTCCACCAGGCACGGTGTCAGTTGTTTCTCAAAACTTTCTGTGATTGGAATTTCATTAGATGTTATTAGAGAAAAGTCTGCAGAATGATCTGTTTTCAGCACTACGTGTGTTTTAGAAGGTGATTTCATTTGATTTTGTAGCCTCATTCACACTCTGGGTGATGTTATTCTTCCTTATTGGAAAGAGAAATTCTGTTAAAGCTGAATCCACAGGCTTGAATGTCAACACTAAGACCACTAAATGAGGCTGGACTTTTTGTCAAAAGGTATGTGCTCCAATTCGCTCTGACTGCTGCTTTTTGAAGCTCCAAAAGTTAAAATATACAGTATTACATGGGCGGTACCTAATGTCCTTCAGCAGCTAATGTAGATTTCAACTTTTGCCTCAGGTATATAGAAGGTTGGATGCAAATGTAAAGAGACACACACACAAAAAATCAACCTTAATGCTGATGTTATGGTGGCATCACCTGTTCCAGCATGTTCTGCAGTCTCTCTGCCTCAAGGTCGATCACAAACTTCTTCTCCTGTCTCCGGTCCAGATCCTCCAGCAGTCGTCTGTAATTGGCATCATTGAAGTTTTCGACGCAGATAGCACTGACCTGCCAGTTGTTCTGTCCTGCCTTCTCCATGATGGCCTGCAGGATGGCGTATCCTGATGCAGTCAGACACACATGACAAGACACGTCAATGTCAGGGAAAGAACATACAGGGTACAGCTTAATTCAACACAAAATGGTGGACAGTTTCACTGAAAAAAGCAAGAAACCAATCCATTTTCTTTCCAGGCCTTTTTTTACGGCAAATGTATTGAAATGTAACTGAAAGGTATTGATTACTTAATTTAAGAACAGGCTTATATTGGAAAATTCTTTACTATTACTATTACTATTACTTTACTATTTACATCCAGTGCCGTTCTTTGCAAATGCAAGAGGCAGTGTTTCCTTTATGTAATGAGGCAACAAACAAGGGTGGTCAGAACATTAGAAAAAGTTAGTTCGTCAGATATCTCACAAATATAGGGGGAGAGATGTAATTACAAAAAAGGAATAAAAAGTAGTTTTTGCATGGATTCCTCTACAGTTGCAGTTCCATCCATCCATTTCCTAAAACCGTTTCATCCCTTTTATGGGGTTGCGGGGTTTTTGCTCGAGCCAATCCCAGCTGTCTCTGGGCGAGGGCAGTGTACTCCCTCGACAAGTCGTCAGCTCATTGCAGGATCATCTCACTAATGGCAGAGGCTGCCATGCAAGGTGCAAACTGCACATCAGGAGCAATTTGGGGTTCAGTATCTTGCTCACGGACACTTCAACATGCAGCTCAGCTCAGCTCGGAGCTGGGATTTGAACCAGCAACCTTCCGATCACTAGCCGACCTGCTCTACCCGCTAAGCTACAGCCGCCTCCAGTTGCAGTTGAATATTCACATTTACAAATGTCTGTAACTGTATTTATTTAAGGTTCCTGTGCGTTTTCATTCACTGTTTATCACAAAAACAAACATGGTGTGTCCTCTTAATGTCTAAAGGAATAACTATTTGTAGTGAAGTTACATGATTAGATTACAAAACCAGAAGTGCATACCTCTGCCCAGGCCCAACAGCTTTTTTTCAATCAAGTCTACCCTTATATCAAACTTAATATATTTCGATTTGTTGGATCAGAATTTGTATTAAGATCTGCATCATATTCACTCATAGATACAAGCCACTGAAATACAACATATTTTTTACATCAATATCATCACATTATTCTCAGAGAAATTACCAGAAATGTGGAAAAAAGCCCCATCTCAGAATGTTAAAGAAAGTGAAAAGAAATTCCTGGATGTGTCTCTTTATACGGATCATCACTAGAGGTTAATGGGGTCTATTCTGGGGCTGAGACCCATTCTCCATCCAAATTTCATGAAATGATTCCCGTAGTTTTAGTGCAATCCTGCTGACAAAGCAACCATCCAAAAAATGGACGTTGTTGAATTGTTGCTTCTTGCTATCACCACCTACAGTATATCATCGGAACTGCATGAAACCAACAGTAGTGTGTGTTATGTCACTGGCATGCCAATGCACTCTCATCTCATACATCCTCGTGTTAGTCTGCATGCAACTTGTATGACACAACAAAATGATGACCCATTGTTAAAACAGTGCTTCACTTCAAGAGTTCAACAACTCCCCGTTTGTGTACTTTTAACATCATCATGAGATTTTATATTTTCATAATCTTCTGAAGAATTACTGTACTTGTGTTAATAAAAATTGTTACATGTATCCTATAAATGCCAGTGTGTTTATTTGGATTTAGATCTGAATCTAGATTTAACTTTTCTGAACATTTACTTTTGTCACCGGACCACTAAGTGCTCCCAGAATGTTTTTTAGCTGTCAGTGTTGCAGCTTCTGAATATGTTTACTGATGAAACTGACTCATATACTTCCTGGCTGAACTGTGGCACAGTGGGCCATCTGAAGTAACAAACCACATTGCTCATAATTGGTGGTTTGAGTGGCAAACTGGCTTTAGTTGACACAACATCTTTGGCAAAGCAACCTCTTTCCCATCTAGAAGGAACCTCACTGAAACAAACTTCTCAGAAGCTTTTATCCTTTTCCAGCCAGATCCTGGCTTTTGGTCCAGTTGGGGGAAACAGGCTTGGATGTAGCGCTACACTCTGGATGATGCAGGAGAAGACCCTCGCTGTCAGGATTGTGTATAAAGAAGATGAGTGTCAGAGAGAAAACTAGGGAGCTGTGAGGGCGGCTGTTCTCCAGCAAGAACAGATGTCCCCCTTAAACGGCCCCTCCTGGTGGCCATCACAATCTGGCAACCCGTCTCCCTTTGCTCCCAATTAGTGGATTAACTTGTGCTCTGGCAACCCGGCTCCCTCTCCACCTCCTCTATCCCCTCCCCGGCCCCTACTGCTCCCCATTAGACGGATGTCGGTGCCATGAGGGACTGCTGGTTGAGGCGACTCACAAATGGATGCGTGCTCACACATGCATGTATCACCTCATGCTGTCCTCAGTTGATCCTACAGCAAGACCCGGTTCATGACATTTTGCGCAAAGAACTAGAACTATTGAGAAGCCAAATGGAGATGCAATCATTGTTCATTTTGTCAGCAGAAGACAAATGGGTTACATATCACAAAAGCTCGAAAGAACAAAGAAATTCAAAATCTGCTTTGCTGAAGTACTGAACTGTACAAGATGTGGTACCAAAGCGGAACTCTTGGGATGGACACTTTTGCTCAAAATTAGAGACATGAGAGGAAACAGATATACAAATGATGGGCATCAAAGGACCCTCTGGACCCATGTCATTACAGTTCAGGATCGGCAACAGGGCGAAAATTCTTAAAGACTATTATCTGCTTATTTTTCTCATAGGTTTTTGTGTTGTTACGCCTAATAACACCACATCTGTGGATTGACATGCACACAAAATAAAAAAAAAGACAAATTAGGTTAAAGGTGGAAGTAAACAAGCCGCCATTACTGTATGTCATTAAACGTGTAAACCTGTGCAATGACACTGTATGAAAGGATTTTACTTTTTATCTAATTTTAACAAGTAATTGGACTAGGCAACTCATCCTCAATCCAAAATGACTGAATGGTTTGATTGCCAGTGACTTCCAAAACAACATATATCACCGCTCCTGAAAAATAGCATGAGCAAACTCCTTACTGGACCTCCGTTATACACTGTATAACGGAGGTCCAACTATTAGGTTATGTTGAGGCAAGCATTGTGGTTTGGACTAAAATAACTACATCACTTCTGTAACTTCAGTTACAAACATACCTACGATATGTAAATAACTTATTTTAAGAGAACTCTTAGTTGACTTCTGGTTTTACACTGGATTGGAACGCCAGTCTCCTGTGTCTCTTTTTTTCAGTGATATTTTGTCCAGTTTTAAAAAACTATTTTAGCTGTTAATAATCTTCAACTACAGAAAAGACAGTGGCAAACTCAACCTGCCATTGTTATGTGTAATTAATTCTACCTGAATTCTTCTTTGCACTCTTTGCTGAATGACCACTTGCTAGCTGGGAACTCTCAGATTAGCTTGTTATTGGTAATGCCAACGCAACTTGTCCTCGCAGTCACACGACCTTTGTCCCATGGTGGTTCCTTGGCATCTTAAGCAATATGCTAACGTTGGCATAGCAACATGCTGACATGCTGATGTTCATCCGGTTTAATGTATACCACGATTATCATCTCAGCTTAGTATGTTTGCATGCACACATTTGCGATTTTTGGATATAAACAAAGTACAGCTGAGCAGTGAGAACCTTCACTGAGATCATCCTATAGGGACCAAAGCCACCTGTACTAAATTTAATGGCAATCCATCCAATAGGCATTTATCAGTCATCTTCTTTTTACCCATTTCATCCATTTTGTGCGTTATTTTCATCTTTAAACAAGCTGTGGTGTCCATCTGTGTGTTGCACTTTAGGTGTGAAGTTGTTAAGCAGCAGAACTGTCTGTCAATTGATCAATCTGAGTCTGTGTTCACACAGTAAATCTGTTCTTTTTTCCGCAGAGGGAAACCCAAAACAGAAAAATGACTGAGGCTGCTTTCGAGACATTCAAAATCTCCAGTTCCCCTGCTGTGAACATGTTTTATTTTCCTAACTTAACATTTACTTTGTGGAATTTGTGTCAATCTGCCCAGG
>CAEMYA010002117.1:335088-359183 GCA_903131615.1 Diplodus sargus | reverse complement strand
ATTAAGTGGTGCAATTGTCGTAATTGTCCTTTATACTTCGAATTATCTACAGTATGATGGCAGAGGAGCATCTTAATGTGAGGAGTCTCTGTGGTGCTTTTGAATTTCATTAGTTTTGTATCTTGTATGCTACGATTGACCATGCTAAGCTCTGCCTAATGCATCTGTTGCTATGCCAGTTAAACTCCCATGGCACATATGCAGTAAACAGTAATATTGGTGGAGGTCTTACAGCTATATGTGTCTAAATTTCACACAGAATGTAAATAAAAAAGAGTCTAATTTCTGGCGGAAAACTGAAGATTTTGTTGGCTGAAATGAACACTAACAGATTTTATCAGCAACAGTTAGCTAGCTAGCGTACGCCAGTACTGACACTATAACCCCTGAGTTGCTTAAAAACATCTTTAGCTGATTTTATTATGTTAAAATCAATTCGCTGAGACTACAAATAAGACTTAGTGACAAAAGACCTGTGTATGATGCCACTACATGCAAGCAGGAGTTCATAAAAATTAAAAAACTGATGAACTGGATCAGATCAGTCAAATTTTCTTGTGACAGCTCTTCTGGAATCTGTTTGTGTGATGATAGTTTCTGAATGGTAAGAATTAACATTTAATGTACTGTAAAACTCTAAAACTAAAGCCATGCTAGCAGCTCTTAGAGGCTAGGACAAAGACCTCAACCTTCGATAATAAGGATCACCAGAAGTACAGAGCCCACCGAAGTTGGTCTGCTTCAACCTGCTGTGTGTCTTTATCCTTTCACCTAATGTATTTGACAAAGAGGAACCTAACTGCATTGAATGTAATCAATGCAGAGAAACAAACTGAATAAAGGCTGAAAGTAAAGCAAATCTCTATTCAAAGTACAATATGTTAGGCCTTCTTTCTGATCCAAGAAAGAAAGAAAGAAAGACATTCTTCTCTAAACCTCAGAGTGATTAGAAGACACAAGAATGAATGAATAAACAAATAAACAAATAAATAAATAACAAAAATTGATGATAACTACACAAAATATTTTTTCTCTAAATCAATCGCAACGCAGGCTCCAGCAGGCGGACAAAATTGCCTGCTAATTGCTAAAATGTGAAAAATGCAGCAAAAAGTAATAAAAATGTTCATCAAAAGACTAAAACTAATATCACACAGAAGAGTCAAGATGCACACTGCTACTTCTACCTCACCGGATACAAATCGGCAGCTGGAGTGAGTTGTTCGTACGTGATGCAACAATATGGTATCCCATCACGTCCTATTGTGCCGCATGGTGCACACAGCGCGTGGACAGGAAAGCACAGTGGCGGCAGTCGAGCCAAGCAAAGCGTGCAAAGGGCCAGCTGATTACCAGCTGATAAATGTGTAGCCCTGGGGCTGTATGTGGAGCAGCAGCCAGCCGCAATCAGCATCAGCGTCAAAGACACAGCCACGGGCGAGTGTGCAGACTGACGCCGGAGCATGTTGTGCTGATTGGAGCAGAGCTGGACACTAGATGGAAGCAGCTGCAGCATGTGGAGATGAGAGCAAGCGCACATCTGGGTCTATGTGTGTGATTCTCCCTCTTCCCTCCCCGTTGTCCCGACTATACCCAGTATGATACAAACTGTCAGTGTTTGCCTGCTCGGCCTCCTTCCTTCCTCCCTCCTCAGTGAGTCAGTCCTTCTCCTTTCACCTCTCTCTCTCCGAAGAGTACATTGAGATGTTTATGCTTTTAAAGGGAGCCATTCATCATGGTCTGCACACACTGCTGCTACCAGTCCATCTGCTGGAGAAAGAGCCTCTCATTTCCTCCTTTGCTCCTCTTCTTTTCTCCCCTATTTCCTCTTTGGCTCTTGTCCTCACCTCATCTCATCGCTCCTGTGCTCAGTTTTTCTTTATTTCTTCTTCTCCTCTTCTGAAATCCACTGTTCTCTCCTCTTTCCTCTCTTCTGTTTTATATTTTTCTCCTTCTGTAATTTCCTATCCTTTCCTTTAATTTCCTTTCCACCTGCTTCCTCCTCTCTCATTTCCTTACCCAAATTGCATCTCCCTTCCTCTTTTCTCATCTTTTGATTCATCTTGTCTTCTTTCCTTGCCATGTTTCGTCTTTCCAGGTTGCTTCTAACCTTCTTCTCCCCTTCTTTGTTCTCATACTCTCCTCTTCTTTCCTTCCCTCTCTACTTGTTTCCCTTCCTCCCATTTCATCTCCTTCTTTCCTTTGTCTTGTCTCCTCTTCTCCTGTATCCTCTACTATTCTTCTCTCCGACTTGTTTCCTCTCCTTGCCTTTCCTCAGCTCTTCTTTCCTCTCCCTTACACCAGTTTTCTCTCATTTCATCCCCCTCTCTTTAGTTTTCTCAACCTCTTTTCCCTTCCTTTGTATCCCTTCTTGTTTCCTGTCCCCTCATTCCCTCTCTTCTCCTTTCCTCGCTTCTTGTTTCCTCTCTTCTCCTTTCATTTCATCTTGATTACTTCTATTCTCCTATCTTCAACTCTTTCTCCCTCTACTCACATGTTCTCATTTCCTCTCCTCACCTCTTGTGTCCTTTCCTATTATCCCCTGCCGATGTTTCCTCCACTCCTCTCCTTCTGCCATCCTTGTTTTCTCTCCTTACATTTTGTCTTGTTTCATGATTTATTGCCCTCTCCTCTCATTCATCCTCAAATTCATCTCCCCTTCTCTTTTCTTTCCCTGCCTTGAATCATCTCTTCTTCTTCCCTTCACCCATTTCCTTTAACCCCTCGTCCAGTCTCCTCTTCTCTTAAATACTCTCCTCTCCTTTCCCTGTACCTTGTCTTTCCTTACCTCTTTTTCCTATTCCCTTCTCTGTTTTTTTCTCTCCTTTTCCTCTGCTTTTCTTAGATTTCCTTATTCTCTCTTCCTCTTTACATTACTTCCTTCCTCTTTCTTGTTCTCTTCTTTTCCCCCATTTACTTTGTTCCTCTCTTCTCCTTCTCTCTTCTTTCATCTTTCTGCTTTCTGCTTTTCTATTTTCAACCCTTTCTCTCTCGACTGGCGTGTATGCATTTCCTCTCCTCTCCTCTTTTTTTGTCTCCTCTGCTCTCATCTTTCTCTGGACTTCTCTTCCTTTATATCCTCTCTTCTTCTCTGTATTCCTTTCCTCTCCTCTAATTCCCTCCCGCCTTGTTTCTTCTTCTCTACTCTCATCCCATTCATAGTTTCCTCTCCTCTAATTCAATTTGATCTTGTTTATTTGCATTCTCCTACCTTTGGCTCTTTTTGCCATCTTCTCTTATCTCCTCCATCCTTGCCCCCCCCCTCTCATTTCCTGCCTTCAGTTGTCTCATCTGCTCTCTTTTATTTTATTCTTTTTGCTTTACCTTTTGTTGTCGTGCATATGTACTTACGGGAATTCTAGGAAGGCTAATAGGAACAGCACTCACTGTAGTCACACACACACACACACACACACACACACACACACACACTCAGTGCCACAGTATCCAGCGCCTTGTATCTCTGGTGCTTTGATGCAGGGAATCAGACTGGCGCTCATTGACTGAGCTCAGCCATGCGTGGGTTGATTCTACATTATAGTCAATACTGGATGAATGCCCAGCCCTGTGTGTGAAAAAAATCCTCAGGCCAAAGTGCTGCAGCCTGCACGCCCAAAACCCTTCTGAAAAGCACTCGCACGCACACACACAACACGTACTTATACAGCCAGGCAGTGCTGACGTGCACTCACACATTCATCCCCTCCAACAAAGACGGCAGACCTCGTGACATATTTGAGGTTTTCAAATATGCAAGCATGCCTCTTCAGAGGAACTGGCTGAGTACACTCTTACTCACATGGCGACTTCATGGACAGAATGTGCAGTACGAAAACCTCCACAGGAAGAAAAAATAATAATAATAATAATCTGAAGGACGGTGCCTGAGCTCGTACAGTACTAGCCATTCTCCATTTAGCTTTTTGCAGATAGAGCACCTAATAATTTTAGGGTTGCGAAAAATGCTGCTGCAGAAATTTGCTTTCCTGCTATGGCAGACAGGAAAACAGATTATGCCAAGTGAGCAACTTCAACTGGTGGGCAAAATAAAGGGGAAAGGGATCTAAAGGGAGGAAATATGAAAAACTAATAAAGAAGAAAGACAAACTATAAAAAAGGAGGACAAATGAAAAAACTGAAAGAACCCAATCATTGGCATAAATGTTTCTTTATGTTGTGACTATCTGTTTGTTTAGGTTGAATTTTTTTAATTCTCACTCGTCACAACCCTGCGCTTATACTCTGGTTTACGCACAAATAGCACTTGGTTAGGATTAGGAAATTCTCAAGGTTTGGCTAATATGATGCGTGTTGGTGACCACTATCACGGATGGATTTCCCATAAAAAATAGCTAGTTTAAGGTCGCCTTAAAAACTGCTTAAAATCCCAGGTCTCCTTGAAAAATACACAGCTCTGTTGCCACAAAAACATCTGAAAGTGTCCGTAGCTCAATCATGAATTATATCGCAATTGCATTATCTGTCTAATAGCAATATCCCTTTTCGACTACATCATACAGAGGTGTGAATCGAACTGCGGTCAGCCGTTTGGCAGCTTTGTTGGCTTGTAATGACATCACGGCCATGCCCTCCACCTCCTAATATGAAAGGTGTCTACCATACATGTAATGCGGAAATTTTTATGCCGCATTTGGTATGTCAACTTTCAATCTGTGGTTTGCAGAAGTATTAAGTGGTAACGTTATATCCTGGTGACTGGGCTGGGTGAAAAACTGCCTTAAAAAACTACGTTGATAGAAAAACCACAAATCCATGATGGAAAAAGCGCTCTCTTTTTTTCATGTAGCATTGACTGATACAACTGCAGGCCATCAGCACATTTCATTCAACCATAGCTGGCAACAGTCCCCATGGTGAGCCATCATGTTTCTCATATCTGCTGCGTTGTTCCAGTATATCATATCGCTGACGGAGAGTGTTTCCCACTGTTAGAATGACAGGAACCTCCGTAGAACAGCAGAGCTCAAACAACAGCGATCAGTCAGTTGAAATAAGTTGCTGCTGGCTGATTTCAGCACCATGGACAGAGCCATCAGGAAAGCTGTCACTTTAAAAAGAAATCAAGCTCCAGCAAATTCAGCAAACACTTCATTCTTCTAATTAAACTGAACATAACCCACGGATTCTGTTTGAGATGTCTGCTGTGGTGACACCAGTGTTCACTTCGCTTTACCGACTTCACTCTCAAGTCTCAATAAGTATATTAAGAACTACCATCCCTGAAAATTGTGACAACAGTGTTGCAGACACAAAGAATCACCAAACTGAACTATTACACCCACAGACAAATACAAGGAGGGTTACTTTTGTAAAGAATTCCACTACAGATTGCTGCATACATACCTTAAATTGTAATCTGTAACATATTCTAAATAGCTTACTTTGCATTACTTTTTGGAATAGTTAAAAATCGTCTTGGTAAGCCCACATTTCACTCTGAAATAGGGATGCAAATTTTCAGCAATTTCTTTCATTTGAAAAGAGTTTGAACCGCTGATATGATCTGTGCTTGATCCCTATTGACACAAGGCCACATTTGGAGTTACAAGAACAGATAAGAATAGAAAAGTACATAACACAACGTTGCTTGAATGATAAACTAAATGACACAAAATAATATCTCGATAGAATAATTTTTAAGAATTAGCTCCCATCTGTCACTATTCCACCAACTGGCCCTACAAAATCCAACCATATTGAGGCTGCAAAATGGTTAAAATGTAATAACATCAGTTTGTAATTATTTTTTTAAAGACAAATTACTTGTATTTTAGTTAAATACAGTTTCTTATACCAGATTTTTTTATTTTTTCATTTGATTTTAATGTTGACAAACCAGCAGCCAGCTCTCTAACAAACAGGATAACTAATCTAGGTGGCTCATTACTTAGTCACTGATGCTAACTGCCGGTTAATTATCATTATATATCTGCAATAGACCGAATCACCGTGCTTGTTTACAGTAACTGCCATGTAGAAAACCCCTGATTTCCTATGTCATTAACAACGACATTTCCAATATGGTTGGTTAGAGGGGACTAATTCAATTTACCTGTTTGGCGACAGACAGCTTTGGTTTGTCCAACCAGCAATTAGCATAAGATGTCACTGTTGTGTAGAAGTCAAAGGACGCTAGCAAAGCCATATAGCACACTGTGTGTATTCTGTATATCTTTACAAAATGCAGTTAGGGCTAAAGATGACAACAGAAATATTTAAGTCAGTCCATTTTTTCTATATCTCCACAATGCAAATTAATGGCGGAAGTTTCTGTTGTTAGCGCGACGTCACGGTGATTCGGTCTGAGCAATTTAGCTAAACACCGAGTATATTAGCATGACAAAAGAAACTTACTACAAGGTGCTTCTTGAAATTGGACGTGGAGTGTTTTGATGCGGAAAGCAGCTTGTTCGATAAAATGCAGAGCTCTCACTGTACTTAATGGTGCACATTTTTGACCATCTTCATATTTCCATGACTGCAACACAAGCCGGCCGCGCGACAGATGAGAGCAGAAGCCACGCCCCTTTTCCGATTTGCCCCATGGGATCTTTTTCTAGTAAAACCTTGTTATGTATGATAGTGAATGAAGAGAATAATTGTTTTGATCCCGTTTGCATTGTGTCAGGAATCACACATACAATGTTTGTCAATTTAAAAGATAATAATTTTGTCATAAAACTAATGAAATATAAGGTTAAATATGTAATTATAAAGACTACACACTCAACAGCCACATTGGTGACTTCGTCTTGTTAAACCGTCACCAAAACCTGTAACTAAAATATTGTCAGTCTGTTCCTGTATATTAGCTGGCCGCAGAAGTGACAAACCCTCCTTTTTACATTACCACAGTTGTCAATATGACCAGATTTATTGTGACTCTTTTTCAGTTCCTTTTTGCCAAGTTGGCGGCCATGTTGGTGTTGGTGTTGGTGTTGGAGACAAAGTGTCACTGAGCGCAGAACTAGATTATATTTTACTTGAGTTACAACAGATCATAAAACATATTCAAAACAAGGTAGATTATGACTCTTTCTATTCTGACATTTTGATCCATGAAGCATTTATGAAACTTCCAATGAATTAAATAAGCAATCTAAAAATCTGGGACATCACAACTCATATGAGCAGACGGTTCTCATTGGTTTGAATGGGCGCCATTTTTGCAACTGGTATCTAGTTCTTCAGTACAAATCTATAGTCCTGATATCGTACTGGTAAACTTAATTGTTATTTTGCTGTTGCAAATGTAGAAATTAAACAATCATTACACTGTCCTTCTAATAAGTAATCTGAAGAATCATTTTGGATTTGACGTTCACCATTTCTATACAGCCTTACCTTCATGGATGGAAGCAAGGCTGCTAGCTGACTTCGTAAAGTGCGACTCTCTCACAGTAAAGGGCTGTGCACATAAATGAAACATTTACAGAGATATAAATGTGATATTTACTCAAAACACCAGGCAGGACATATAAACAGTCAGTGTAGGGTAGCAGCAGGTCACAGAGTTGAAAATTACTTTCACACTTTATTGTTGTTATCCTCTTCCAAGTCCCCTGCCCTCACAGCAGCCTCCTTCTTCTTATTTTCATTTTCTATTGAGTACTGGTTCGAATAAGCTTTATTGTTGCATTATTGCAATGACTGCATTTTACACAAGACGTTTTAGACGCACACTTTAAATCTCTTTGAAATATTTAGAGCGGAGCTTGTTTCTCTGACGACAGTCGACACGTTTTGAAGCTGATCCTGCACACTGACTTTTCTCTCCACATGGACAAACCAAGGATATATAGATTTGTTCAAAAAAACATCCTTGTATTTCTCACACCTCAAGTGAGATTCAAAACTTAACAAGTGAGATTCTGTCTCAACCTCTCTTTGATGACAAAGTGAACGCAGCCGGGCCTCCCTGGGTATCTGTTCTGCCTGCAGTTGTACGAACAAGCACGTTAACAATCAACATCTCCTAAAAGAGAAGTGAATCCTCTCTCCTCTCAGACTGACTCAAGGAAAAGGAAGCGTCAAGAATAGTATTCACAAATGTTCTCCAGTTACACCTGATGAATCTGATATCAAGAGTCAGACTGCAAGATTGTCAAAATCTGAAAGCCTTAACATAGCTTGAATTTAACTTTGTTATTAACCAAACACCATATACAGTATATACTGTAGCTGCAACTTTAATTTACGGTTTGTGGAAGCAGCTGTAAAGAACTTTCATTTGTTGTTAATTCTGGCAGCCCATGTGGACAAAAGGGTTGTGAGCACCATCTCCACAACTGGCCGACGGTCAGCTGTCGGGCATTGTCAGGGCGTCAGTGAGTGTCCGTGGCACCCTTGTTGGAGGCTTTTTTGGCTGATTGAGCATGTAGAATTGGTGACTGCTCTTTGGAGACACTGAATGGCTGTTGAGCAGGGGAAAAGAGAAAGGAAAGCCCTTTGAGCCTGTCGCTGAAATATCCATGATGTCACCCACTGAGCCAGTGACATTTGCAGACTTTATCAGAAATATTCTCAATTAGAAGCAGATATATTAACAAGAGTGGTGTCAAAAAATGCTGCTTGCTCACAACAGATGTTCTTTACGGTGTTTTCAAGTGCAGCTTTTTGGACGTGAGGCGACACAACAGTCAGCCTTTACCACCACATCTGTTTCTCTTTTTCTTCTTCCTCTTATTTTGGGCATTTTATCCCTTTTGTCATTTGACAGGACAGTCGGAGATCATGACAGGAGAGGAGATGGGGGACGACATGCAGCAAATGTCAGTTCTCTTGCTTTTTTTTCCTTGATATTTTTTTGCTTTTTGAGACACTGGAGTCTTGAAATATCCGACCATGACATCTAAACTCCTCTCACAGGCTAATTCCGATCTTGAGGATTGAAACCGAGGCTTCAAGCAACCTAAAAGCCAGTATGCCCGTCCTCAGACCGTCTTACATTGAGGACCTTTTGTTGTGTTTTTGGAGAACACCTGATCAGATACAGGCAGGTTTTTGTTGAGTGGAGAGGAGGCTTTTTACCCAGTCAAGCATGTACGACCTGAGATAAGAGAAGAGGAGTACAGGGGGATGAGTTGTTCTGAGGGGGAGGCCGTCCTGAAATGGTCCTCTCTTTGCAGCCCCCCTTACATCCAATCTACTCGTTCGCTGCAGCCCCCACAGCAGCACGGAGACAGAATGACTACCTTCTGGAAAATGTATGAAAGCGAGATGTGGAGATCCAAGCAGTAGCCCATATCTATTCTGTCTTGTAATGGAAATGTGACACGGGGGGTGAGTACAAACCTATTGACTGTGTGTGTGTGTGTGTGTGTGGGTGGGGGTGGGGGTGGTGGGGTGGGGGCAAAGATTGGGTGGGTGACAGAAAATATGAAAGGGGGAAAAAGAGAAAGTAACACCCACACGGCTGAGAGGTGGGGAATGGAGTCAAGAGACAGATAGAGGGGAGGTCCAACACGATCCACCACACTTCTAACAGCAGCTGCATCGCAATATCGATCACTTAGTGGCCCCAAGACGTGTTGTGGACACAAAAACAGCCATTATTTTAGAGGCACGTCCACTGACACAGCTGGGTTTGTCATCGGGGCAAAGAAACAACATAAAACCTGCCCGCTGACAGCATTTGCAAGAAAATAACGGCAAGCTTAATGTAACGTGTCATTTCGTGTTCATTAAGATGACGAGAGATCAACCAAACGCATCATCCGACAGGTCCTCACTCCTGAGCAACAACATTTCTCAGTCTAAAATAAGTTTAAGGTGAAATATACGACATTCACTGCCACAACTGAAACGAACTATAGCATCTGTATCTAAGACAGAAGCAAATGCCCACATTGTTCCCTTAATAAAGGTGGGAGAAAAGGAAACCGGCGTTTGTCACCAGATTGCTGCCACTTTGTGTTTTGCTTAAAAACAGAGCTCTCCAAACTCTGCAGATCTTTAACAGGGTTCAGCAGTAATTCGGTGTGACAAGCTGTGGAATCCAGCGGATTGTTTTTGTGTCATTTTCGTGACAGACGTTATTAAGATAACAAAGATCGTTTCAGAGGAAAGATAAGCAAACATAATGCGTTAAAACAACCTCAGACGACCTTCAGCCGGCCGAAAGGAATGTTTTTCTGTACTGCACTTCACAGACTACCACTCCTCTGTCCGAGTAAAAGTCATCCGGGAATTCATTCACCTGATCCCACACAGTTCATCTGTGTCACAGCAGTAAATCACATTTTTGACATATTTTAGACAACACAGTTCCCACTTTTATAAGCAGCATCTCTATTCGCTTAAAATCTGTGGAAAAACAGCCGAGGTGTGATTGAAATTCTCATGGCACAGATTCCGTGTGGGCCTCAATAACATAAATCAATATTTTGTTACTCCTTAGCCTATTTCTTACTAAAAATGTTTTCATATTTTAATGTACTTTTCAGCTCTTCGATGACAAAGTACTTCACCAGCCCGCCATGCTAAAAATGTGTTGTATGGTGCAGTGTATGCAGTTGGGCTCAGATTTTACACCTCCCTGGTCACATGTGTTTTCATGTGCCATGATTTGCTGCCACATACAAAAATTCTAATCTACATGAACCTAATTCACATGTGAAAATGTGCATTTTTCTTATGTGGAAATTGTCAATTGATGTAAACACATGCTGGCACTGCTTTCATGATGAACACTTTCAGCTTCCAAAAGGAAAGGCAGAAGCAGTCGATCCTCATCACTCACCTCGATCGGTGTCGTAGAGGAAGACGAACTTGTTCCAGTCGTAGTGGTCGAGGAGAGACAGCAGAGCCCCCCTGATGGACGGCCGGAGCTGCAGGGTGAACTGGCTCTCGCCCTCGGTGGGGAAGCTGGGCGTGATGAGGGAGATGTGCAGGGCGCTGCAGAAAGATGTCAACGTGTGGACGGAGCGCTTGTCGTACAGGCCGAAGATGGCGAAGACACCGCGGGAGTACTGCGAGCAAACTGGGGAAGAAGGAAAAAAAAACGACATTAACTTCCGTGGGTTGCAAAGCATTTTTAAAAACATACAATGAAAGCAGCCGGATGACACCAAAAAGGAACCTCAAAGAAGGTTGAGAAAGTCACCTCGCTCCATCAGGACTCATAAGCACCTCTTGTTTCTTCACAGCCATTTATATTGTCAGTGTGATCCATGTTTCTCCTGTGCTTTCAATCCCAAACAGTTCCTGCCAACACACTGCGCTCAAGCCTTTCTTTGTCCTGGGTGAGTGTGTGGCTTGAGACTCTGTTTGGCTCAACATCTGGCATCACAGGTCCAACATTTTAATTAGATCAATTAATCTAAATCAAGGCTGCCCAAAGTAGGGCCCCTGGGCCAAAGTTGGCCCGCCACTAAGTTTGAATTGGCTCGCCAAAACAAGGTAAATAATTACATTAATTAATTATACAAACCACTGTGTAAAATGCTCTTTAAATATGTAGGATTCCTTATAATTCACTTTTTTTAATAAAATTTATAATCGGACCACGACAAGGGACTAACACTTTCCTTCAATTAAGGGGACATGGGCTCTTAGGACTACTTTGCTAATTGACAATACAAAACATACAAGACAACAGATGTTTGCTTTTGGTATGTGGCCCACCATTAAGTTTCAGTTTTGGCCCCATGAGGGGAAAGAATTTGGGCAGCCATCACAATTTGAATTTAGAGCACCACTAGTCTATTTTTGGCCACTCGGGGGCAGCAGAACAAGCTGGGTTTGCCGTTACAGGCGACCTCTTTAACATCACACACAGAGTCATTTGATCTGCTGTTTAAATGAAGTGTAGCTTTAAAGTAAAAATTATTTGATTACCTCTGCTAAGGAAGTTATGTTGCCACCTTTCGTCAGCAGGATTACACAATAACTACTGAACAGTTACCACCAAACTTGGATTGAGGATGGATCTCGGCCCATAATAGATCCAGGGGGCAACAGTGAAATGCCCATCCCTAGTTTAAAATGAAGTGATACAAGCTATCCAGTTTGGTTTGAGGTTTAGGTTTGACTGAAGTAACAGGGACTGTTGGGCCTTGAGAGGTAATGTACCCATTGTGGCTGTTTTTACAGGTCTCTCTATTATTCTCAAATCAAGCATCCACAGACTTACACAACAAAGACAGTGTGTGAATCAGTTTGCTTAGATTTTATTACGCACATTTCTCCCATGATAATTCCATTGTGTACAGTCGGAGCAAAACAACAACACACACAATGGGTGCTCATCCCCGGAGAAACACATTGTTTGATACAATCTCAGTCAGCACAATGCCCTGAAACCAAAGCCTTCACACGTGACGCAGTGATTTACTTAAAGATAAACAGAAGACGAGCCGGGTAGCTAACGTGAGCAGAGATAGCCATCATAATTGACGAAATCACCCGAAAACAGATGCTGAGAACAAAAAACAAAAACTGAAGTGTTTTGAATGACAAGTGATGACTGGGAGACGTGGTGCAAAAATCACCCCAGCAATGAATGCCTTGCTCCACGACTGGAGACAAAATAACAAACCATTATCCAGCTGATTACCACTTTAAATCCTTTCAAGAGAACCGCTGAATGCAGTAAACAGAGATCAAAACCAAACGCATCCGTTTCCTCCGATGCTTTCATCTCAAAGGCTGTTCTCTTCCCTCATTTAGAACAGCAACAACAGTACCAACATCTCCGAGCGGCGCGTTGAATCGCTCCCCTCGCTGGTGTGTAGATATATTCTGGAGGACGTATTCCCCATTAACTAAACACAACGCACTCATGCTGCGCTGCTTCACCACATCAAAAACAGCACAGACTGAACCTGCGTCTCTTGTCTCATTGGTCAGACTCCGAATTAAACGGAAACTTTGCATTTTCATAAAGTCGCGCGGTGCAAACAGCGCTCGCTGCTTAAGGAGATCTCCTCATTATAGAAAGGTTTTGGCTGTCTACAAGAGCCGCACTTTAATTGCCCATTTTTTTCACACACAACAAGAGAAAGGGAAGATAATGAGCATCCTCTGCCAGTTTCCGGGTACGAGGAGAATCAGAGCGGGAGGCAAAGTGAAGGAAGAGCTCAAGATGTTCCTCTTGTTAAGGGAAAATGGGGGGTGGGGAAGCAAGCAAGGGGGCTGCTTTACTGACAAACCCGTTGTTTCCATGCAGAGTGCAGCGCTTTACTGTAGGGACACACAGAGATGGAGAGAGAGAGAGCGAGCAGGAGCGTCTTTACTGATCTGCCTGCAGCCTCCTCCCTCAGCGAGACAAACAAGAACACAGCGAGAGAGACCGAGCGAGGAAAGCCACACTTCTTCTTCTGTACTCACAATTAACGTACACGGAGGTGCCAGGAACTATCAGGAAAAACAGCAGTCAGTGCTTTGCTGTTGAGGGGTTTGTTGTAATATCACAGTTCAAGTTTGCATTTACACGCATCAGGACTCATTTAAAGTCGGTCTCTGTGTTGGCTGGGGAGATGTTACCACAAATTCGAATGCACTTGACTACAAAAGGACCTGTGAGTTATCTGTCTAATGCGAAATGACAAACTCAGATCTGAAACTGAGCAGTCATCCTTCTCTGCAGGGGAAAATTCCAGCCCAGTTGCCAGAATAAAGTGTTTTTCTTTCAACATTTCTACAATGTAATGTGTGTGATATCACATTCATGTTGCATGTATGTAAGCTGACTTCCATGTCAGAGGGTGGCAGTAGGTGGGAAGGCCGCCAAGCCAGAGACCACTGTTCAGGACTTTCAACAGTTGTACGTGTGAAACCGCTCGCTGTCTTTAAGCAGATCTCAGGACAATTTCCAGCACTGTGGCAGCAGAACCAGGTATTTTACGACAAAACATGATCCTTTCCTAAACCTTACCAAGTGTTTTTTGTTGCCTAAACCTAACCAGAACATAACACAACACAGTTAAAAATTGGACCAACAGAAATGTAAAATTGCAAAAATATGATAGTGAAGTTTTAAAATGTCTCTGGTTTGTAAACATATAAAGACAACATTTATTCTGGTTATTTGGTTGGAAAATTCAAAAAAGTTCACTTCAAAAAGTGACTTTCAAATATTCCATTCAAGTCAGAATAGCTTTTTGGTAATTGACACTTTATTTGGATGTTGGACTCATAAAGGGGGAATGTTCTCTCTGCTCAGACAAAATCTCTGTTCACTGAAAAGATAATATCATAATTTCACTTGTTATGTAGCCAATCGGGTTCCAACAAGCAGTTTACACAAGCGAGATGTAGAAACTTGAAGCCTTCAGTGAACAGTGATGGAATGTAACTAATCATATTGACTCAAATGCTGTATGTGAGTACAATTTCGAGGTACTGTACGTGAGTATTTTCATTTTCTGCTACTCTACTATTTGACTCCACTATACTGTGAGGCACATATTGTACTTTTTACTCATTACCTTTATTTGATGACTTGGCATTAGTTACTTTACAGATTGTGTGATGCATCAGAGCCCAAATAAGGACATTTTGAATTATATTATTTCATCAGATGAATAAAAAATAAGAAGACTGATTCTGATAATCAGATAAGTTCTGACTTGTATGTAAAAAGAGTCATTTATCAGCTGTCTCTGTGGTTCCCCTGAGCTCCATCCACTGGCTCAGCATCTTTCAGCTCATTGTTTTAGTTTTCTCACCGATAATGTTACTCTTTATGTTCACTTCCTCTGCTCTGCAGCAGGCGAAACAGCTCAGAAAATGCAACTCACATGACCTAGCTGGCACCAAACAGCAGACAGCTTCCTATTTAACAGATAAGAAGACAGATATTTTTAATCATGAGTTGGTGGAGACCAAAACAGAGCTAAAAAAGAGAGTGAATATTGGACTTACATTCAGGTTGCCAGAAACTTTGGAAGTGATTATGTTGCTCCAGAACTGCTGGATGTGTAAATAAGGAACTGTTTGCCATGCCAGTTAAAGTGATCATAGGTAAGCAGTTTGCTCCCACAGCCCACAAGGAGCCAAAGAAATCAGATATTGCAACTTGTAGATGCAGATAGTAAAACTGAATGACTTGATTGGCTAAAAGCAGAATATCTGTCTTTGTAGGCAGGGAAACAGCAGCATCCAGACTGGTTATTGTGCAGATAAGGGGCGCTGTCACTCACATAAAACATAAATATAAAACACACATTTCTCTGTGCACAGGTCATCTACTGAGATGATTTGTATGCAGGAGCAGAAAAAAATGCTGTTATTTGGATGTATGGACACACCTGCTCCCTAAAGACCACACTCAAATTTACATTAGGGGCTTGTGTGTCTGAGTGTGTGTGTGTGTGTGAGTGTGTGTGTACGTGTGAGTGTACGTGTGTGTGTGTGTGTGTGTGTGTGTGTGTGTGTGTGTGTGTGTGTGTGTGTGTGTTTGAGGGATGAAGGCTCACAGGATTCGAGGTAGAGAGAGCGTCCAGTCAACCAAGAAAGGAGTCCAGAGGTTGGAACATCCACACAGCCCACTGATGTGCTCTCAAGGGATTGGATGACACACACACACACACACACACACACACACACCCACACACACACACACACACACACACACACACACACACACGACCACTTCTCTGAAGCCTTATATATCAGCCCACAAACTCTCTTGTCTCTTGACTGCTTGATATAGAAATGTCAGTGTGGATAACAACACATCAGTATGCATGTATGGAAACATGCCGGTCTGAGATCAAACCCTGGCTCACACTTTGTCTCCCCCTGCTGTGTTTGTCTCTAATTACTGCTTGTTTCGGATCACCAGGGGTTTAACTCATCTGCTTACCTTGAACTCATACTGACAATAAATAAAAAACAATAACAAAACCACCACTCCAACCAATAAATAATGTGTTTCAAATACTGCTTTCATACGATATAATGAGATGTCACATCATGTTATATGTTGATTGAAATTGTGTTAAACCGCTGCCCCTCTGAGAGTCACACAGAGACGGTCAGACGAATAGGAGCAATAAACCAAAAGCAACAGAACGGATTCATGTAACACACATATTAACATTCATATCACAAACATACTGAAGGGCAACCTGCATCTACAAGTTAATGGGAGTTTTGCTAAATCAATTGCAACTACATCATTTATAATGAGATTAACATTTAGTTGTATTCATCTATGTTTGCTGTTCTCAGTGTAGGAGGAATTCCTGTAGAATCCTTTCTGGACTAGGTGCAGACTTTTATTTTGAAGGGAACACATTGACTCCCTTCTTCATCACGGTTTTTGGCAGTGATGCGTTCATGCAGAATTCAAAACACTTATCACTTATGCTTTTAAGAATAAAAAGAAGACTTGGATTACGAATAGTTTCTTTTTTTTTACTCTGGACTAAAATATACACACATGCATAAACACACATCCATTAATGTATGGAGAGCTGTTCAAACGAGAGTTCTGCCCAGTACCAGGTCCCCCGAGCAGCTAGGGTTTCAGTGTCCTGCTCAAGGGCACCATGGCAGTGCCCAGGAGGTGAAGTGGCACTTCTCCAGCTAACAGTTCACGTCCTTGGTCCACACTCCATACTGACTGATCCAGTGGGTCCCCCAAGCCTCGAGTCTAAATGGACTGAGCTATTGCAGCCCCCTGAAAGGGAACCTGTTGTGTTTGATTTAACAGGAAGTAGAGCAACTTTTATTCTACAAATCGTGTATATGCACACTTACTGTGTACAATTTGGCACACAAGAAGCAGGGCTTATTATATTTCCAGGCTATGTGGCATAATTAAAAGGATAGAGGTGGAAAACGATTTTATATAGTTAAAAGTAGCAAAACCACAGGAGAGATCTGTTAAAAATAGAAAAATGGCTCTTAAATAATATTAAAGAATATAATTAAAGTATACTTCAAAAAGTCAAAGTACTCATTATGCAGAAAGGCCCATCTCACCCATCATATAATGTATTACTGTATTATACTTATTGATACATTAACATATTCTTCATTTGAATGTTGGAAACCTGGTCTGCATGGATACATCTCATCCACTTTCAGTGGAATTAAAGTCCCTCCCCTGTGGTCGGAGGTATACATACCCCAAGATCAGAATCAACCAAGCAAAAAACTAATTTATTCCCAGGGCAATAACTCAACTAAACAGGGCGTGTGATCTGTTGGGAGTCTGAGGGAATACATGGACCAGGTGATGTGAAATAAGTGGTTAATACTCAATTTTATGATAATTTTTGTAACACGCACTTGAAATGTCTGCCTGGACTGTGACGACACTGATAACGGCTGCTGCAGATGATATTTGCTGTTGTTGTTTTTGTCAGTCTGATGTGTTTAAATGTGTCTGAACTATTCTTTTCTGTACTGCACTACACGTTGCCTCGAAGGAAATTAAAACACATTAGGGCTCAGTGTAAATCTACTAGGGGTGGGTATTGGCAAGAACCTCACGATACGATACGTATCACGATACTTTGGTCACGATACGATACGTATCACGATATTGCGATATAAATAAAGATGAAAACACAAGTACCTGTATATGTACATCAGATGATATTGATCAGAGGACAAATTGAGTTAAAACTATTTCATTCAAAACAGCCTCTCCATTTTATTAATTCCCATGAAATTTCCGGGCAGTAATATTTTCTTTGTCCAGCTCGTTGTTCTTGCTATCTTTCTTAACTCTGAAGCCAAAGTGCTTCCAAACGTCAACTTTAAATTGCGGAGGCATTGTTAACTTGCCATCCATTTTGCAAAGACCTCAGCCACTCTCTCTACTACAGAAATACACCCGCTGCACAGCAGAGTCGCTCTTCGGCGATATATCGATATTTGGAGTTGAAAAATCAATATTGTATTGGGCGGCAAAGTATCGCGATATATTGCCGTATTGATATTTTTGCCCACCCCTAAAATCTACCATATACTGCTGTGTAGCTTGTGAATTTATCCCTCAGGAATCAATAGAGTCGTATCTTAAATTTTAGTAATGCATCATGATTTATTTGTTGATTGTAGTGTGTATTGTTAAGTTGATTCTGCAAACTGTCAACTAAAGCCATCAATAACTGCAGTTGAGTAAGGAAAAACAAAAAAACTGTAGTGGTGTAACAGAAAATGGAATGGGAGAGCATGATTAAAAACATCAGCGTAAGGTTTATAAATCCCGCAGCAGCTGTCTGATTGGCCTCGTTACAGACGGGCCCCACTGATGCTGGAATATCCCATAAAGTTTCTCACTGTGAGTTCAGTCCAGCTCCGAGTGTGACAAAGGATTCCTTCAAGGTCACATTTAAACACATTCAGGAGCTGCCAATGAGACCATCCTGCCCGGAGCAGCCCTGGCACAGTGGACAGCACAGTTCGGCGATTCAGTGGAAGCCAAATGGCAGCTGATGAGTGTGATCCATTTCATTAAAATAGATTGCCTCAGCAATGAAGGAGGAATCCATCAGCACCATAAACAGCGAACAGCTTGGCCCATTATGGGATCTTTGCCTGGGACACATTTCTGTCAGTTTGTGTAGTTTTACTATCACAAGAATACTTATATATACTGTAAACTGTAGTCAGAGGCTAAGACTTCCCGGACGTTCAGAATGAGCTGGAGTGACTGTCTAAGACTATATATGCATTTCTGCATTAAAAGGTCTAAAAACGACTTGACTTTGGTTATATATTTTATTGAGGTGTGCGTTAACATTATCCTAAATGTTCAAACCCCGAGTAATCTGCGCTTCATTTGTTCCCCTATTACTTGAGTGAAAACGCCATGATGGTATGTCAGTGTTAGGAAGGAGGTCGACAAATATAACATGAGAAAAACTTTAATAACCTCACCTGTGAACGTTTCTGTTATGTCACGTCAAATAACATCTGCATTGAAGACAACAACTCCCATGATTCAGTGCTATTTCCAACATGTTTTAAGTCCCAACATTTCAAATACAGCAGCTTGGTCGCTGGCCTCGGGCTTAAACTGTGACGCTCCACCTGCTCCTCTAGCATCAGTTTTGCACTTGAAGGGCTCTGCAGTCAAGTTTGGAGTAATATGAAATATGCAACGACTGGTTGGTTTCAAAACAAAGCTGGCTGACAAACAATTTACTCATTGACATATTATGAACTTTATTCGTCGACTGTGGGTAACCTGGGGGTAATCCTCGATGACAGACTAGCCTGCACCCCCAACATCACTGCTGTGGCCCAATCCTGCAGATTTGCCCTTTACAACTTTCACAAAGGACACAACACAACTCCTGGTCCAAGCGCTGGTCATCTCCCGCCTAGACTACTGCAACTCGCTCTTGGCTTGACATCCAGCCCCTGCGACTAAATTGCTGCGGTGTATCCAGAAACGCTTCCCAAATTCTCTCATGTGACTTTTCAGTTTTATTTCTCAGCTGCCTGTTAGTGATGGTCGTCTGGGCCGATTTCATTTTTCTGCACCTAAAAAAAAATCAATTTCAGAAAAATGTCATCGTGACTTTCACTCTCAGTCTGAGATGTGACACTTTCCACATGTGTTTCAGGACAAAGATTCACAGAAAATCCAGATAAGGATCGCTCCGGAGCAAAGAGACAGCAGAGGCCAATAGCGGCAATCCATCAGAGTCAAGCTGTATCAAACAGTCTCTGCTCGGTATGACCTAGTAGTGATGTGACAGCAGTAGTACTGACAGCGAGTGGGCGGCCGCTAGTGACAGGCCGGCCTCCTGGACTGGTCCATTTAGTCCCACACCAGCAGTGACCCTGAAACAGCATCCGCTGGCCTCACACTCCACTGCACAAACAGGTCAGAGCACACACACACTCACTGCAGCTCACTCTGATCAATGGGCCAGACATTCAGCGTGTCACACACTCACAGAGCAGAGCAGCAGAAGCTCTCCTGTCATTTTACATAACAGTCATCTGAAAGCGACTCACATCATCTCTTCTAGCAAAGAAAAAAAAATAAACCTCATGTGAGGGAATCTGGCTCGAGTGCATCTTCTGTCTGTCATCATCTGCAACCAAACAAACCCCCCTCGAGCTCAGCTAAGCCATGCTAGGCTAACGCTAAGGTAAGGTAAGCTTTCCAATCTGCTCCTATTGACGAGCAGGACTTTAGGCGGCCAAACTGCTTTGTCATCAGTGCTCTGTGTAAATCAGCGGACGGTTGGATAAGGTCTAGTGCCAGTGACACACTTTCCCCTTGGTCCCCCAGGTGTCAGGCCCCACCCACAGCACAGAGCAGGGTGATGATGACTGCCCCCGACCCCGTCGATATATCGATCTCAGCCGCACAGAACAAAGATCCATTATTTACCACTTGTTTGAGAGCTCAAACATCCGATGCAGCAGAGTTATTCGGCTGAATTTATGGCGAATTCTTTGCATCTCATATCATTTGCCAAACCTGTTTAAATCAATGACATTTCAGTTGAAAAGCGGAATAATAACAGCATGTTTAGCCCAAATGATTTATCACTTCCTGGATTTCTCCTCCTGTAACTGCTCAATATCGACCGGCCTCTCAAGCATCCGTCTGCCAAACTATTATTTATATCAGTAAAGCAATACCTGTATATATGCATTTTATTTATTTTGCAGTAATATAATCCACCACATAACATTTAGAAGATTGGAAGTACTACATAATATGGAAAGCACATTCACCTAATATTGTTAGAATTACTGCCTCATGGCTGTACGCCTCCACCAACCAATCAAGTCTGTTCAGACTCATATAATATGTGTAGTAAAGACTTAGTCGGTATTAACAGCAGAAAAACAATCACCTGAAGCTCAAAGCCAATGAGCTGGGAGTGGTGGACAACAGTGCTTAAAATGTGGATGTTGCTGCAAAGAAGCTACAGATTTAAAAACACGGTCGCTTCGCACAAATCTTCAACCCTGCAGCACAAAAAGATCTCTAGTGTCACCAGGTCAGTACCAACTGTGAAACACGCTGGATGAGTTACAGCATTGAATAATGGCCAGAACATTGTCTTTGAAGAACATAACAAAGGTTGCAAGGTTACAATCATTTATCATTTAACAACACCAGGGTTGCGTAACGAAATTGAGGGTGAGTCCCTTTTAGCTACTTCCCAGAAAAAGAAAGGAAAAAACAAAAACAAACTATCTTATATGGGGGAGCATGGAGGATGAATTGTGGAGGAATAAGGCTGGTGCACTTTCTGCTTGTATGGCAGTGACTACGTCTGCATCTCTTGCCACATGTTAGTGAACTTGACCTCTGACCTTTTGAAAATATAACATCATCACTTCATCATTTGAGTTCTGGTGTCAGGGTAAAAATTCTTGAGTTGCAGCCTAAATCAAAACCAACAACGTCTATCGCTCAGCACTTTCTCACTTCCTCATACAAAGCCAATTTGTCTGTAGTTAAGATATAATCATAAAATATAATGAATAACATAAAAAAAAGACTCTGTGTTTTCCTCAAACTGCTGATGTATATTGTGCATTTGTTGGGGACTACTTCCAGTTGCGGATTAATACACATTTGGTGCCACAGTAAGACTTCCCAGCAGCAGGATGTCACTGTGCCCGTGTTCATGGCAGTACAGGAACTTCTCAGGGAGCGCTGATGTGGCTCGTTTTTATAGCTGTCTCGTGAAAATTGAGGCAGAATCTATATCAGGCTTTGGATACACAGATGATGCTTGTCAGCAGATCAATACATTTTAGGTTTTGAACTTTATATGAAATTTGCTGACGGTAAGGAACATATGGAACAAGCACCAGTTTTATTGTTTAAGGCTGAACTGAAGAGTCTTTCACTGCTCCCTGAGAGATGCTCGGCTGTTTATAAGCGACTTCAGACCTTGGTTTGTAGTTTATTCTTGATTTACAGCTCACTGATCGGGCTGTCCTGGACTATGTGATGTGTTGTTCCCTCCCGTTTGATTTGGCAGCTGGCTGATAAGAACTTTTATTGTATTTCACTGGATGAATGCAGCACTCATTCTCTTATTTGGCTCTTTATTTAAGATTCATGAAAAGCTTGACCTCATACAACAAGTAAGACACCGAAGTGAAATAAAGTTGACACCAATGTTGTGTTTAGGAAACTTTTCATGTGCGATCAGGCGGCTGGAATTACTGTAAAAGAAAAATAGCCATTTATGAAGCTATTTTCCACCATAATCAGCTCTTGAAGGGAGTACAATGGTGGCAAGACATCTTCATCGACTCAAGAAACAAGCAACATGAGCGGAGGTCTTTTATGAAAAGGGATGGGGAGGACGAGAATGAAGTCCCTTTGTGTTCGTAATGGTTCCAACGAGCTAAAAATCAATACAGACCTCTGTCTGAGCAGTCCAGATGAAAGGAAAGCATCAGTATTTTACCGACCGAACACAGCACTCACGCCGGGCAGGCAGCCATTTTGAACATGATCACAGCGGCAAGCAGTCGCTCAATCCCCCCGCTCTCAACTCAACACCTCCGCTGACAAGAGCGCTGTCAGACACAATACAGTGGCTTCACCCAGCGTTCCCCTTATTTAGAGGTTAATTACTTTGCTGAACTGGTTCCCATTGTGTCAGCTGGAAATCGAAGCGCAGAATCACTGTAGACGAGTCACAAAGTAAAAACTTCAGTGATGGCAAATCGTGAAGTCAGTGACCGACAGAGCTGAGTCCATCCTCATCACCTTTAACTGAGAGTGTTCCAGTGTAAACATGTCTTGCAGCTTCGCACTGCAAAAACCCCCCCACATTTCATCTGGTGTATTTGTCTAATTTCCAGTCGAAATATCTCATCACACTTGATATGAGACGCAATTTTCGACCTGTGCAAGCTTGAATTCATTGTCTTTTAATTCATCTTTGAAAAGGCAATTTTCCACTGTGTTCTTACTGCTAATTAGTTAATTACTGTCAGGTTTTACCAGAAAGAAAAAAATAAAGGACCCAAATAAAAGAGTCAAAGCAGGCAGACAGTGGAAACCAAAAAGCAAGCGTTGATAACCGAGGTGAATCCAAAAGACAAAAGCAAGAATTCAAAAGCTAAACTGAGGCGTACAAACCAGGATGACACGAGGAACAACGAGCAGCAACGCAGGTGAAACATGAAAAACACCAGATTACAACACGTTAGTCTCCAAGTCACCGGGTTTTCTGAATGGTTAGACCCGCCTCCCCACTCACACTCTCACCAGAAGTGTTAATGTGTGGAAGAAAGCGCATAAAGATACATAACATTTTCATGAATATATAATGATGTGTTCATAATTAAGAGCAACAACATGCACACTAGCATGGTAAATAAGCTAACATGGGCTTTTCTTACAGCTTCACAAGAAAACACCCAGAAACCATCACAAACCCAAACTAATGCTGCACAGTCCGCAAACGTTGTCATTTAGATATGTTTTATAACTGTATTTAAACACACACAAGTCAAGCAGTAAATAGAGATTGTGTAGAGACCCCGTTAATAAAAATCAGCATCTGCGGCAAAACGATACTTATGCTGTTTTCGATGCTGATGACTTTCCCCCCAAATATCCTGCGAACAACACACAGACCGACCGAACCGACCGACCGGCCACTGGGACAGAAACATAACCTCCTTTTGCAGAGACAAAAAGAGAACACGGAGCTGGAGCAGCTTTCATCAACTGACTGCAGAGTGAGTCGGGATTGTGTTTCGCTCGCAGGTAACACGAACATGGTCGAGTATTTAAAAAATGATGAAACGATACAGCACATTCACACGGTGTCTGTGTGTCTGCCTTCTGCTGGCATCTAGTTAGACCTGGCAACTAACAACATACTGCTGCCTCCCTCGCGTCCTCTGTGTGAGTGTGCGTGTGCGTGTGTGTGCGTACGTGTGTCAGATTGAATAAAGCACTTGTACCATGTGCTTTTGTGCGTTCAAGTGCATGTTGCATGCGTGTACGCATTTGTGCGCATGACTTTTCCTTTGGCATCAGACACACACAAAGAGAGAGAGGGGGAGAGAGAGAGAGAGAGAGAGAGAGTCCCACTGGACATCATTGCAGCACAGTCCCACATAATGCATGAGTGCCACTGTCTCACTACACACACACACACACA
>CAEMYA010002117.1:322990-333572 GCA_903131615.1 Diplodus sargus | reverse complement strand
AAAAAAACAACAGCAAATATAACAGCTAATAATGTATCAGGGCTCCTCGGAGGGAATCGTCAGGAGGCACAAAACGTTCCAAACTGTGAATATTTTAAGTGCAACCACCAAGGGATGAGTGAAGTAAACTCCTCGTAAATCCTTCGCCACTTAGCATCCATAAAACATGAGCCAGAGAGAGGGGGAGGAGGGGGGGAGAGAGGGGAAGTTATCGGGAGATAATGGACGACGGCCAATCAAACTGGCCGGGCCTCCTGCTAAGATTTTAGCTCCAGTGGAGGAAAAGGTGATGGAGAAAGCGAGGCTGCGGGGTGAAATACCTTCCCTTGCGAAGCGCAGGGTAAAATGAGCGAGCGAGCGTCGCCACTCAATGACATTGTAGCCGCGCAACGTGACGGGCACGGACAATATTTCAACGTGTCGGAGGAGGAAGAGCAAACAGGTGTGAGTAATAAAATTAATGATGGCTGAATTCCATTTAGTTGCTTTGGAGTATTGCATGCTGGCTTGCTGTCACACTCTCATGGCTTACTTTAACAGAACAGAGCCATCGTTAATGTTATTAGTAACACTGGTGCTTTTCTCCACCATGACAAGTTGAAATATCTTCTGTGAAAAGGGCCTACAGTCATTGGTTCAGCTTTTATTTCCGACAAGGGGACAAGACTGCTCGGTGGGTGAGACTAAATCCGAGTTCCTGGTACTTTTGGGGTTTGCCGGCAGCTCTGTTGATAAAGATTGGTCAAGCTGATGTGTCATCGCATCACAGCCAAGGGCCACAAACACAACATGTGGCAGAAACAGGGAGACAGTTGGCTCAATATAAAGTTACAGCGGAAGAATGTAGAAGAAATACAAAACGACATAGTGATCCCGAGCACTGGACGCCATTTTGGCCCAGTGACCGGCTCATGGTGGCCCCAGCAGTGCCCCGGATTCTCCTTCAGTGCATTATGTACTTGTGAATGTGAAAGAAAATCAATAATAATATCAGCACCACTTCTTTTATGGCGTCCGTTCCATAGCCACTTATTTGACTTGCGTAGCAGACACAGCACATAAAGCGGATGAGGTCAGTCACACTGTCGCTTATTTAATGAAGTGTATCCGACAGTTTGGATGGTGATTGTAGCGTTCACGTTCACTTTCTCTGACCTGCCGCAGGACTACGGATGCGTATTAGCTTGAAGCAATGGATGGGGACATGAGCTGTACCCTGTACCCTCTATGTAAAATAGAATAAATTCATTTAAAAAAGTTCTGCAAATTCAGAAACACCCTGAATGAGGTTATGAAGCCAAGTTAATATAATAGTTTCCTTTAAGGGCCATCTAAAATGTGCCACACTTGGTAAATTCATTCATTTATTCATTCAACCAGTGTTTTATTCACGGAAAACTAACCGTTCGTTAACCTCTTTTACAGCAATGTCCTGAATTCACAATCATACGCGCTGGAACGTTACAGATGTTGTAACAAAAACTGTAATATCCATAAAGAATTTATTAAGACGAAATGAGAGCAAAAAGTAGCAAACTAGCAAAATAAGAAGATCATATAAACACAATGATTAATAGACTTGTCTCTGAATTAACCAAAGCAGTAACACAAAGTGTACAACAACCATCTCATCCAGTAATCATAAAAATGATCTACCCACGCCGACAAACAGAGCGCTTACCAAAGAACCTTCTTTAAACCTACCAAACTGTTATTTTGGCGTGGACACATCTCATCATCAACTCATCTATCTGTTTGATATGGGAAACTTGTTACAACCTGTTATAAGCGCCAGATGGTTTGTTGCACAAGACAATCTGGCAAGTCATCCTTGGAAAGTGCTCGCTGAAGGGCAGACACTTTCAAAAAATACTTGGCAGGTGATTGAACCATCTGTCTATTATCGTCTATTACAGGCTAACGGGCTACACATGGTGGAAAGTCTTGCTTTTCGTCTTAGCGTCCATGTTACCAAGTTGGAGAACGTGTCTTTTTTCCGCGAGACACGCAGGTTACGGGCCAAAATAGACTCCTGCACACTCCTTTTTCTTCCTTTCCCTCCAGTTATCTCCTTCTCTCTCCTGCTTTCACCTCAGATTTGTGAGATCAGGTGATGTCGCAAATTCAGCAACCTAAGAAGGTAAAACTTGCTAGGAAACAGTTACAGCAGTTACAGAGAAACTTCATTAGTCACTTGGAGTTATTACTATCTTGGCCAGGTCTCCCTCGAAAAATAAATTTTAATCTCAAGGGACTACTTGGTTAAAAGTTAAATAAAAAAATAAAAAAACTAAGAAAACTCCAAAGTCCAATATTCACTCTCTTTTAGCTCTGATTTTGGTCTCCACCAGGTCCTGAGGGAAACATCTGCCTCTTTAGCTACCAAATGCTCCTCTATGTTCACCAGCTTCTCCAAATGGCACTATGCGAGCACCGAGAGTGAACCAAACACACTGAAGATGTTTTTGTTGATGGAGTTGAAGGGCTGCTGAGTGCAGGGGAATTTTAATTTCTGCACTCACTGAATTAACATGCAGTCGAAGTAAACTGACAGATTTTTTTTTCTTAAGAAGAGGAAGCCTCAGTGGAGGAGAGTTTGATAGACAGATGGCTGCCAAATATTGACAAAGTGTGAAAAGCAGACTATTATGTGCTGCGCCATGAGCTGGTGTCCCACAGAGCCTTCACACAAACTAACAAATCAGCTGAGGAAGATTCATATTCACAACTGCCAGATGAAGCATCAAATAACTGTTTGTACAGCATGTTTAAGATGGATATTTTTCAAGTTTAAATTGTCTGTAAGAATGGTCCTTTTATCAGCCTTATCTCATAAATATGACCTGAATTTGAAGATAGCCACACAAAATAGGGGGCAGTATAGCTCAAGCGGAACCTTTAACTGCTGCTCTTTATTTGCTATCCGTGACTATAGCTAATGTTAGCTCTAGTTAGCCGCTAGAGCTAGTGGCCTTTGAGTTTCATGGAGGAAGTAACCACAGGCAATAGGGTTCAGAATGGGACTATACAAAGCCTCTGAATGACAAATGCCAGTACGAAGACAGGGAGCAGGCAGTATGGAGGCGATTTACAGCAGCTCCGATCAGGGCTATGATTCTATTGATGAGAACATTTCGTGTCTATATCAAGTTTTAATAAAGTTTATTTTACGATGACTTAAGGTAATGACTTAAGGAAGAACAACCGCCCAACTCGGGGACACATGAATGCAGCATATGCTTGTCTTAGTTTGGCAAAAGAGAGAAACTTATCTTACAAATTGCCCCTTTGAGGAGGAGTTCTCTTCAACATTTGGCCCCATTTTCTGCGGTTTAGTATAGTGATAATAACATTTTACACAATGAGTTAAATGCTGATGAGGGTTGAGTTTGGATCACTGAGAAAAGGTAACGTATTTTTTGGGAGCGTCGCCATTTTAAGGTTCATCCATCACTAAAGTCCATCGTTTATTGTTCCATACAGTGGAAGTAAACTTCTCCTTTTTTTTTCTCCCTGTTAAATCTCTATTTATATTTGTCATTAGTTCTTCTTTTCCTCTCTCATAACCACTGAGTATAAAACAAAGCAAAGGGCGTGTGTCTTATTTACAGCCTGTTTCTTCACAAGCTTCTATGAATACAGACGCAGTGTTCTCATGATGTGAAATACGCTGCTGCTTTATCAGCCTTAATGGGTCCAAACCTCACATGAAGCTGGGAGGCACACATACACACTCAGTGTGACACACATAAATACCCACATGTGAGCATGTCAGGGAGAAAACCAATAAGCTGCAGTATGGCTCCCCTGACGCTCGCTGCAGCAGCGGCTGCTGCCGCTGCTTCATATCCGTAAGGCCTGATTTACAGCAGCTGCTGGACATTTCTCTGCTCCACAGGTGACTTGGCCAATAAACTCAAGGTTCATCCAATACAGACATCAGCAGTGACAACAACAGCTGCCGTACAGTCTATTGCACAGACATACACAGCAAAACACGATAATGATAATTTATTGAAAGAAGGATTTAGAATTATTCAACCTCTCTAATTATATATTTTGCAAATTATTATTATTTTTAAATTGTGTTGTTTATACAAAAAGAAAGTTTTAATACTAAAACAATACACAGCAATATGTCTTTGAGAGATAATGGTTATTTGTGTCCATTGTTTATGCTCTTGTTATTCAAATATAACTGCATGATTTTATGATTGAATGAAATCTCAGAAGTTACAGAATTTGAACTCCTCCTCTTTATGGGACATCCACAATCAAGAGGTTCACAAACTGTCAGGAAGGAGCGACGTGAGGAGCGAGCTGCAATTTGCATCAGGACTTGTTCTCGCCTGAGTCATAACTCTGTCACATCCGAACACACAGACATGTTGGACATATTTTTAGATTCAGCGTGACATACACTTCCCGAGGATGTAATTATCTCAGTGTCTATCGCTAATTAACCATCCATTAATTTGTTTAGAAATCATAGAAAAAACATGCTCATTATAATCCAGAGCTCGGCTGACAATCGTCATGCTTTTAATTTTTCTTCAGTATCACAGTTATCTAGTGATAGTTCTCTGTACATCCATGTGTACTGTTGCAACCGGGAACTGCTCATAGCTAATAAGGCACACTTAAATGGCAAAATACCAACAATTAGGGGCTAAGAAAAAAACTTGTAGCCCACAGCTAACTATTAGTCAAACATGGATGGATTGCCATGAAATCTGACATTCAAGAGCTTCAAAGAATGAAGCTTAGTGACTTTTCATCCACTGCTACCAGCAGGTCAAAGCGTCCAATTGACATATCATCAGTGACACATCCCGACATCAACTGGATGCATTAGCACATAATTAGTGCAGACATGAATGCATTTCAGAGGATGAATCATTGCGACTCGATACTGACTCTTTATCAGCCACCAACAGCAAGTTGACATTTTCTAGATTGGTCCGAATCTATAACTAGAGGATACATTACCACGGAATTTAGAAAAGGCATTCATATTGTCTTTAGGATAAAGATGAATCATTTTATATATAACTGTTCAGTTAGCGTCACGTCAACATTTCAACTGTCCAGCACTGCATAATTGGTGAAGAGCTAATGTTAGCGTACTTATGCTAAACCAAGATGGCAGAGGAGGTAAACATTTCAAGGTGAACATGAGAAGCATTTTAGCATGCTGGTGTTAGCATGCTGGTGTTAGCATGCTGGAGTTAGCATGATGGTGTTAGCATCTAGCAAAACAGTGCTATAATTGCAGACATACCGAATGGCCCTGGTGCTCAGTGCAAGGAAATGGATTGTGGATGGACAGAAATGCTACCTCCGCTATGAGAGAGAAGCTAATGTTCTCTGAGACAAATAAAGCATGGTGACAAATAAGTGAGGACATAGGACACTGCCCTGTGCTATTCCACTTTTGTAAAACATTTTCTTAAAAGAGGAATGTACAACCAACTTTGTGCGTGCTCTCTATGTGTAACATAACTAGAATGCTACCAATATTAGCTGTAATGCCATCAGAACTTTAACTTAAAAAATGTTGATTACAATTGAGCTATAGGCCTGTTACATATATCAATATGTTGGCCAATTTGCTTATGCTAACTTCCTGTGGGCCCCTGTCTGTCCAAAGCTAAAATGATTTCACCGTACTTGAGTCATAATCCCTGAAAAAAATGGATGGAGGAGTTTTGAGAACACAACGGAGATCATGGACGTTCCCATAAGAATGAATGGATTTTGGGTTAATGTGCATGTACACACAGAGCCATGTGTAAACGAGGTGTCAGTCTTGGTTTAATTCCTCTCCGCACAATAGTCTTTAATATTGAATCAAATGCTTCAATCATACATTCTTCAGGAAAAATAGAAACAATAAGAAAACATCTAAAAAATACAACATGCACTCATGTGCTCAGCATGTCCATTTATCTGTATTACACTGCCCCAAAATATCACTGCTAGCTCCAAGCAGTAGGTCACATTTCCTGACGCCACGCAGTTTACCAGTGAATGTGAGTGCATGACTGTAAGTGTAGCCAATGAGCGACCGTCGCAGACAACGTCAGCAGTCAGCAGTACTGTATTAAAAATACAAAGTGTCAGTATAGCACCTGCATGCAGCATCAGTTATGTCGCACATCAACACCCGCTGACGAAAACACGTCACCGTACATGCTGACGATGACAGCACTGAGGAAAAGTAGCTGAGTGGACAAGGAGGGTGCAGACAGACACAACAACTGACACCAGGTGCTGTGTGTGTGTCTGTATGAGTGTGTGTTTGCACACAGCTTGTGTAGGAGCATGTGTATTGGTGCAGCGACGGCTCTGGCATCATTTGCATTTATACTGCTATCACTGACTGAAATATTTTTATTCTTTTCTGAGTATTTGATTATATTCAAATGATGCGTTGCCTTCCATGAGGAAAACATGGTACTTTACCTTTAAGATGCATGTGGAGGTTTGAGTGCATCTCTAATGTAAAATAATCCCGTTATCATGGCCTCCAGCGTAGGAGGATGGGCTCTGTTAGCATGTTAGCTAATGGTATATGACTCACTGGACGGTCAGAAAGCACAGTGTGGGCCTGGGGGAAGAGCTGCACCATGAGGCCTCCACCTGCTCAGCTCAGTCAGGTGGTTGCGGGTCTGCTGTCAGCCCCGGGGCCCAGCTCGGAGCTGCGCCACGGGGCCCTGACGAGCTACCCACAGAGGAATATCATCGCTAATAGGATCTGTTTTAGGTCATAGAAGTGCACACATGAGCAGACGCGGATGCACGCACACACACTGAGACATCATGGGAGAGGGCATTCGGAGGAAGAGGAAGCTGAACACTGGTTGAAGAAACACTCTGCTCCAATGATTTTTTGAGACAGCGTATCCACCCACTTACACACACACATGAACACGGACAGACGAACGCACACGCCAATGTGCATGCACGCGTACATGCACACACACACACATACACTAACAAGAGCTGGGAGATTCTTGGTCTGAGGACAACAGTTCTTTTTCGGCTGATGCTGTCAGATCGGCTCATTCTCAGGAATGCATGGAACTGGGAACACGTGCGCGCGCACACACACATACACACTGGGTCTTCCACAAACTCTGTCTTAAAAGTAACAGAATAAACAATGAGAGAATAAGATTTAGGCAGACAAACAGATGAATATTCATGACATGCAGTTTGCGTACATGGGGTGAGGCGAGGTAAATCAAAGCTGTGAGTCAGGGAGAGGAGGAGCGAAAAGAGGACAGGACGCAGAGCGAGGGCAGTACAGACAGTGATATCTCAGCAGCCATAAACAAACCAGAGCCGAGACGGTGCTGCAGCCTCCCTCCCCTCCTCCCAATGATTCAGTCCTCCTCCTCATTCTCTGTGTTTCTATTACGTCACACTTTTATCTTCCATTCATGAGGGCATTAATCATGTTAATCCAACAAGGTGGCTCCTTTTTTTTTTATATAGCGAGAGAGGCCTTCACCTCAGAAGGTAACAAGAATGAGTAGGATTGTACCGTTCAATTAGTTTTCTTCAATGCCAGCAGAAAGGACTAATCAATATCTGTCCTTCCATCTGACACTTTGGTGGAGAGAGGGACATCTTAGGAGCTTCAGGAGATTACTATTACATGAAATATGGATATTCTTGGTCGCCAGAGGATGACTCCTAATGACCCTTCGACCTTTTGGACAACATCCTTAATTTCAACTCGATCAACACTTGCTCGGTGAAAAATTATTAGAAAAAAACTATGTCCAGAAAGTCAATGAAATCTGTGGAACACATTCATGCTCCCCGGAGGACGAATCATTTCGCTCTCGCCACAAAGCTCATGTCTACGCCACAAGCGTGACAGACACATCTTTTACTCGTACATCTCTTTGCAGCAGTCAGCGCCTTCTGCAGGCTCACCTAACGTTTTTCATTTATGTCATATGAATCAAGCGCAAGAAAACATGCTCACAAGCAAATGATATTAAATCAGAAGTGCAAATATGAGCTGCCACTCGCACAATATCAGTCCAGAAATCAAAGAAGGCACCTGCCCTCTTATGATCGGCTTTCAGTACAACCACACCTGAACTTCCTTGTATAGGAAAAACTGTTTGCTAATCCATAACGCCTTTACAAAGTCACAATATGTCAGATGTTTCGTTTACAGCTTGTTCTGCAGTCCCAAAGTGGTTAAAAAATAAAGTGAAATGAATGAACAAAGCATTCAAAACATACCGGTTTATTATCTACTGACAAGCCCTGCAGCTCTGAGGTCACAGTTCAGTACAAAACCACTGCAAACTACAGACTCAGAAAATTAAAATGGAAATGAGTCTAAAAACTGTTCGAACTGTGTGCTTAAAGGCTTCACAAATGTCAGATTTAGCCAGGAGTTATATTGGACTACATTAAATCGCACAGGTGGACTTCATAAACTGATAACTGACATGCGATTGTGAAGATTCTTTGAAACGGTGCCTCAGAAATGCAAAACGATGTCAGACATGGAAAAAAAAAAAAATCTAAGTGTTTCATGTTCATCCCTGGGAAACACGGTCCAGACCCGACACTGTTGTCACACAGCTGACATGTTCTGTCCTGCCGCTACCTTGCACTAACCGCTGTAGAGATATTTGTCCTATTTTTAGAAAAGCGCTGAAAGCAGCTCAGACAAGCAGAAAAAATATCAAAAAGCACACAATATACTTGCAGAGTTACCCAGCAAAGAGGGTGGGAGAGGGGGGAGGAGGAGGAGGAGGAGGAGAAGGAGGAGGAGGGCAGACAGTTATCAAGAACTTAAAGTAAGCGTCAACTTGGATTGCCATGCAGGGAATGCCAGGAAGAGCTTCCATCCCTCGGCTGCCTTTCATCAAAAAGGAGGAAAAGAGGAGAAAAAAAAATGCTGCAACGGCTTTATGTAAATTCTGTGTATTTCAGTCACGTATATAAATCTGCGGAGGGCGCTTATGGATTTACATTACAGCTAATAACAAGCCGTGCTGTAAGATGAGAGTGCCAACACACTCCGGTAACAAGGTCATCATCTGAATGACAACAACAGCGTCCACGCCGCCGCTTGCTGAGTGTTAAATGTATGCTTGTACGACACCGTGAAATGTTATCTTCCACCCGTTTGCTATTTTTCTGTCGGCTTATGTCAAAGGGACTGTGAAAACTGGCATCAGCTGTTAGATTCTCACTCAGTCCCTCTGAAGGAAAGCGGGCCGCTCGTCGCGCGACTTCAGACAATAACCAAAGAGGAAACAAACAAATGGATCTGGAGAACTAGCTGTTTATATGACAAACCTCCGCAGGAACGCCACATCAGAGAGCGCGGAGGGGAATGCATTCAAAGAAGTGAATGTGCACAAAAAGTAATTAATTCAGTAATGAGATGCTTTTACCCTTGGGTGGTGAACATAGAAGGTCATGGGGCGGATGAAAAAGACCTCAACCAACAACGACCTTCAGGGAGTTCTGCTCACTCACATGCGCGCGCACAGACACACACGCACGCTCACACACACACGCACGCATGCACGCACACACACACACACACACACACTTATTTATGCACACATTAATAAATGCCACTGTGCATGGAAGAGACAGGGAGCATAAACACAGAGACATGATGGGAAAGATGAGAACATAAAAAGTCTCTTCAGCTGAAACAAATGGAGCTCCGGACTAGAAAACACACAAAACTGAGGAAAGACCTTTACCTTCTGTAAAGTTTGTGCTGCTCGGTGGAAGCACAATGACAGTGTTGACATGCCAATGTTTAGCATGACATTTACGAAACCTAGTTTTGTGTGTTAGCATGCTATCATTCAAGTCTGATGACGCCAAAATTAGCATGAAGTTTGTGTCTTTGTGTTGTTACTTCCCTGTCACGCAGCCATTCTTCAAGTCCAAAAGAGAATATACCCTCAGCGCTGTACAACATATATGTGCGATAGTCTCTACGACAACATACGAAGGTTCCTGCAGAACCATTATGAAGCTCAGTGTGTCGGCTCTGGCTGTCACCATCTTGGCGCTGCCTGACTCCGCTTTAACTCCCGGCAAATACAAAAGCGTGCAAAGAGGTGGAGCATGGGTGAAGCAGTTAGCGGCTAACTGTCAGTCAGAGTGGCCGAGCCTTTAATTGTGCATAACTTTACGGTGTAATATAACAGAACGCCAAAACATGCAGCAAGTTTGTTTTCTTTAGAAATTGCCAAACTCACACCATTTGTAATAATAATAATAATAATAATAATGCATTTTATTTGAAGGCGCCTTTCAAAGCACTCAAGGACACCGCACATAACAACAACAGTACAACAAAAGACAGTACAAGTACAGGACAATTTAGTGCAAATAAAATCAGTAAGAGGATGCAGTTACACGGTGCCGTCTCGGCACAGAGTTCAGGCTCTGTAGTCCTCATCGTATAGGAGGTCAACCGGGCCGGTTTAGGCAGGGCTGAGCTTCCAGGGTGAGAGTAGTGCAATAGATAGGAATAGGGAAGAGTGTGTGCAGGATTCAGATTCCATAGTCCTCACCA
>CAEMYA010002117.1:302588-322929 GCA_903131615.1 Diplodus sargus | reverse complement strand
CTGTAAGACTGTCAAATTTCTGCTGGTCCTTAAACTAACCATGTGCTGCAAACGGTCACATTCAGCCATTTCTCTGCTGTGGATTTGTGCTGTGCTGTTTTTTGTGCTTGCTGTGCTTGCGGAGGTGCACTGAGGGGCTGGGCGGGGTTCGCCCTCACCGGAGCCGCTGACTCACTCACACCTGCAGCAGATTGGCAATCAGCGCCTGCTGATCAGCCCTGGTCTTCACTCTACCTGCTGCCAGATGATCTCGTCAGCTACTGAGCGGAACACGGCCCCAGTTAGTGCTCGTCTCTTTAGTGTTGTCTCGTGTGTTTTCCTGCTGATCTTTACAAAGAGACCTGACTCAGTTTTTTGCTCTTTTTGCCTTCACTGTTGACCACGTTCGTCTACCAGCAGCTCCACTTCCAGTTAGCCAGCCTCCAGCACCTCTGCAGCCACGCTTTAAGTCGTCCCAGGGACTGCATTTTAGGGGGCACTAGCGAGCCACTCGTGGCCAAAATTGATAAAATACGCACATTTCCTTCGTGACTGACGTTTGTGCAAAGTGCCATGAGTTTCTTTTTGCATTAAATTTAGCATTCGAAAGCTCTAAAACAAAAAGAGAAGCAATTGGTTTGTGAGAAAAAGAAAAATTCCTTGCATTTGAAGATGGTCTTCACGCGGTCCATGCTCAGACCCTAAACAACCTAATTTAAACCTAATCTAAATGCTATTATTTCATCCAAAATCTGACAATACAATGTTATTGCACCATTTAACACTGTTGATGTACATTAGCTGTTCAAGCAAAATAATTATAACAATCAGCTGATAACTAATTTTTTTGTTGTTGCTTGTTTTCTCTTTTATTCTTTACCTTTTATTATTCAACTGACCATATCTAGTCTGTAAATCAATTTTGTTTTCTTCACATCCCATTTTTTTTTTATAGTACAGCAGAGGCTGTAGGGAATTTTAATTAGTTTTGCAGGTGTGTTGGAATAATTGAAAGCGGGATTTGATGATGATGCTAGATTAAAAGCCACCAAAATTACAGCACACCCAGAGGGAGACATGACTCGGATATATCAGTCCAGATTAAAGGGGCAAGCCGACTAACACTCCTCGCGTCCGGCTGCCAGCGTGGCTAAAAAAAAATCTGAAGAGCTTTAGCTCAAATGAGGCTGAAAAACGGGGGGTAATGTATTTTACATCAGTGCTAACGATAGCTTATTATTGTGACTGCATCATTTCACAAATGGAAAACTGAGACCGAGCCGTGTCTGATTCTGAATGAAACATCAACAATCAGCTTCAATTATCAGCCTGACCTGCGAGATGAACAAACCGGGGAGCTTACAGGACAGACGGCAAACTACATGAGAGGGCGAGCGAGGAATGGTATGAATAAGAAGAAGAAGGAGAGAGAGAGAGAGAGAGAGAGAGAGAGAGAGAGAGAGAGAGAGGAAGTGGTGATTGAGTGACAGTGCCTGGAAAGCATGCCTCCATTTAAACACCGCCACAACTCACAACCAGATGGGAGGGTTAATGAGAAGAGAATCATGCCTGAACACGACGCCACGGTGTTGGGCTGCACCATCAGGGAGCGCTGCAAGACCCAACAGGGAGTGTGTACATGTGTGTGTGTGTGTGTGCGTGCGGAGGCTTTACAGTATGCGATGTGTGTGAAGAAGGATTGAAGGTTGATGCTAAAAACTGCGTCACTGGCAAACACCATCTGGCTGCTCAGAGGAGCGTGGACACCCAATCTCTTCACACACATCAACACACCCGAGAACACAGTTACCACGTCTTTAAGAGTAATTGTTGAAACAGAGGAGTCTTCCCCCATTTTCGCAGCCCCTTCCTGGGGTTTAAGCTGGCAACTGTCGGGCTGCAAAGTGCTCTCACACACAGCTCCATCTCGCTTCCACCGTAAAGTTAAACAGCATGCATTATTAAAAGACAGACCATGAATAAGCCAGAGGCCGTGTTGCATTTACACGCCTCACGACGCAGCGGGAATTGTTTTCTTATTTCTCGGTTGAGATTGCCGCACAATCAAAAAACGATGATGAGCTGGACAGTGTGGTGACACCATGAAACCACTGTACACACTCTGAACTGATGAACTGACACCCCAGAAATTGATAGCTTTAAGGAATTTTAACCTTTTATTCCAGCCTTAACCATCACCCCTTCCTTTTTTTTCCTTTTTTGTTGTCTGTATGTCCAGACGCTTTTAACATTTTTGGTTCTAAAAATGTGGTGCTGCAGTCACCGTCACGCTGTGGTTGATGTGGACACGAAGAGTAAAATTTAAACTCTAGCTGCGGGCTAACACCTGAGTGCTGTTATTCATTATACCTGGCATAACCTCACCATCTCCACAAGTGTCAGGATGCATTAGCTGCTGTAACCATGGATGGACAGCATTCAACTGGATTGATTTTCATTGTTTTTTATTGTGTAGAAAATGTCTACATTTGATGTCATGGATGCAAGATCGCAAGTAATAAGTTGGTTCTTTTTTTTCAGAAGATGATTATTAAATTGTTGTGTTCGTTTACCCTTGTTGACGACAAGAAGCAGTGATTCCATCCAACCGTCGACTGAATTTGAAGCGAACGTTTGAAAATTAGGCAAGTTTCTATCAGCTGGTTTGGAGCGCATAAGGGGGGCTACGATAAGCACGGTTCCATCAGGAGAAGGCAGTACGGACAATCATAAATGAGTAGAAGGACGTATAAATTGTGAAACAGAGACAAAACCAGTTGTTTGCCGACTGCAAGTGATCCTCAAGGAGAAGAAAAATCTTGACTTTTTTCAACGGTGGAAACGCGTCCCTCTTTCGAAATGGAAACTGCTGATCGTGAGAGTTAAATGTCTTCTATCAAGCACCTGAACTCAACAACTCAAGGGAGCATAAAAATGTTTCTTTATATTTAGACAGTTTGTTTCAAAATTATGCTGCGTCTTTAAAAGACACTACATTGATGGAAACACACCTAGTGAAAATACATGTGTGTGTGTGGGGCGTTTTACAATCTGATGGAATAATATAAGTGTTGATGCTTAAGGTACGGCCCCATGATGTGGTATCAGGCCTTTCTTCATCTGATGTTTCATTTCATCCGAAGCACAGTGCTGAGCTGGCATGATGACATCATGACACCACGAAGGATCATTTATTAAACTCATGCGATATCAGAGTTGCTGTTTACAACTACTCATGCAGGATAAGGTCACAATTACAGGGTCTTCAAGACATGTCTGTTTTTCCAGCAAGTGTCCTGAAATGATCCTGTTGGCCATCTTGAGATCTGGTGAGACTAAACCCGTCCATAATCACTGTACCTTTACGTGTTGGCTCCAGTTCTCCATATTCATCCTTTAAATCGTGCACACTGAATGCATTTATGGAGACTCTGTGCGTTGTCTTTATCTGTATGCTGCAGTGTCTCTCTGTATTGAACCGGCTGTGAAAACAAATCTCCCTCTGGGACAATAAAGTCTAAAGCTTCTTTCAGACAACATTATTAGCGGCTTGTAACCGTCCTAGAATTTGAAAAATGTATCATCAGGATGTTTTCAAGGTTGGGGAAACTGCACTGAACTCACCGTGTGACATTGTGATAAAGTCAGGAGCTGTAAAGATAACTTTACTACAACCGGACGGTCTCACAGAGCACTTTACTTTCCAGGGGGATGGGGGAGGGGGGGGCACATGGTGAACTGTCACCTTCTATCCTCGCGGGAATATCGGGCTCAGCTCCAAACCAGATACTGTATCTACCTCCAAACTCCATCTGTTATCCCTGGTGTGTGCTGTTCTTTGTCTTTCTCCTTTTCTGCAGCTTCCTCTCCTCCCAGATGACTGTGAGTGTGTCTGTTCCCGGCCACCCATTCCTCCTTTTCTTCGCTCTGTATTTGTTCTGCTGCTAATGTAGTGTCTCTCTCTCTCTCTCTCAGTGTGGAGCAGGGATGACATGGCGATGGGTAACTCTGGGCTCTTTCGCTCTCTCTCCTCCTTCTGCCACTGTTACACTTCAGTAAAGCTCAGTACAGTGGAGTGCTTCAGCCTGTGTGTTTAATTGCTTTTCACTTCCAAGACGCCTCCCTGCTGGCCCAGACGCAGAAATTCATACATCAGATGATTGGGGTGAGACCCATAAAGTGCTACTGCGGTGTCTCATCTGGGACTTGTTTCTGCACTTCACTTTAACAAAAATAATCCCCTTCTACTGATTCCCATCTACAGCTTGATGACCCCGAACTGATGCGCAGTAACCAACGGGTGACCAGTTACTGCCGGTTTTAAAAAGAATGATGTAAATGAAGACCCCACCTAGCGTCTGAACGTAGATAATATAATAAGGTTTAGGTGGTGAGAATTCAGGGAGGGATTATTGGGTCAGATTACTTTGAAACAATAAGTTGTTACCAAATGGAACGGCAAGTTTTGCAATTTGCAGTGTAATCCATTGGATTGAATTTTTTTATTTTCTTAATCTTAATACTTTTGGATGGTTTCTCCAGAACTGAATACTGAAAACAGTGCACCATGACTTGGAAACGTTCCATTTTGAGCAAAATGTGTGGTGCATGAATGCACACGAGGAGAAAAGCAGTGTTTAGTTGGGTGGATCTGCCTAGGGAGTATATTAACGGCCGCACATATATAGTTGGAGACCTATTTTAGCTTTTTATACTCTTACACTTTTCATCCGTCCGAGAGCAAGACGCCATCCGCGCTCCAATAACTAGTCAACAATCATACTTGCTCTCCCATGTACTACACTCTCTGGTGTAACATCCCTCTTGAAAACGCTCTGGTCGTGATGTGAGACGTTCCTATTCAGTGTAGACCTACTTATGCTATTATTTTGAGTGCACCTGGTTGTCATTCGGCGCATGTTGGTTTTGATCGGCAGCATAATTAACAAGCTTCCTCCACACGAGGCTCACCTGCTGCTGTGACAACAGAGTCAGTGGTGGAAAAAAAAAAATCCTGTTTTTTGGTCGACTTAAAAAAAAAACTTGTTGCTGACGGTGAAGGCAGGAGGAAGAGAGAAACAGAAAGGGGAGGCAAGACAACTGAAGCAGCACTATGTAGCCTAGCATATAGCGATTCTAAAGAAAGACGGTGACGGTGATGGTAAACGTTTGAAGAAAAGAAGGAGGTATAAAAAAGCATATTGCCTCTTCACCTTCCTACTTACTTTGGACTCTGGGGCCTATGAAGTCTTGATTCAAGTTCCAAGCAAGGACAGCTACCAAATTTTGGTTCAAGATGAGCCCATGTTTTTTTTTCTGCACAGGGTAACAGTTAGCATGATACTCTAGTGTGCCTTTGGTATCTGTTATCCTTTAACCCTTGTCACCCTGTTAACCCTTTCTGACTTTGTCCAAATGAGCAGATTCTTGACTCCAGTCTGACTAAAGTCAACGCTGGTCAACTCATCAAAAAATAAAAATAAAATAGAATAAAAACACACAGAAGCAGTCAGAAGTGTCCGACTGGCCTGTTAAAAATGTGCAGCCACAGACTCCAGCATGGATGCAATCAAACAACTCCCACCTCCCACTGCTGGTCAGAAAAAAGCGACACATTATCTAAATTGTTCACAATGTGAAAGCACAGTTTGCTGTTCGATGGCCAATCATCAAAAACAATGTGCACTGACTGTCAGTGCGCTCCATTGTACCTCATTTAACCTTGCTAAAAGTCACTTTTCTTCACAACGTGAGATGCCCCCACATGTTCATCTCACGCCACCGGCATTCTCTATCATGCTCCCTACCCTTCATGCTCCGGGCTCCTCAGGTTGATCTATCTTTATTGGTATGTGCTCTGGAAGACAGCTGGACCTCTTCATTTCTGTATAAATCTCCATCTGAGCGAGACAGCGGCGACTCTACCTCATTACGGCTGGTAACACGCGCTATCAACACCATTTGGGATCAGGATTTATCGTCTCATTTTCCCGGCTACTCCCTCGCTTCTTTTGCCACACAGACGAACAGACGAAGCTCACACAGTGTCGAAACTGCTGGCCTGAAAAGATTCTGTTTTCACAGTAGAGTTCACACAAGGTTGAGTAAAACCAATAAGGTTCCATGAAAAATAAAAGTCTGCCATAAGCTCATATTTAGCTCATAGTTATTAAGTCTAAAAAGATCACTTCACGCTAAATAAATTGGAATTGGAAGATTGGAGATGTACTGGCAGATATGTCATATGTATGTGGCTCTGTTTTGTCAGTTGGTCAGTACCACTGGTACAGACTACAAATATTTAGCCAAGTAAAGACATTAACGGTACCAAGAGGATGAAACCTGGTGAGTTAAGTGATTTCTCTTACTCGTAAACACAGTTATTGTAATCAGTTTAATGGAAATTGATGACAGCCCCATCAGCCTCTGAGGTACTTTGCGTTTAGCTCTAATTAGCGAGGGTTAGCATGCTAACACGCTAAACTCAGATTATGAACATGTAAACATTATACCCGCTAAATAGGGTGATAAAAAATGTTCACACCAATTTGTTATTAAGCCCAGTAGCGGACCAGACTGGAAATACCAGATTTTACCACTAGGTGTCACACATAACTCAGCCGCTCCCTAATGGAACCTAATGAGTGCCCATGAATTAGAGTGAAGCGGCAAAGATTAAAAAGAGAACAATATATTTTGGGGGGAAATTTTAAAATGAGGTGTTCATCATAGAATTAAATCAAAGCAGTTAAAGCTGGTACACCAGACTGAACTGGACTGGGGAAAACAGAAACCTTCCCAAGCCTGCTGCTAAACATTAGTATGTTAGCATTGTCGTTGGGAGCATGTTAGCAAACAGCAAACAGCTGTGCCCATACAACCACATGCACCTGCTACCATACAGACTCTTTTACTTGTTCAGCAACTTGTGGTCCACCAAAAATTGATGTGTTGCCATTTTCTTATCTTGGCACAAACGTACTGATACAAAACACTGGTGACTGGTCACCAGCAAGACCAGCATTTGTTGTGTTTTGGTATTGGTCTATCCCGGTTTTTCCAGGAGGGCACTTACTATGAGATTTTTGTGAGAACCTGCAGTCCATTTCCAACATGGTTCTGCTGTGGTAGCCATAATTTACGACTGAAAGTACAAAGAGAAATAAAGGCAGGCAGGAGACCGTGTCACAACAACCTGAACTAACCTAGTATTTAGTGTTCCTGACACCAATATATCTGCAGCCCTGCTATTAACCTCTGGGTTGCTACACTGCATTATTGTGTCACCATGATTTAGCCGGCAATAATTTCTGCTTTTAACCCTCCTGTAGCTCCACACGGGTTTCGGACTCAACTCGGAATAGGGGTTAAATTTTCCATAAGGTCTGGTGAGAAAGCCATTAATTTTGACTGAACAAGAGCTCCGTGGCTCTATTCACAATGTGTGCTTTCATCGGCACGTGCTTTTATAGGTTATACAAATTGACATTTCAAAGTAAAAGTCATCGTGAAAATTAAAATCCAATCAAAATATATATATAAAAAAATGAATTTCTGCAGCAAATTAGAGTGTGTTTAGTTCCTTCTTTGTCCTACTCTTAGTTAAGATTCATGTCAAGAATTACATTAAAACTCTGGACTCCATGTTCTCTTCCTGACTTCTTAACATTATAAGCTCTACTTTTTTCGTTGACAAAAGGCCCCACAAATTCACATCCAAGCTTTGTGTTGTTTGGTGAAAACCTCCCAGCTTCCCTTCAGAGCACAGCCACAGCACCGGGATAACAATGAACAAAGTAGAGATGATAACGGGTCGTTTTTGTTGCTGCAGTGGCCCTCAAGTGTGTTTGATGTAATATCTTATGTCTGAAAATGAATCCAAAATGAAAGAATGCAGCAGGACAGAGGATAAAAAAACAATCTGGAGGTGTTCACTGAGTGAGAATGAAACAGATGGTGACCTGGCCGGCGGGAACAATACAGCATGTTCTTATAGCATAATATGTCCTGTTGTTGCAGAAAAGGTTCGGACAGCTTTTCTTCATCCACAGCATGAATCAAATTACTACAGTTCAGGTGAAGTGTGTGACTAACAGCATCCCTTTTAGAGATGTGATGCACCTGAAAACCGTCACAGCGATCTCTGAGAGTGAGGGGGCAGATGAGATCGCTGTCAGTGTGAATATCAATAATTAAAACTGCTGCTGTTTATTTATTTGTTCTGGTCTGCTGCTCACTCAGCCTACTTGCAGTGCGGTTTGGAGGGTATACCTGAGCACACTTCTGATTCCAATTTGGATTCATTTCATATGGAATTATTGCGTATTCTACTTCTACTGAATTTTTTTTTCTCCAAATGTATCATACAACAAGCTTTTGAAATACATCAGATTGTTGAGTGGTTTCTGACCTTCCAGGCAAAAGGTAATAATTGTACTAATGTATGATGTATATGAGCTGTCAATAGACTGGAATTAAGAATTAAATTACTAAATACAAGTGGGCTACTAGCTTGTGAAAGGAAAATGAAATATAATATTGAAGATTTACAGTATTTGTGACATCTTGTTTATTTTATGAATGAGTTGATTTCAACTTTGTGTTCCTGCTGTACAAAGCGCATGGCACAATATATATTATAAGCCATACCACTGATTAGGGATTCTTCATAATGACTCTATAGCAGATTATTAGTTTGCAGACATCAAAATGTGCAGAATGATCAGGACAAGTGTTCTATGTATTTTGGAAGCGATTAACCAAACCGTTTTTTGCGAAAAAAGCAAAAACAAAATAGTGGGAAATCATCGTGAAATCAGCTCAAACCACACCTGTTGGGAGCCTTGTTGCCTCGCCACACCTGTACATACAAAAGTTATTCATACTTTAAAGTGGTCATCAGAGTTGGGACTATACTGGCCTAAATGGTCAGTTTGATAGCTCTAACAGTTTACAAGCTATCAGTGTTTACGTTTCAGGATATTTACTGACTGTTAACATTTCTATTAATCTTGATAAAGATTCCACAATTTTCACTCTATACACATAATTTATCGTCTCATCACGTGTAAACCTGCAAATACAAAAAATGTGAAAATCGCGTTTGAAAGCATTTTCTTCCCATGTCTGTGATTTATTTTACTTTACACTAATCCATCCACACTGTGCCCTGTTTTTTTCCTCTGCTGCTATAACAACCAATTTCCCTGCAGAGATCATTAAAGTTTCCTCATTTTTCTTTAAGGCCTCAGAATAAACAGAAGCTGCGAGAGGAGGACACCTGACTGGATTCAGTCCAACATCGAGCTGGTTTTGTGCTGTACCAACACAACTCTATTCCCCCTGCGACGAATCCACGTCAATGAAGCCCCCCGTGTGTGTGTGTGCAGGTGTGTGTGTTTACTTTTTATATTAGACTGGTGTCAAAGCACATCAGAACATCTCTCCTCCCTCCCTATCTCCTCTGCCTCATGAGCACACGTCCTCCTCTCCTCCTCCTCCTCTCTGTTTTTGTCCCTGTTATCTTTCTGTCCCATCAGTCACCCAAACAGACACCAACTTCTATCGCAAACATCTTACAAGGATGCACATCATCAGGGTTTACTGCATTTAAGACCGGTGAGACATATGAAATGTACTCTGGCACACACACAAGCAATTTATGGACTATGACAGCGGTGGAGGGGAGTAACCCAGGAGGAACTACCAGTGAGATTCTCAGCCACACACTGGCACCGTGTCTGCTGCTGGTTCATTCACTTCCTCGGATCGGACTGAAGTATCTCAATAATGACTGAGTGGATTAGCACTACATTTTTTGCCCACGTTCTTAGTCCCTGGAGGATGAATCCCAATGAATTTGTTGTTTCCCTAACTTTCCTTTTAGCTTGATATTTGTAGCTTTGGGTAAAAAAGTCTAAACTGATACTGGATTGATTGTCACAAATATGTTCATGTCAAGGTTCAAGATACAATACTTAATTGCCATATCAACACAATTGATTGGCATTTGGCAACACAGACAGGAGAACCACACATTTCTGGAATACACAAAGCACATGAAGAGAGTACGAACAGATGAGTAAGATAAAATCAGACGAGTAAATTGATCTCTGAATGAATCATTGCGTCATCACTGGGTCAAAATCCACCTTGCTAATATTTTGTTTCAGCTGTACTTTGTGTTAAGTGCTAATGTAAATATGTTAATACAGGTGTGGCTATTAGCTCACTGTTTTTGCAGCCCATTTTCACTCCCACCTCGTCAAATATGGCAGTTTTTGTCCGAGGCCGAAAACTTTAAACTGTAGTTTTAGCTCTCTAGCTTCAATTCTGAATGCACCCCTCCAGTGTAGCTGTACAAACGGCCAGAGGAGTCCACACCAGGGGAGGTCAAGATGGTTGGATTTCCTCCCAGGTGGCCCATGTTTGAGTGCTGACATGTTTCACCTCACACAGCTGACCAAATCATGATCTTCTCCTAAATCTAACCCAGTAATTCAGGTGTCTAAACCTAAGCAGCACATTTGACCATGTTGAACAGCAGGCCCTTCTTCAGACGATTTCCTGATAACGTTTTACTCATCAGATCTAGAGCAGAGGAAAAAAAATCCACATGGTCTCCAGCAAGAGAAAACAAGATCTGAAGGAGGAGCACAAGCCCCCTGCAGATCTCTCACCGTCTTTAACCTCAAAGAAAACATCTCAAACACTTGTTTCTGAGCCTGACTGAGAGTTAAAACACAGAATGCATTCCCCGGGTAATCCCTGTAGCTGTTGTATAGCGTAGCCGATTCACTTCCTGATCAACTTGCTGACAGATTTACATGAATTCATGTTTGTATGAATTACTTCAAGTTTAGCTTGAGCTCACGCTGAAGTCGTTACACAGATTAGGAGGATTATTCTTTCCTGCAAATTTTGCGACGGTTAAAAGGGCAAGGCAGCTTTCACCTACTGCCACTGACTGCTCCACAGCAGCTACTATCCAGGGACCTGATACGATTTCTGTTCAATTTAATGGTTTAAACCAAAGTATGACAATAGCTTCCAAGTTCGACGACAGAATGTCCCTTTAAATGCACTTTGATGGATACAGGGAGGTTGTTGATCTGACACACACATTTCAGAACAAGTGTTTTAAGCTGAGACAGACACCCACTTTCACAGCTTCAAACGGTTCTTATCTGGTGTTGTCATGAGTCTTTTGTTAGACAGGGGTCTTGCATAATGCAGGTTTAAGACACTTTGAATGTTCTTCAGCAGGAGGAGCATCATCTGGCCCGTCTGCCTCATTAACCCACCCTCAGCTCCCCACGGAGACAGGAAATAACACTGGGAGGAGGCCTGGATCCATGGAGTGGTATGAATGATGTGATGTGTGTGTGTGTGTGTGTGTGTGTGTGTGTGTGTGTGTGTGTGTGTGTGTGTGTGTGTGTGTGTGTGTGTGTGTGTGTGTGTGTGTGTGTGTTTGGGGGACAGATATAAAAATGGGGCAGAGGAGCTCATGGAAAACTGAGAAGTGACGACGTACAGATGGAGGGGAACAAGAATGCGTGGGCAAGTTGCAGAGGTTTTTGGTGATTTTTAAAAAATGCATACAAAGTTTGGCATTTAACACTGCCGTTACACAATGTGTCACACAGCTGTGAGTCAATATACAATTACTTTTCATTTCAAAATGTTGAAATCATTTGGGTCAGTTCCAAAGCAGAAGTCTCCTGACATGTTGTTGTCTTAAGTGCAACATGTGCTTCATATTATAGAAGCTTGAGCTCATATGAATACATGGCTAATATGGTATATTTTTCTGTGAGGATGATGATATACAGGCTGACACATTGGTGCCCTCACTGGGCAGTGAACAGGCATCCAAGTCCAGTTTGTGAAATTGTGAAGACATTCAATCTGTAGGATTAGTATACATGAGCCCAATTGACCATGTACAGGAATCCTGAACGTTATTTTGTCCCTATTTCTTGAACAGATGTTTGTAATACATATATAATAATATAATATTAAACTGAAATCACAATCTTTCCCCGACCTTAAACAAAGTGCTTTTGTTGCCTAAACCAGACCACAGACTGGATGCAAACCTTGGATTCTGATGTGAGAGTCCTGCACTTTGTGTCTCGTTCTGAGAGTCGCAAAAAACATGTACATGAATATCCTCTAGATCATGTTTTGTGAGAATTTCAAGAACTTCCATGATACTACGCTGGAAGATGAACAACTGAGCAATGGGACTAAGTGCAGTGTTATCGTACTGTATGTGATAGCTGGAGAGGTGGAATGGATGAAATAAAAGAAATTGAAGGATGGGTGTAGTCTTAGCCCCTTTTCTCAACTCGGATCATTATCCTTCATTTGTTTTTCTGTGTAGTCTCATTCAATGCCACACAAAAGTCCAATATACCAATGCACAAAGATGATTCTAAATGGTGACGTATGCACAACCCTGACATGGTAGATAATGTGGAAGACAGCAACAGTCGTCGGATGACGTTATATTTCTGTTTTGTTTTGTCAAGTGTCTGAGTGTTAAAAAGGCAACCCTGTCTCCTAGAAATGATGTTCCTGCACTCCCAAGTTCTTTCGTCAACAACGTTGACTGCCATCACTGCCGGAATATGTTCACAGGCAACCTTTTGTCAAATGAATAAATGGAGTTGCAGGGACGGTGAGCGTATACGGTGCAGGATTTGTCTTGCCTGGTTCAATTTAGGAAACAAAAGCACTTTAGTGAAGTTTAAATGTTGACAATCACGTTGTGTTTCTGCGGATTTTTTCTTTTATCAAATCAAGACCACGATCTTTCCATCACTTTAATCGACTGCTGCTTCAAGTGCCTGAAAAGAAACAGTTTTATAATGCTGTAGTCACTATGCAGAGAAAAGCCACGATGGACAAAGTGTCCCACTGAATATTTTACTGATACATTTGGAATCCCAACTCCACAAATACGTTAATCAACATAGACAAAATAATCTGGGTGGGATACTGTGTGGAGGCAAAACTCCACTTTGACTTGTCGTAACTGACGAGTGAAAGTTAAGTTATTCAACTTAGGTCATGTAAACAACTTATGTACAACCTAATGTACTTACTTGCACCCAAAACACGATCTTTCCCCAATCCTTTCTAAGTAGCTCTCGTGTTGCCTAAACCTAACCAAACAGCAACCATTTCACAACGTGTTTATTTTTGCCACCATGATGATGAAGTTCCCCTGACTCTGTATTTGCTCTCCACTGAAATACATGTAAAGTCATGACACACAAGTGGCCCTAACGACTGTGCAAGGACAAGCCCACACAGGGTTTAAAAACCTGCAACTCCCCTCAAGTTAGAACTGAAGACTCCTCTTGGATGAGAAGTGAAACTTCTTCAAGACACTGAAACAACTCCATGACTTTCATCAACATCGTGTCGTGTGATTTGTAGTCAGGCAGGTAATTTCAGAGGGAAAAAAAGGCCCTTTTTTTATTTACTCAAACAAATGTGTCATTTCCACCAGTGACCACAGCTGTTACCACATCAACCCGGACTGAAACGTCTTCATTTTAAATCTTTAGTCATGGTTTTATGCTAAAGACTTTCCTCCAGCAAGCATTAAAATCTAAATTATTTTTCAAGCATCCGGCAGCTTAGTTTAACTTTCATGAAAGCTGCTTCGCCGCAGTCACACCACCACCTTGCACTGTCCTCTGATGATTTGATGTCTCAAAGCTTGGCTGAAATGCAAACCAATATATTGTCAGAGATAAACTATTTTTTTCACCCAAAAAGTCCTAGATTTTATCCCCCTTCGAGTTAAATAAGAAAAGAAGGCTTCACACCGCAAATGGCTGGAGAAGTTTGTGTTCTTCATATTTAATACCTGCACTGACTCCAGAGAGTGGTGGAGGTGGCAGAAAGAGTTGATTTGCTGTTAAACCTCCACCTGTCTACACTGCAGTGGCGTCTTCTGACACATTCTTCTTGAAAATTTAAAATCTTGTTGCATAACAAATGTATTTCTCGCCCTGCTCCTGCTGACAGCTGGCACCAAAGTCTGAATTTTTCCAAACAACCGCTTGCGGCAATATAAGACAGCAGCAGTACAGGCGGGACCAGGTGTTCCTACATGTATACTGTACTAAGCCATACAAACACAGGACGTCAGGAGTACTTGCTTCTGTTCACTGATTAAAAAAATATATCCTGCTTGATCTACTTTGCATGTTTTGGCCACTCTTTGCATCAGATTATTATGTGGATCAAGTGAGCACAGTCTTTGTATAACTAACAACTAATTCTTATGCAAAAAAAACCCCAAAACATTTGCAAGTAAAATCAACTTAAATTTGCATTTCTTTTCAATTCTTTATTGAAACCTACTCACGTTTTTAAAATTTCCATATTACTGACTTGAGGAGGGATCCACTTTGTTTCTCCAAAATTTGTCGTGTCATTTTAAAGTTTCATTTACTCACATATTCAACAAATAAACTGACAATATCAATTCAAATAGGCAATTAATTAAGAGAGGGAAGACAAACCACTCGAAGCATTCATACGGGTTAGGGTTTCCACGAATAGAGAAGTCTGTTACAACAGAGACGGTGATTGTAGTACACGTCTCTTCTCGTCTGCCATCACAGTCAAATTATGAAATATCAGCCAGTCGTGTTTCAAACCATCTGGTGCAGCTGCAGATGGACTTCTGTCAGGCATTAAAGAGGATGCTAATGCCCATGTTTACCAAAAAGTTTCAATTCAAACCCTGTTTTTGTATGTTTTTAGGCGAACAAAAGATCGGGGATGATGGATGGATTAGACAAGGACAGGACTTTAATAAAGGAGGACGCTGATCGTGTCCAAGGTGAAGCCAGAGGTGAGTGGTGACGTCTTTTTAACGTACTAACATAGTGAAGTAAGGTCCCGTACATAATGTAATGTTAGTAATTTAGGTAACTTATGTATGCGTGTAATGGCCGTTACAGAAGTAACACAGGGATTCAAACCCAAACCATGATTTTGTGCTTCTAAACCTAACCAAGTACTTTTCTTCCTAAACCAAACAGCGACTGTCTGATGAAGGTCTGGTAAGGCTGTAAATGGTCATGTGGTTTTGGGAAGGCTGATATCGTTTGTCATTTCAGGTGACGCCGACGATTAACCTATTCAGTCCTTTAGGTGTGAGGCCGTGCCATCTTTGAGATCACTGGAGCAAATGTCCTGTCCTCACCAAAGTGTCACTGTTTTCTACGCATGGACGGGCCTGAAATTCTCCCAGTAGAAGGTGCACGACATTATACATCGAATCCTACTGTGCACTGCTCCAAGAAGCAGCCAATCACGGAGCCTCAAATGACGTGGTAAAACCTGCATAGCTTCGAGTCGACTTTAAGCAGACATCTTGTATTTTCCCAGCAATTATTGTGCAGTTTCTGGAAAAAACAGGATCATTGTCTGAAGAAGATTGGCTGGCTTTTGTGAAGACATATATTTTTCATTTTAGGGCGAGCCGCTCCTTTAATTCTTGACTGTTAATTTCACAGATTTTATTCTGCCACATCTGCATCCACTCAGGCTTATCATAAAGGATCCTCGCGCCCTCTTTCTATCTGCAACAATTTGCATTTTCACCCTTATCTCTGATAACATGACAAATCAAAGTCAAACGCGCTTTTCTGTTCTCCCTCCATCCTTCCTTTTTTCCCTCCTCTCCCTCTTCACCTCCATCTCCTTCTTTTGTTCCTCTTATAGAATCAAACATCTCATCGGTCCCAGTCGTGCAGCGTTGGGGGTGGGGGGGGTGAATGTTTCTCTCTGAGCCATTAATGTGCATCATCATGCAGTCGGGCAAGTCAGCGGATTTACTGTGAGAGGAGAGGAGGGGGTTTAAGGTCCCCAGTCAGGATTCACGGACAATTCGTTATCACAGCCAGGGTGCGGCAGGGCACGCAGGGGGGAGCTGGACGTGGTGGTGGGCTGCAGGACCGCGGTTCAATAATACGCGTCTCGATTCTCCGACTGAGCCGGAGTGAGGAGCAGAGAAATGTCAAGGGCATCGCATAAACAAGCCGCTTCCCTGCTCGCTCTCCAAATCCACTGCAAGCTGTCTCAGAAAATAAGCCCTTACGTCAGCTGTGGATGTGCATCTGTGTGTGTAGAGAAGGGCGGAGGATAAAATAAGGCCTGGCTAAAAATCTAATCAGTGTTGTATGATTCCTTTTTTTTTCTTCTTTTTTTTTTTTTTATCTTTACAGTCTTCTATAACCCAGAGCTATGCAACTGCTGAAAATAAAATGTTACTTAGAGAGGAATGCTTGCCATCATGCTCCCTCCACTAACGTTGAAACATGTATAAATGGCAAATAATGCAAGTAAAAACTGCAGCGTTATGTAATTGTGATTGGCCCCTCCAGAGGAAGCTACATTTAATCTGATGAACTGCCTCAGGTGATGTCACTCAGTGGCTAAGCTGCATTATGGGTAATATAGGTGGCAGGTTTTGAAAAGCCGCCTGCAGCTCTATCATTACACTACTGGACTCATTATGTACAGTTTGAAAAATAAATGATCAATGAATACGGCCGAGCCAGAGATATCAGCTGTTATATTCCACATATTCTTCCTCCTTTTCACAACTCTGGAGCCTACATGACCAACAATGCAACTTGGCCACTGATTGACATCTCTGGAGGCAAGATTACATCAGATTACAAGCAGCTTCCTCTGGAGCTACAAAAGGCTTTAAACTGCTTTTTTACACATGCAGGCAGTTGTTCTTCCAAAGACCTGTAAACACACTGTAACGTGTGAAATTGGTAGAAACAATAGTGTTGACATATATACATAGATTCAACACTGTTGAGAGGCATATACATATATATATGTATATATAAGATGTAAGAAGGTAGAAACGACTTGAATAAAAAGGTGTAACATCTGTATAAATATCAATAAGGTGTCAGTAAATGTATCTATGTTTTATTCATATAGAGCCTTTTACTGCACATAAGTTCCCTGCTTGGTGATCGAGTATTGATTTTACAGCCGCAGCCCAAACTATCCATCTTTTTCGTGCAAATACTGCAGGGTGAGCCGTTTCTACTTGTGGAAGAGGAGCAGTTGTCATGTCGGACTGTGTCTGGCCCTCCATAAACAAACAACTCCACCTCCAGACTCAGAAATATGAAGAAGCTGTGCTGTAAACTGTGGCTGGATCAGCTCAAAGAGTCATCGCCGCTGTCTTTGTAATAAGCATCACTGCAAGTGCGCTTCAGTACGTCAGTAAGCGAGCGCAGCACTGTTCACGAGGCCTGTTGCTCGTAAAAGTTGTCACATTCAGTATGAAATTATCCAGTGCGGGCACAGCACATACGGTTAGCTCAGCAGTCTTTTAATAGGCTTTTAATGAGGAAGCAACATACTTATAGAGAACGATGCTCTCAGTCACCAGTGAGGAGCTGCCCTGCTAAAAGCTCCTGATTCATTCAGTAAAGCCAGTGTTTCTGTGTAGTGGGTTCACATTCAGAATGCTTCAACAAAGTTTTGTTGCATAGTAAGTTAAGTTTAAGTAATGTAGCATCTTTCAAAGTACAAGGTCACATAGTGAATGTGCTGAAAACTGCTAATGCTCTGCTTACCAGGAACTCACATTGTCGGACAGCAAATTTGCTGTGAAGCCCCGGAAATGTTTTGTGGAATGCAAAACTTCACCTGACTTCCCATCAACATTATGGATGATTAGATGATGCCAGAATTTTTGGGTGAACTGTTCCTTTAAATCTTTAAAACTATATTGAAAATACATTCACAGCTAATTTTCCTTTGTTATGCAAAATCCAGAAACACATACCAGCAGCAGTGTTTTTACGAATCTTTACTTTTTTTTATTACAGAAACGTCTGTGCTTACATCATTAAAACATCATTATTCGTTCAGCTTCTTGATAGCAGGGGACTGCTCTCTCTTCTTCTCTCTTTTCATGTGTGTTTCATGAGTGGCGGGGCAATTTAAGGCTCTGTCAAGGCTTGCTGCTTTTCACAAAAGCTATTATTTTTGTCATTTGAGCTGTCCTTTCATTTGTTCTTTAAAAGGAAAGAGTTTGGTAATTGCACTGTACTTATGTAGCCTCCTATGTGTTCGAGCACACTTGAATCACTGTTTTATTTAATTTGTCACATTGAAAAACTGCTTTGTTTATAGATTTAATTTTTTTTATTGTTTCTTATGTATAACATTTTTTAATCAATTTTGGCAGATTTTCATTGTGTAGACCAACATGTTAAGCCTATTCTAACATTGTCAGAAGAGTCATGTTCAGTTTTTAGGACTCTTATTTTGCCTCACACGTCTTCTTTTTTTCTGTTTCCTTCCCCGTTTCATTCAAAGCAGCCGTACTCGGAGCATCCCGAGCTAAATCACAATCATCAACCCCGCCATTAGAGTGATTCTGTATGGAGTTATTAAGCCACCATTCATGACAGCAGAAATGCCCAACTTCTCCCAATCAGCTCATCCACTCCCTCCCTCTGTCCACCAACCAATGAGGGTGTCTCTCTGGTGTGATAAAAGCGCAGTAATTCGCCAATCATGTTGCAATCAGGGGCTCTTCTCTGGCAGCCTGCTGGAGAGAGATGAAACGCTGAGACCATCCAACAACAGCTCCGCCAAGCACACACACACACACACACACACACACACACACACACACACACACACAGTGGTGTACAGAGGGTGAATGGCTCAGAAAACTGATAACTAGTAATGATCTGCTCTAATAATAGTCTCAGCATCAGATGGAGCCGTAGTAGCATCGGGTGAAAGGTCAGTGTGTGTATGTGTGTTTGTGTGCGTGCGTGCGTGTGTGTGTACGTGTATGCCTGCATTCACTGATTGTATGTCTGCCTATAGAGACTAAAGTGTACTAATGTTGGGAACCAGACTATGAAGGGTGCAGGAGTGCAAGCTTGTTGTCCAACCGCATCGATGGCGACCGATTCAACATGGCTGGTTGAAATGTGTTACACTGTGGTCACAGGAAGTAACATCACACATTCACAAAGAAATAGAAGCACCGCAAGTACAGGAACGCTGCGGAAAATACCAGAATGATGAGCGGATAACCAAAGCTGCATTTAAATGACATTGATGAAATGATCTTATGTATCCTGAAAAAAAGAATTTAACTGTAATAATCCACCTTTGTAGTATCTGTACAAATGCTGCAGCATGACAAGCGATGACGGGCACTGAGAAGTTGATTGAGGAACTGTGACGACTTTCTGCAGCCGTTTATCAAAGGCAATAAAAGCTTTGGAGGGAAAAGACAGCAAACAAACATTTAAACCTGCACGGACACCACAAGCATCCCGGTGGGACAGAAGACATGGAGCTAAGCTCTTTGAAACCTCGATCTTGTTTTCTGTGTTTACTTTGGAAAATATTGTTTCGACCTGACTAAAATCATATTTACTAGCTTCCAAGTTCACTCTTTACATGGACACTTAATGAAGTGATAGGTGGTGCTTTTACCAGCCGCATGACCATATATGGTGAAAGCATATTCATGTTTTTTGATAGGCAAAGCCCTTTAGTGTCCATGGTAATTATCAGCAGAGGGAAGGGAGGAGAAGTAGTGTAGAGAGCAAGGAAGTCTGCATTAAGTTAGCATGCAAACCAGCTAGCCCCATGTCAAGAATCCTCTTTCTACCAGAGGTCCAAAGCCCCTAGTGGTGCATGGATGCATGAATGTTAAAAAGACTGAATAGATTGATAAAATATAATAAATAAAAAACAAAAAACAGTTCACAGCAGTGAGCAGCTCCAATTTGCTGCGAGTATGAATTCAAAGTGGCCAATTCTGACGTATTGCGACTTTAAGTAACATACATGATGCAACTTAAAATGTAGGTACCTAATGAAGGTAGATTAGAAATAAAGGACCTGTGGTTAAGTTGGCAACAATACACAATGTACAACATTCAGTTAGATTTAATAAATGGCTAGGTAAGGTTCAGGCAAAAAATAAATATTTGGTTTGGTTCAGGAAATGACGTTATAATGTAACCCTGACATCATTTACGTACGTTCACTTACTAGTGTTACGTGAATCAAAAACCAAACTCCTGACTCTTGGTCACAAACGGGGCTTGACCCCGGTCTCTGGAGGAACGGGCCTATGAATGAGCCATCCAACCACCCCAGACGCAAGACTTTCTGCTTCGCTCTTCATACTATCCCGCGGGGGGCCACTGACCAGGCTGCTGTGTCTGACACGTTCTGTGAGTGAGAACAGGCTGAATGGTGACATATGTTGCTTTGGAAGTCACTAGTAATTGACCTATGCAGACATTTAGGTTAGAGG
>CAEMYA010002117.1:287215-302534 GCA_903131615.1 Diplodus sargus | reverse complement strand
TATATATATATATATATATATATATATATATATTTGAACGAAGAGGTTCTGCCAGTTGTGTCACCCGTACACATGACAGCAATCAACTGAGTATGAAGTCGTAGAAATTTGGCCCAAGTCATTCAGACAAAGCAGCAATTATCTTTACAAAATGTTAACTTTTATAGGATATTTACCATCAAATGAGTGTCAAAAACAGGCAGTCATAAGTGAAACCATTGTTGGGTTTACGATGAACTTATGTCATATTAAGTCATGTCGAACTGATTAGTAAAAGTTCTCTACAGAGGTGTTGTTACATTTCACGTTTCCTTCCCTTTGGACTGGATGGTGCCAGTCTCTTCCATTGAAGCTTGTTACATGGGCCATTTTAATTAAGACTGGGCTATTATTGAGATTGTCAGTGGAATATCATGTCTCATGTAAAACAGCTAATGATTCCCATTCTGATGAGATTGGTCACACACTCTGGCATCTGTCAGCACTTTTCTGAAGGTAAACCTAAAAAAAAGAAAACGACCAGCTCAAATTAGAGCAAACCATTTGGCTCATTTCCATCTTTTTGTTCAAGGAGGAGAGGTCAAAGGGCAGGAGGTCATCATAGCTGTGGGCCGGGGAGACTCAGGTCACGGTTCACTCCCTCTTGATGCCTTCCAGTGGGAGTTTGACTGTTTGACCTCCAACTAATGAACACAGCTGCTAATGAACAAAGTCCTCGAAGGCTTTCTCAATCAAAGCACCTCAACTCACACTGGAAATCTAATGACCATTAAACCAGAACTGCTAATTGTTTGGACACACCTACTCATTCAGCCCATGGATATTTCCTACATTTGTCTCCGTGGCGTCCGCAGCAGCAGAGAGCTCCATCGCCTCGGCTCGTCTGTCTGGTTTTCTGTCAGAGCTCCTTGTGTAATTTGGAAAGTAATTTCGGCTCATAATGCTGAATTACCCCATTAACATAAAGAGAAGAAAGTGTGTCACACGGTGCTGAGTCATCACAGTTTAACTATTCATCTCCATATCGTCTCATATCTGCTACGATTAACTTTTCTGAAAGACAGAGAGTGCATGAGAGAGTGTAACTGGAACAAACAGGAAAGTTTCACGTTTAATAAAAAACCTCTTTACTTTTATTTTTAGAGATGATGGTCACAACGTGGAACCTACAGGATACTGAGTTTCCCCTCTGACTTCTTTCTTTTTTAACGGAACAAGCTGCAAACGCGACATCTTACACATCCTGCATTTTTATAACGTACGCGTTTGCAAATAGAAGCAGTTAAATGCTTTAAATGTGAAGCTGCAGCAGTAGGAAGTGTTTGTTTTTGCAGTAACTGAATACAGTGGTCTACAGATATTAAGTGTCACAGACAAGAATCTCTTCTTTCAAAAATGTCAGCTGTAATTGGTAACACCGGTTTTGTCGCAAGTTAACTGACAGGGAAATTTCCTCTCCGTGGCGCTCCGTAATTGGTACAAACACATCTTCTCAAAAACACAAAGACGACTGGAGCATGTGAGTAGAGTGGGCCGTGGGCAAGCAGGGGGGCTTTTTTAAAAAAAAAGCTGGAGCATTGCCTTGTATCCCACTCAAGCCTGCTGAAATTTCACTGCTCACAATACATCTTAATTACCCAACTTTCATGCTGGGAGTCGGAGGGGATAGTGGTTGAGTTACAGGCGACGAGGCTGAAGGACGCTTTGCCGCAGTTCAAGTCCGCGTTTCGGGATTTGTGTAAAGCCGCTGTGTATTTTTAAGGAGAACGAGGGACAGATTCCAGCTGTGATTGTGGCGGCCCTTACAAGTAGTTAAGACCAATACATGATGTTTTCCTGACCCTAACCGAGTGGTGTTTTTTGCCTAAACCTAACCAGACAATCAGCACAGCATTTTGACAGGCAGGAAATAGAAAAATGAGCCCAAACAAGCATAAAGTAGGAAAATAAAGAAAGCTTTAAATTATCTGTGGTTTTGCAGAAACGTACTGAGCATACATTTATTATGGTGATTGGATTGAATGAACCTCATGTGAGTATTTGAATACATTTCCCCCTGGATGTTAGTCAACTGTTAATCATATAAAAGTGAATGTTGGATTATTTTTTAGACAGCTGAACTGTTTGTGTTTAGTTCAGTCTGTCTGTATTTGAATTAGAACCCCGCAGAGTGACAAACACTGGATGTTCCAACTCTTTATCCATTACTTAAAATTGGCCAAATCAATAATTTATCCAGTTTATACTACTCTACAATTTCTCTACATACCCCCTGACAAAAGGTCAGGCCCTGGTTGAGAATCACTTTTTATCACATTACAATAACTCTACTTTTATTTTGAGGATAAAAAAGTCAGATGGTGTATCTGCGATGGGCTGAAACATTGTGTAATGGCAGCATCAGTTAGACCAGTGGTCCAACTCAGTGATGCCTGTTATGCAGCAACATCCATCTAAAGACTTCTAGCATTAGCCACCATTAGCTACTTGTCATGACAGAATAAGTGAGGCAGCAAAATCCTTGAGTGTTTTAAAATATGTTTAATATTTTATGATTTTTTTCTTGTAAGAGAATAAATGAGCCATTTCTTCTTTTAAAGAAGAACAGTTTCCCTTTGTATGTAAAAAAAATCATAAAAAACCCTCTTCAGGATAAGACAAGAGGACAGAGATGAGTTGCATGTATTTGTCTTGATTTCAGCCTCATTGTAATCCTTCGTTTGGAACATGAGCTTCATCTCTTCACTGTTGTCTAAGGAATCTTCTTCCGGCATGAAATCGGAGAATCGCGGTGTTGCGTCTACTTCCTGTCGTTTCCAAAAATGTGACAGCGGCTCATGCGTGCAGTACGCATGACTCTGTGTGTGAGCTGTAGCAGCATCCTCCGGTGTGTGAGGACAACTCCCCTGGCCAGAGTGTGTTCCTGCTAAAACCCATCTGTGAAATCGCACGACTTATTCACTGTGATCCGAGAGCAGACCTACTGCGATCTGCCTCCCACTCCCCCCTCCGTCTCCGTCAGCCTCTTCAAATATTCTGGGCATCTCTGTCTCGCAAAGCAATTCACTTCAATCCGTTAGGCTTTCATTAGCGTTAATGTTGCATGGACAATGTTTGTATTAGCAGCTGACTGATACGGTTGTTTGAAGGTCGACGTGGATTGAACAGCATTATGTGCACATGCACTGTAGCTTTAAGGTGGCTGTTTCCCCCCCATTTTTACGTGAAAAATAAGCGTTTAAAGTTTATTTTAGGGTGTTAAAAACCATATATAACAAAGATTTTAAAACATGAAATACTACTAATGATAAATCAAGTATCATATTGTTGATGTTATGTCTGTGTGTGTTTGTCCTTCAGATTGTTCAATCTAAGAATCATGACGTGGGTTTGTACGTTCTTCTCTGATTAACCAACAAACCGGATTACCTTGAGATGTGGTCTGAATATTCATGATGTCATTAAATGAATTCCAACAGATTCTAGAGGTCACCTGACCTTCCCCGCAGCAGCACTTTCGGATCAAATTTTCCCCCTCAAACAACACTGAAGCGTTATCTCAAAAACAGCTGAATTAGAAGCCAAATACACTGTGAATATGGTCATCAGAGGATAAATCCTACTGATTATTTCGACCTCCTGATGTTTCTTGAAGTGCCACAAGGCAAACATTTCCACTTGGACAAAAACTTTATAAAACACTTTGGGGCGGACTGCCGTGAGCTTTACTGAGCACATTCCTACTCCACAGAGGATTACTGAGGTCATATCATGTTTTGGGGTTTTTTGCCTTTCCTTTATTATGTAATGCAGCATTTTTACGCATGGAAAAAGTTCTGCAAAGTAAAAAAACAAAACAAAGTCCACGCCATAGGGAGTTACTCTCTCCCAATAGACGCACCGCTCCTGCACTGCCTGGAAGGCCTAGTTTGGAGTTGAGTCTTTACTTTGATAACTTATGCGCATCACTATGTAACAGGCGTTATATGAATATGTATTTTTATATATTTGTTTTAAATACACGCACTCCAGTCAGTCAGCAGAAATACAGTGCTCCTGCTGTAGCTGCGTCATTTTGGATCTCACTACCTTGCTTGGCATGACCCGCCCTACTCTGCCTCTGCATGCGCAACTCTCATCAAAGATTGAACAGAGGCGAGATGTCTCACTACATAGGTAAAACAGAGTGTCCAAGACACAATGCGTATTCCACCGATACTCCCAAATAAGAGTATAAGCCTAAGGATTTTAACCATTTCCATTGAGAACCTTCCCTTTGGCACTAAACTGGCACTGGCAGTCTAATTTGCAAAACTGTATGCGTCTGGGACCTCCCAAATCATTTTTGAATTCCAAGGGGCACAGAACTACAAGCCTCTGAACACAATTGACACATCTTAAGTCCCGCCCCCCTTATTTACTGTTGCCAGGTCAGACAAGATTGACAATAAGACATGGTGACGCCGGTCACGTTCAGCCGACACTATAATCTTCGAATCTGACACAGGGATCATTTTAATAGACAGAAATATTGTGTAGTCTGAGCCAGACACTAGAGGAGTGTTCTGGTCCAGCCATCTCTTTGTGTCGTCAGGATACAGCGTCGAGGGCTGGACTAGGATGGACCTTAAAAAAAAACAAACAGCTGATCTGGTTTCTGACTGGCTGACTGATTGTATGTGTATCATCTGAGACAGAAAGACCCAAATGCTGTCCTGTCACAAAGATATTAGATTGGAGCAAACTACCTCGTATCCTCTCCAACGTTCTCCAAACGGTTCTACTCTTTGACTCCAGCCTGCCTCATTATGCCCTCATTTACTCATATCATTAAGTGTACCCAGTTCTGTTTTTTTTTTGCGATGCAAAGTGATGCATTAAAATCAAACAGGAGCTCAAAGATGCTAAAATTTGAACAGAAGTGTCTAAATGATTAACACAAAGTGTCTGGCATGACTTCCTGTCCTAGTTTGGAGAAAATCCATCCGAACATCCTCATGTCCCAAAATAGATTTCTAATTGAGTAAGACTGTGGTGAGGCTGCATCACGTCCCTGCTGGCTCCGAAATATTCAGTCATGACCACAAAACGGATCACACTTGTCTGTCTCTCTGTTGTATTTTTATGCACCTTCTCACAGTTCAGCACGGCCTGCTGACACACATTTAAGGCGCAGACAACAAGGGAACTGACCTCCACAGTTACTTTCTTGGCGTGGACGACTGATGAATATTCGAGGCGTTTCTGTACACAGAAACATCTGGCTCTCAGTTTTCAACAGATTGTCTTTATATTTAGATATTCAGACAAATATTCAGATTCTGGTTCAGTTTGAGCAGAATTAAGTTTGTTTTGAGCCTGGAAATAGGTGCAAAACTTCCTCCCAGACTGCAGCCAACAGTCTGAAAAACTTCAAATGAAGGCCCGACTATTACTGCTCGGTGGAAGGAATAAAACATTCTGCCTCCCGACAAATTAAAAGTTGAATGCACCTGTTCTCAATTCAGTGCGCTCAGGGACTTTGCAAAACAACAGCATCCGTTTTTTGTTCAAATGCCTGAACAACCTCAATAGAAGCTACATGTTGATGTGCAGCTGAATCAACCTGATAACTGTGCTACTGTTTCATTATTATTATGTTTTACTTTTCCCGTATTGCCACTTACGGTCACAGTGGCTGCTATGCCACGGGCAATTTTAAATGGTCTGATGTTTTTCAGGGGCTTTTACTCTGACAGGAATGAGAATTTAGTGCAGTGTTTCCTCCGTAGTGCAAATCTTCAATATATGCTTTTATCGATTATGTTTTTATTGCTATTCAACTCTCAGTCGCTTTGTAACTTTGTTAATAAAGGTGCTACATAAATAAAGTTTATTATTATGGAACTTTTTTGAAAAGCTACAGTTGCTAGTTACTTTGCAGATTCTGATTTTTCACAAATGTGCGAGCGGTTTATACAATACGATGCACTTTAATATATTTAACTACCCGGCAGTGTGTAAATAGTTTATACAAATAGCCCCATTTGCACAAAATGTTATAGAAACATGCTACTCAGGTGCTAATTCATCAACAACAATAATCCAGACATGATACTATAATACTCACAGGTGCCATTTTCTGCATAATAAGAACTTTGATATTTAAAGTACATTTTACTGATAATCCTAGTAACATTTTAAATAGCCAGTGTTGTACTTTTGATACTGTTGGAAGCTTCAGCACCAACTCTGTCTCCCCTTTGTTTGAATATATTTACATCTCTTTGTGCAAACAGCATTCACATTCCCCTTTTTCCACCAGTTGTCCACTTGTTGTTTTTTTTTCTTTTATTCCTTCACTGTACTTCTCTTCTCAGAACATTAAAAATTAGGGCCACTAACACTCCTCAGACAAACGATCGATTTCATGAATCTACCGGCTTTTGAAGGATCACATCAACAGTTAAATGTTTTTCAGTGGACGCTGTGCGCTCAGAGGTCTTCCTCAACCGTCCTCCACAAACACGAGCGCTCACGCGCACACATGCACGCACACACACACACACACACCTCTGGGGGCCACTTACATAACGAGTGAACGGATCAGGAGGGGGAGGTGCGGCAGGGAGGTGGAGCGGGGGAAAAGGGGGGAGGAGCGGAAATGAAAAGAGAAATTGCATTTAAAATATTCTACATTTAAATCGTTACACTTACCGTTTAACCTTTTCTGAAATTTCATTAACGTACATCATGATTGCAAGTGCGTGTTCATTTGTCCAGTGAAGGACTTCTTTGGTTTATGAGAAAGCCTTGTGTAATCAGGGCAGTTTATCTGTGTTTGATTATGTTTTCTACAAAAGTAGGGATGCCTAATGAGTCATACTGGTGTGAGAAATTATGTTAAATGACTTGAAAATATTTTGAAAATCGATGAATCAGTTTGACTGATTTTTAAGAAAATGATTATCTCTTTTTTTTTACGTCGTGCCAATTTGCCTTTCCATCACCATTCTTCCTGCATCTGCAATGGACCCGCCACGCCTCCGAACATGTGCTGCGTTTAACCTGTATCAGGAAACTCAACTCGTGTCTTTGCAGGAAACCTGAGAGAAAGACATTTCTCTGTATCCACGAAAGTGTTCAGCTCTCAGCACTTTTGCTTTTTACTGAATCGTTAAAGTTTGTGCTTTCAAACATCTGCTGTGTTTTACTGTTTCAGGAGTCATGATGAGTTACAGCTGGTGAAAACTCAACATTTCCTGTAATGCTACTTCATACTAAAAGCTTTAAAATGACGACATAACAGTGGGCTTTGTATTGTGAAGAAGACTTTGTTGGCGGTGATTCTTCGGCAGAACTGAGGGCATCGAGACCAGTGAGCAGTTAGTTGGAAACACACCTTCGAGCAGGTTGCCCAGCTGTGATGGAAATGCAATTCCCTGTTGCTGTGAGTCAAACAGTAGAGCCAGGCTGGCAGATGTGATGGAAGACGGAACTGGTGGTCTGGGGGTGGGGTTGGAGATGGCGACCTGCTGAATACCCCTCACTTTCCAAGCGTGTAGGAGAACCTATAGTGGCCTTCAGGTAAGTTTACGTGAAAGGATCTCTTTCTGGTTTGTCTGTTCTGCTCCCTCTGTTGAATACACTGCAGTTCATAGTTTCCGGTGATTACACACTGAATGAAAAAATCATTGTTATTATTATATTTCATTTCTCCCTACATCCACAGCGGACCTTTAAAACTCTAATCTTTTACTTAACCAATGCATTAAAATCACTGTATTTCAGCAGGTTAGCAGGGTGCAGACTGTTATGCAAAGAGAATTAGACTCTGCTGTTTTTCTTTTACTGCAAAGTCGACTCTCCTATTGGACGTCCTTGCATTTTCCCCGCCGCACACACTGCACGGCGGTGCAGGGGACACTTTTCATCACAACGTCTCCACTAAATTTAGCAGCGTATGACTAAAGTTGCGCCGTCACACATTTCATGCAGCCGCCGATGAAAATGTAGGAAAAGTCATGATGAAAACAGCTCCGGCTCTGCTGTTACTCACATTATCTCACTTACATTTTACCTTTCACCAGGCTAATGAATCCCTTCTTGTAAAACTCTCCTCACCCCCTCAATCCTCCATCTTCCTCCCTGCTTCGCCACATTAATCTCTCATTAGCGCCCCCCCCCCATCCCCCGTCCTTCTCTCCATCCTTTCTTTCGATCTGAACACCAGTCATTAAACACACAAGTATACACCGCCGAAGAGGCCCGTGTATTTGCACCGGAGCTTCAGATGAATCCTCAGATGAACGGGGGCCACAGACGGCCATTTGAAAGGGCAGCACTACAGAGCAGAAGAGCCCCTCTGAATGGAGCCAACGGAGACAACAGACTTAGATAGCTAACATCCTAACATCCTGCACAGCTGGATTATTTGCGTGTGTTTCTCAGACGCACAGGAGAACACAACACACGTTCATGTGCGGGAGTTTTCACACGCGTTCGCGTGCGAGCGGCAGGGAACATGTAGGTCTTCTTCTGCTGCATGAGTGCATATAGGAGCGCAGTCTGCTCGCTATCTGGATGTGGAGTGAGTCAGAGCGCCACTCTGAATATAAATGAGTCAATGCAGATTAAGATGTCACTGTTTCAATGAAGGCGGAGGCAGGGGCAGCATGTAGGAGGTCAAATGAACCGCTTCCCACCCCCACACGCCTTGAAAAACCTTTGTGCGGCTGTGTGGTTGAGAGGCTACCACGAAACACACAACAAGGATCAGCTGGATAAATGAAGTGCAGTGAAAAGGTTACACACACCGCTGAGGACTCGGAGGAATACTGATTCGATTTTTAGTTTATTTGCTACACGGTTGTGGTTAATGTCTGTAAAGAGTCTGTTTATAATGAGAGCACGGAGATGCTGTCATCCAAACTGCTACACCTCCACCCTTTACAGATACATTTTTAATAAATATCTCCATAATCATTCTGGTGAAAAACCTCTCATCTTTCCACACCGGTCTTTTATCAGCTCACCTCTATCTGTCTTTCCAGAGCTACGTATCGCGTACACATGGTTTATGTTTGGATTTTTGTCTCGTTTGTCGACATAACTCTGAATTTTAAAAAGAATGCAGCACAGTGGCGGCTTAATATCATCCAAACTTGCTTCAGCATTCGGCCGACATCATACGCTGTAAACCTCATGTTTAATACAACGTGGGGTTTATCTTTGTTACTGACTGCGGCCGGTTATACTGACATTTTGTTTATTCAGTTCTGTAATCACTGAAACTACTGAGAATGGGGAAACACTGCAGGTCAGAATGGGCAACAAACATCGATCTGACCAGGTGTTAACAAGTCAACAGTTAAGTCAAGATTATCTGAACCATTTGATTTGGAGTGAGAGCGCCTGAAATAGTGTGAACAAACCCTCATTGCACAGCAAAACTGTGATTGCCCACGGTGCATGTCAAAGCTGAACCTAGAGGTCTGTGATAGATGTTTGAAACAAACAGTTTATAAGAAAACTGTTATTGTTCCTCTTTGATTTCTCTTCCACAAGAGGTCATCTATCTGATCTGATCGGACTGTCAAACTGATCATGTCTGTCACCCTTATTAACCTATTTTTAGCAGTATTGCCGCACAATATTATGATATATAATAATATATTATAATATATTATGTTTTACCCTTGCCAGGAAGGTCATGTCTTCAGTTTGGTTTGTTTGTGAGCAGGATTACGGAAAAAACTGACGGCTCAATTTTGAACTTCGTGGATAAGCGTCGCAAGGGCATTGACGCTTCACAAGAAGCCAGAGAAAGTGTTTGCTTAGTACATCAGTTGGGGCTTTTTTTTATCACAGTTATATTATGATGTTAACAATATGACCAAAATCGGATATTTTTCAAAGGAATTCAGGTTAACTCCAGCTGCGTTAGTTGTGAGAGAAGCAGCTGTTTTTAAGGAGACCCGGACCTCGAGACCAAGAGAGGTTTTTTTAAGCCAAACCATGATGTTTCTCAATCATAACCAAGTGCTTTCTGTGCCTAAACCTAACCAGGGTCAAAGCACAGCATGGTGACAAGGGAGAAATTGGAAAACTGAAAAACTTAACCAAAGAATCGTAGAGCTTCTGTTTTGCAGAAACACACTCACTTAACATTTATTCTGCCGTTTGGGTTGAGATTCAAGGTACAAACAAAAGAAAACCCCAACACCTAACTGTCACTTTTAGTCAAATCCGACGGGTTTACTGCAGTCTCAGACTGCCACCAACAAAGAAGACTTCTCCTTCCAATTATTCCCATCACGTATTTTCTTCATTTTCATTCCATTTCAATGTGGAAAATTTGAGCTTAGAGAATTATCCTGCAAGGGATTGTTGAGGTGGAATCTCCTCAATGCGGTATTTTTCTCAAGTGTATTATCTGTTGTGCTGAAAATAGTCGGGATATCCCGAGTCCTCGAGCATCACACGCATACCATGCACGCAGTGCCTCGAATTTCTACTCGTATTCAGAGAAATGTCACCGCTTGTACACAGAAACACCTGGATGTTCCTCGTTGACTTTCAGTCTGAATTCCCTCGATAGATGTGCTCACATCCAAGGGACGACTCAAGTTCAAGGACTCTCGAACACTCACTCTGTCCTCAACCACCAACAATGACACCTTGAGAGGAGGGCAGAGAGCCATGAAACCATCACCATCATGCCGGCTCAGTGTTTCATAATAAACCACGCAGTCTGTTGTTTTGGCATTTGACTTCCGGCCGCTCCACACATGTGAAAGCGGGAGTTTTCTGTCTTAATAACAGCGTGCGTGCGTCATCTTGAGAATCACGGCTCAGCCTCACCACAGTTGAATGTAAGCGATGCGTCACGCATAATTTGTAGGTGACATAAGGCAACATTTAAACTGATGTTCCTCAAAGCCTGTCAGTAACAACTGTGTCACTGCTGTGACTTGATGTCCTCATTGGAAATGCAGCAATAAGATACAGCTTTTCACTTCATCACAAAGTCTGAAACACTGTGCGCAGAAAAATCAATTCAGTGAAACCTAATGGACGGACAGAGACCAATTACAGTTCCTTTCCAATTATGAGAATTCAACCTTTCAGTTTCAAGAGGAACACTGTGTCTTTTCTTCCTCTAGCTAAAGATGTAAATCTTTAACAGCGGCTCGACACATACGTTCACTGAAGTAATTTCCTCCAACAGCTGGGCAGCAGAGGTGTACTGGAGAAAACAGGATGAAGCCGTGGATTTTTGGGGGTCCGTCTTCAGCAGCGAATTAATGAACATTTGGTGCTTTCGTGCGATCCTACTAGGATCGACTCAAAATAAACTACACCGTGTGTGAGTTTGTGGTGATGAATGTTACCCAGTGTGCAACAGTGTGACTCATTGATGGAGCTCTATGGAACAATAAGATAAAGCATCAGGCTTTAGCTGTTAATAGGATGAGCTCATTGTTAGTTTTGGTCTTTTCATGGATTTGTTAACAACAAGACAATATTTAGAATATCATCAGTTTTATCCTTTAAGATTACTCGCTTTAGGATTTGAAAATGACACCCCGGTGCTGCAATCAGAAAAGCCATATTTCGAAATGAAAAAACCTCAGCGGAAAGAGCCCGGATACCACAAAAACAAATGTTATGATTGGCCGAGGTGGCAGAGTTGGTGGATCACAAAGAAACAAAATGCATAAATGTGCAGCGGAAACATCCCTAGTGAATAAATCATGATGTACACAGAGCATCTTTGTCACCCAAGCGTCCACTGGAGAGACGAAGGATCGTCGCAGACAAAAACAGACCAGCCGACTGAAACGTTCCTCACATTAAATAATGACACAAACCTAAGTGCAATATTTCCAGTGTTTCACACACATATAGTTCACTGGGGCGGTCAGCCCAGGTATATTAACAGCCGCCTAAGTGTATTTGGCGACCCATTTCAGCATTTCATACTTTTATTTTTTTCAGATTGATTGACTAGTGAACAATCGGCCCTCACTCTTCACCTCCCGTCTACTGTCATTCACACAAGCTCTGCAGAGAGAGGCCCTCAGGTTTACTGTAACATCCCCCTGTAAACGCACTGATTGTTATGCAACCTCTCCTATTCAATGTAGGCCTATTAACAGAGTGCCATGTTGTGTACAGATGTGTAGGTGCACTTGTATTTGCGACATCGTTGGCTTTGATCACGTACATACCTAAACAGGCTTCCTCCACGTGTGGCTCACCTACAGAGGCTCTCAACCATGAAAACAGCTTTTCTTACATCTGGTGAAGAGTATTTGCAGGCTGGGACATCTCTGCAGCCCTACAATACCTCAATATAACACTGATTTCTCACATTTTACCCCTTATGAAAGAAATTGCAGCTTCTCTGCAATTTGGATTTTGGGAGATCAGCCTTACTATAATCACATCAAATTTCTACACACAGCGGCTCCAAGCTTGTTTAACACAACAGGATGCTTTGAAAAAAATCAAACGCGCACCTAGTGACTGTCTTATAATGATATAAATTATTGCATTTGCGTATCTTAAAATATCCAGTTGTTGGCAGAAGCCCAATTTTCCCCCACAGAGTTGAGAACCACGTATAAATTCTGAGCCTGTGGGAGACCCTCAGCACCACCGCTGCGACACAGAGAATAACAAGCGTCTCGTCCAGCCCTCATTTGTTAATAGTAATTACACCAGGGTGTCACAATTAACTTGATACTGATACATTATACTGCACTGAGACCTTTGAAAGTTATGAGATAAGCAACAAAACAAAGTTGTAAATCTGAGTACAATGCCGGCAACCCCACTGTGAGTAAAATGGAGACTTAACAGTGAATCGAACACATGAAACAGAATCTATCAGAGGGTCTTGGTCCACTGAATTATTATCAATGACAATGGGAACATACAACAACATTTGTCCCCGTCCTCCCACCAATTATTCCCATCAGCCTCCCTGACAGCAGCACGCCGAGCCGCTGAATGGCCTAATCTCTCTTCACAAATTAGCTCCTTCTCTCATCTCCCCTTCCCAAATGTACGCTATGCCCTTAAACATCACATGCTAACACTGCCTATTCATAACCATTATCTCAGGGCCGCTGACAGTGGAGCGAAAAAAGGGTCCGTGAAGCAAAAAAAAAAAAAAAATGGGTGGGGGGATAAAGACACTGTGAAATGCAAAACGGGGGGGTGAAAACAAGCGCTGCGGTTCGATCTCAGATTCCCCGCTGGCCCTGAGCTATCAGAGCCATTGATTGGCTCATGTAATTCTGCTCTGATTTGGCTTGGCCAATCAATGCGCTGCAGACTCACTTCCTGTGACTGTGCAGCCATTAGACGAGAGGTGAAAAATCCCATAGTTTCTTCTGTCCCTGGAAATATATAGTTTAGAGCCACCCATGCCTCCTCTGCAGGACAACCGCTGCTCTGCGGTCATCGAGAGCTCCTCTGACAGTCGTCTCCCGTCTCACCGCCTCATTTCAGTGCCTGTATTGACCGGGTGAGCACAAAAAGCCTGTTTGGAGGATGGTGTAACCTTGCAATTGAAATACAAGCAAAAGGATTATTGAAATAAAGATGTTTCATATTCTGCAACCCTGGGCTCTTTTTTTTTTACACGGATGCTGCTTTTATGCAAATTCTGAAGAGTGTTCTGAGCGGCTCATAAAGAATTCTCAAGCACTTAGTTGTAGTTTGGATCTAGATCATTATATAGAGGCTTCCTGTAAATAGGCAAACACACTGTGTGTAAGTACTTTTAAACTCAGACCGCGTTAATATTCACGCTTGTTTCCACGGACCACTTTTTATATACTGCAACCGTCAGCTGTATGTTTGTGGGTGCATATATACAACATATACCATCCTGAAAATTGTTTTAATTGCTCATCTTTAATTCTATTCTTGTGCCAATAACCTACTTTTGCATCTTTCTATCTGCGGCTCATCCGTCCACAGAGACCAGCACAGCTTCATCCGCTGTAATTTCATCTCAGAGGTCATTAATAGGCAAAACCTTACAAAACACATTGGTGTTACTTATATTCTTAGATTCAGTGTGAGTGACACTTTCTGAGGATATCGTCAAATCCGGTGTTTGTGTCCATTCAAACAGCTATGAATCCTCTTGGAAATTGGCAGGAAACGATGCTCATGAATGCACTAACAATATAGCAGAACCTGCCTTGGAATCATCAAGTTTTTAAATTGATCTCATATCAAAGTAATCTGGTGATGGCCGTCTGTGCAACCATGGTAAAACTGCAAACAGGAAGTGGTAATAGTTAATTCGGCATGCTTTTAATGGTGCTAATTGTTTCAATGACTCATTTTCTTTTCCATTTGTGTGCTTCTAACTGGCTTTTCTATTATTCTATCTGCTGCTCATTTGTCCACAGAGACCAAGACCACAGTTTCACCCAGTGTTATTTAATACTGGAGGTCACCAGTAGGTAAAACTTGCCAGCTTTATTGGTGCATTTGAATGAATGCATACGTCAGAATGGTTTCAAGGTAAACCACGCTGAGCAAATATAGGCTTCATGGGAGACTTGAGGCAAAGAGGAATCATAACTTAGAAAAATCTGAAGACACAGACATGATATACAAATGTATAGATTCAGTGTTACTTTCTGGGGTTGTATTTGGTGGCGGTATCTATTAAAACATCCACAAATCTGCTTATAAAATAAAGGGAAAGTAGATAGTCCTACTATAACAGAACTTGCTTGAGAATCATCCCATTTTCCTCAGCATCCAAGCAATCCAACTGTAGCTGTCTGTACATCTACTGGTACATCGGAAAAAGGAACTCCTAATAGCGCATTCGGCATTCATTAAATAGTGATAATTTACCAAAATGGGAGTTTAAAAGAAGGAGAAATCCCCCAAGACTTCTTTTTTAAAAAATGGCTGCTTGCTCTTCTAGACAGATCATAATATGAGAACAATTCTGCAATCTTTCTCTGGCTGTAACATACACACACACACACACACACACACACACACACACACACACACACACACACACGCACACACACACTACACCCCCTCAATTACCAAAGAAACATAACAGCACTCCATTCTCTGCTTAATTTAGCCATTGATTTTTCTAACACCAGATCACACCATAGATAGTAGAAGACATCAGGCTGTGTTGTTTTATGGTCTCCGTGAGAACCCCCACACCCTGCAACACACACACTTTTACACTCACCTACACACACACACACACATACACACACACACACACACACACACACACACACACACACACACACACACACACACACACACACACACA
>CAEMYA010002117.1:272269-287196 GCA_903131615.1 Diplodus sargus | reverse complement strand
ACACACAGAAGGAAAGAAAGAAGACGTTTCCCCCGGGATCCACAGTAAAAAATCACCGCCTACCACTGTTAGCATATCACAGCAGAGTGTGTGATTGTTGTTTGTGTGTTTACAGCTGCTGTCCCCTTCAGCGTGTGTAGCTTTGCTCAGATCAGATGTGAACCAGCAGACACTCACAGACACAGCTGTACTGCCACATCATCACACACACATACGTGTTCATTCACACACAAGCTGAAACTGAACTGAAACAAAACCCTAAAAATGTGTCATTTACAACATTTCCACCTTTCTCATTTAAAATGATGTCATTCACATGATATTATTACCTCACTCTATCATTTCTCTAACTCCAGCTGCTCCTAATGCTCATAATAACAACGATATACTTTTTCATCTTGATAGAACCGGTGAGAATCCACCTTTCAAAAGATGATGCCAGTTTATTGGACCTTAGGTGTTTGGATGATGCATATCCATTATGATAACATTGTACTCACCAAAATTATTGCTGAGAACTGGCAGCACTGCAAATTAGCAAATAAAAATAATATAGGTCCAGAGGGGCAACAAACACAAGCAGTCTGAGGATCAGGCAGGTTGTAAACAAACCAGAAGTTTAGCCAGTTATCGAAACACTTCAGTCAGGATAGTAAAGCAGAGTGAACACAACCAAGTCACCAGAGTACAATGTTGGCATTTTTCTTTCTGAGAAACACATTCAAATTTACAGCCGAGTCAGAGACAACTGTTTGAGACTGTGTTTCTACATTTGTAAGTGTGAAACAACCGGATATCTTTAATGATATGTCGTGACATGGTGTATCTGATATTGCCAGGTTCCACAACAATCATTGCAACTGAGTTAAGTCTAGGACTCTCAGTCCAGAGCCTGGAGTTTGTATCCGATTTGGAACTTATAAATTATCTGTTCCCTCAGTTTTGTGTGGTTGTTTGGTGTTAATTTAAGGGAACTAAAATACCTGGTTAGGTTTAGGGAACTTGAAACCTTAGCTAGGTTTAGGGATGTAAAAAAAAACTTGGTTTAGTTGAGGGACCTTAAACACTTTGTTAGGGTTAGGGAATTAAAAAACTTGATTAAGTTAATGGAACTAAAATACTTACATGTACACTTACAAGAAAACATGGAGTGGATTAAAACTGACCCTTCCAAAAGTTAAGCTTGTCGCTTGGCTATGACATTACAAACATTTGATTGGTCAGTTGCAATGATGTTCCTTAAGTAACATTGATTATGATGATCCAGGAACAGCAACAAAGCTTAAAAAACCTTAAATTTAGCACTTATTATCATGTTGAATTTGCTAAATGTGTCCCTTTAATCTGTGCAAAAGTGTACAAAAATGACAGAGTCTTAATCCTTTCTCCAGCTCCTTACTACAAAATAATGTTGAACTATTTCTTTGGTGAGTACAGTGTTATTATATACAGAGTAATGATGAGATGAAGAGCACAGTCATTATAAAACTGAATTATCCTTTAATGAACAGCCAACATCGTCCAGAAATCTTGGGCCATTTCACAGCCGTTGCTGTACAGGAAGCCTCGCTTTCCTGTTTTAGTGTGATCATAAACCCCACAATGCAAAAACACAACACAAAGCCATGCGGATGACTTACAGGCATTGGTGACGGCGAAGCTGTTGGCCGTCTCGATGTTGTCCACGTGAGGCACCAGGTTGAACGGGGCTTCCGAGGCGTTCGGGCTGGTGTTGTGCAGGAAGATTGCCAAACGAAAGGCAGTGTACTCCTGATCAGTGTTTCTGATGAACAGACCGCCTGAACAGAAGGGAAAGAAACACATGACGATGAAAAAAAAAGAAGAAAAATCGAAGCACTGGAGAATAATCCACAATCTTACGGCAGACAGTTTAATTATAGCTGACAAGCACAGAGACACGAAGTGAAACGAAGGCAGAAACTACTAAAACAATGTCATCATTTGCATTTTCACCAGTTTGACTACAAATTAAGTTTTAAGAGCTGGTGTGAAACACTAGTTTATTAAGAAAGACAGACTTTTATGACATCGGGGCCACACACACCTCCATATTTATTAGTCATGCTGGTAAAATAGTATGAGGGAGGAACTCAAACTTAAACTAACAGTATGTAATCTCTGCCTCTAAGGATCCCTCAATCAAAACAATGAAAACAAAGCCACAGTTTTATGATGTTGTAAAATAGACATGTGGGATCATGGGAGTTGCTGTTTTCATTTTTAACAACCACCACTGCTGATGAAAATCTGATGTTCACAGGGAGAAAATATAAAATATAAGGTTTTATTGTTAGTTTAGTCACGTAAACTTCTCAGGGTCTGAACATTGTTGGAAACATTTGGGATAATGTACATTAAGTACACAACTCAACAAAATATATAACAAGGGTCTCTTAAATGCGTACTTGTCACATATTCTATTTTTCAATTAAATGAACCCCTCCACCCTTCCTGAGGACCACCTTGAACCTCCTAAAGGGTGCTGATTGGAAAAGTACAATCGCACTAGTCTTGGCAATAAGGCCACAAACCAAGGTTCATTTTGAACCTTACAAAAAATATTAAGTGGACCTCAACAGTAACTATTACAATTCTGGATTTTAAGTGGAAGTGTTTGGACGTGTCTTTGCTCAGTGGGATCCCCAAGAAAGAGGTGATAGCAGAAAAAGTCAGGTGATCAAAGTCCGTAGGTTACATCCTCTGGGAGTAATGAATGTCTGAACCAAGCGCTGTGCCAATCCACCCAGTAGATGTCCTTATATTTAAGAAAAGAAAAAGAAAAAATTTAAGTTTTGGTAAATGCCCTGAATGGACTCCTTTAGCAGCTGTAGTCAGAGAGCCACCTGTATCATATTAGAGGTGGACACAACTGGACGACTGGACAATATATGAGATGTAATAAAAGGACAATATTGTTCTGTTAAATCACTTTGCCGATACTCTACTGCTGACAATCCAAAATTAATCCGACAGTAAAGCAACTCACGGCTCTTTAAGCTCCACTAGCCTGTGTGAGAGTGTACCGTAGGATGCAGTCTGATTAGCATTCAAATCACCTTTGTTTCATACTAACGCAAACAGAAAAGTGATATTAGCCACCAGATATCCTCCTGGATCAACACTGCAAGACTAGCTCAGAATCAGAGCCTCGCCTTCTTCATATATGGAGATCCTGTCGACGCTGTTTATGGTTGTGCAAATGTCAGTGGTGTTTCAGGTCAGAAGCAGTTTGTTTCACATTTGAAAGTCTAACTTCAGGCTATATTTCTTGGGATGCGACAGTATAAATGTCATTTAAAGCGAAATGCCAGTGCGTTCTTTTTATGGCTGACCTCTTTGGAAGGTAAACTTTAGAATATTTTACTCCTTCATGACGCCCACGCATGTAAATCCTCTTCCGTCGTTTTGCATAACTCTGGAAAACTAGGGCTGCTATGAATTTCAGATAACTTCAGCTGTGACGGTTTCACGTCCACCTTGACTCGCAAATGCTCTCAGGAGGTGTTGATTCCTGATTTACAAACATAAATGTTGTGAACATTTTGATCAGCAGAGATGCCCTTTACATGTTACATATTTGATACTTATCTTCAACGCTAAATAAATTAAGCGTGACCCAAATACCGCTCATTCAGCTTCTGGTGGATGCTTCGCAAAATGAGAGTCAGTACAACAGTAAACACTGTCGGGGCTTCAAGACTTTGAAGTTTCATGAATGCCATATGGTTTGCCAAAAACAAGGCTCTTGTGGCTCCAAAGAGCCTGTTTGTTTTTGACCCCATTTCCAGCTGGCACATGTTATCTGGATGAAAACATCTGGATCAGAGGCCTTTGAATTTTTACACCTGGTGGCACAATCGGTCCCGCTATCTCAGTTCTGCTTGCACAGTGATCAGATCTCTGTATGCAGATTATGCAGGCAGGACCGGCTGACTTGTCAAGGGAAGAAATGCAGGATACTTTCGAGGGGCCGCTGAGATGAGCGAGTTGAGGGTCACATAGACACAGATAGAAACCGCTGATGGTTTCTGTAGGCTACTTTTGGATAGCATTGCTGACCAAGCTAATGTTTTAACTGTAGGAGAGTACTGAACGCCACTAGAGTAGCTTCATAGGACACTTCTGGCTCGGACACATGACCCCCATCTTGCACGTCATATTGGTCCCTCGAGAGTCTTATGAAGAAGTGCTGCTGCATGGGCTCTGTTTATTTTTCCTTTGCCGAGGAAGAGGTTGTCTGTAGCTTTTTGACAGCAGGTAGAGGAAAGCCTTTTAACAAACTGGGCAGATTTTTTTCCTGAGATTGTTGTTGCACTGAACAAATAACACCTGAATAAGATCCAGTTGAGACAGCCGATCACCGGCACTGTTTCATCTCGGCACAACAAGCCTTCTGCATGCTTATTGGCTCGCTGACACTGATGATATAAACTGCTTGGATATTGAAATTTGGTCTCGAATGACATATGTTTCAATACACGACGGCCTCGAGGCAATTCTGTCAGTGCCATAGAAGTATCGAGGTTCAATACCCTAAAACAGGAGTGGATTACATATCATCGCTCAGGTACCAGGCGTCACGTAGCTTGTGTTCAGGTTTAGGTTCAGTTTATCTCAAGTTCAGAACAGCTAGCTAGCAGCAGCTACATAGCAACTGGCAGTTACACGACCAATAAGCTGTCCCCTGTTTGTATGAGTTTGAGTTCAACAGGTGGCCAATTTTTACCTATCACATCTTTAACCCAAAGTTTAATATTTTACTAAACTTACCTAAGTACTTTTGTGCCTAAACCTAACCAAACCAGAATGTTCTCAGAACATTAACATGACAATCCAGAAGTCATAAATGTCACAATGCAGCCCAGTTGCCAGGACGTAATATTAGAAGTTAATGTTTGACATGTGTACCAAATGTTGCGTATCGCATTCATATTATGTGCTTGTTAGCCATCTGTCACAGCAGGAGGTGGAGAGGGTGGTCGTGGTGTTATTACAGCCAAAACAGTTGGAGACATTTCCAGCTGTTTTGGCAACCGAAACAGGTATTTTAAGCCAAACCTTGATGTATTCCTAACCATAACCAAGTGGTGTTTGTGCCTCAATCTAACCAGGGAACAAGCACAGCGCTGTGACAACACAGAGATACAAAGTTTAACCGAAACAAACAGAAAGTTGTAACATTGAGAAACATCCTGTTTTAACTTATCTGTGATTTTATAATAACATATTTAGCTTAAATTTCTTCTGGTGAATTGCACAATATGTAAACTGCTTGTCTGTAAGTTTTATTTTGAAAGTCTAACCGAGCGTTGCATAATCTTACTGCCAACCTGACTGCAGATTTGTTCAGATGCATAATTGATATTAGGGCAGTAGGTAGTTAGAATCTTAAAGCCACTGACCATGCTGCAGTGTTTGACGAGTTGAGAGAAGCGAGGGCCAACATCTCTGAACAGACACTGTATATGCCAACACGTTCTCGCTCCCAACTGCATTTCTCTTCTGACTAATCAGACAGTAAACAATGACGGGCGCACAGAAGAGGAGGTCTTAGATTTCTGTTATCCAAATATCCACAGGCCAAATACTGATCCGCGAGATCATGGATTTTAGAAATTTCACCTGTACCTGTATCCAGGTACGGATCACATGTTAATACTGTGTAAATGGGGTCTCCGTGTGTCAGTGAGTCTGTCAACACCAGTTCCACCTCAGTGAAAAACCTGTGAAGAGGCACGGCCTTAAGAGAGTTTACACCCCCCCGCCCCTACAGACACACACACACACACACACACACACACACACACACACACACAGCCAGGCTACTCAGATGATGTTAGGATCTTCATTAGAAGTGACAAAAGCTTCATGAGCCTTAAAGGAGAACCTCGAAAACTCTCACATAACTCCCTCAGTGTCGCATTCAATACATATATTTTTTTAAAATCTTGATTAACCCCGACGGTGGATTGAATTTGATTCTTGATTTTGTGTGATATTTTTGCTTTTGTTGTTTGTTTTTTTTGCGCGTTGCATGTGATGGATTGACTTCCTGTCAAGAATGTCCCCTGTGCCCTCCGTGTGATGCATGCTGGGACAGGCTGCAGTCACCATGACTCTTGGTGACAGTGAGCAAATGAATGAAAATACACTGAATGAAAAGGGGGATCTATAATTCTCAGGCTCCACCTTCACATGTAATCAGCGCCGTCAGACTCGATCTGCGGCAGTTGTGGAGCATGTTTGCCACCACGACCGTATTTGTGTTTCTGTGTTGCACAGCAAATCTCCCTCTGCTAACAAGTGTTGATTTTCAGTGGCAATTATTTGAAACTGACTGACTGAGTGTTGATTGGAGAGCTGTCTGCCCTCTCAGAGATCTGGTGGAGCTTTTTGGTGGCTGCTCAGAAGTGTTAAACGAAGTCTGACGGCTGAAGAAACCCTGGTGCACTGTGGAGTTTTACACTCCTAGAGGGCAATTACAGAGCTGAAACGGGGAAGGTATTATTACATCAAGAATGTTTGCGAACTGTAATGAGGAGAGGGAACTGTGACTGAACCAGCACACTCATCAGCGGCAGCAGCAGCAGCGCACAGACGCAGGTTTTAAACCCCCACCCAGCTCAAGTGTCCCCAGTTTCAGGGGTGCCGTTCTGTAACAGACCCTGACCTCTGACCCCGCCTGGAGGGGCTGGAGGGGGGATTCGAGTATCACGTTGATATAAAAGGACAAGGAGAATCATTTGAACAGCTTGTCATTTTCCATCAGCCGGACCGGTTCTGATGTGCCTCCACTCCGCCAGAAGCCGGGGTGCAGCGGAGGGTCAGACCACGAACAAGTCTGAGGTTTTAACACCTTCCTACGGTTCATTTTCTGCTTTTCTGGCAATTGATTTTTTTTTTTGTTGTTGTTTGGGAGTGCTGTGATGATCAACAACTGGAGGTCACGGTCTGCCCTTCTCTCCGTCCCCTTGCCTCTAAATCAACCAAGTCAATCTGCCTGCCAGAGGAATGAAAACCACAAATCCATCATTTTTATCTGCTCCCACTGAATGCAAAGATGGAAATGTTTGAATAAACTGGAGGTGGGAACAAAAAAAAAGAAGAAGAAGAGGAGAACAGTGGATCTGGGAGGCCTGTGGGACCGTGGCAGAGGTTTTATTGCAGCGGCAGGACGACACCGGGGTCTGCCAGAGTGTTAACAGCAGTCAATGCACAGGCAGCCTGCATAGGGAATACACACACACACACACATGCACACACACATGCACACAGTTTGCTGCTCTGATCTGCTGCAGTGGCGGAGTGCACCGGGATACACACTCCAGCCCGCAGATACGTTAGGTGTGTGTGTGTCTCTGTGTGTGTGCGCGTGTGTGTGCGCGCGCTCAACGTGCAGCTACAGAAGCGTGCATTGTGGTGTGGAGCAGAACGAGACAGAAATGTGCACTTTGAGGAGTGCTGGGGTGTCAAACGGCGGCGCAGAGGCAGCAGACAGGACGTCCACGGGCACATTCATTCACATGATTCACGTCCGAGGCGCTCACACACACTCACCGATCTGAACGCTGCTCGGGAAAGCACCCATCGCCAGTCCCCAGAAGCCCGAGAATATCAACAGAAACCAGTCGCCAGAAGAAATCCTCATTTTGTTCCGGTTATAAACTGATGAGAGACATCGAGCAGGTTTAATTAACACCCCCGGGGCGAGAGCAACATCACGGGGCAGGGGGGAAAAAAAAAACAGAGAGAAAGAACAAAAATGCCAAATGCCCGTTAAATATCCATGTCTGCTTTTTTTTTGGACGGCTTCTTGTTTTGTTGTTGTTGTTTTTCTTCTTCTTCTCTTGGATTATCCCCCCCTCCGCAGAGCCGCTGCTCGTTTGTACCGTCAAACTGCGTCCGTCCGTCCGGCGCTGGAGATTTTGCGCACAACACCACCGCCACCACCAAGATGGGGAGGTGGAGGAGGGGAGGAGGAGGATGAGGAGGAGGAGGAGGGGGGAGAGAGCATCAGCCAGCGGCGGCCAGTGCGTCTGGATGCGGCTCAAACTCGCATCACAGCAATAGCACACATGCGCCTTTCTTTCTTTCTTTCTTTTTTTTTTTTTTTTACCCGAGCGAGCGACCGGGGCAGGAAGGCAGGAGGGGCGTCAGTCAGCCCGCTCAGCAGCACCGAAGTCCCCGCAGCTCGTTTAACACCCAAAAACTTCCAGATGTGCTGATGTGAAAATACACAGCGACTGACTCTCTGACTGACTGAGTGTGACAAATGATCGCTCTCTCTGCACCGCTGCCTCATTTTTTAAAGGTGCAATAAAACGCTTTAATTGCCGCCAGTTAATAAGATTATAATAAACAAGCTGCAATCTCTAGCTCCCTGCGCGTCAACTTCTATTTCGCGGGATTAAAATGGCTCCACGCTGAGTTGTGGTGTGTCATTTTTCACCATAATAGCAGGCTGCCTTGTGTCATTAGGTTCCAGTTATATGCACTGCGCGACCACTGCCCCAAAGAATACATTAATAAACCGAACAGCCCTGATTTATGGCTTTAATGGTCAGTGTGATATTTTGTTAAATGCGGGAATTACGCACACAACTTTAATAAGGAAACGCAGTCTGTTTTATTAGTAATCTTCCCTGCAGGATCATGGTTCTGGAAATTGATATAAATGGCAGAAATAATATGTCAAAGGTCTTTAATGTGTCATCAGAAGCAGGGCCGGATCAAATGGATGGAATACATGGGGCAGAGTATATTTGTCGGGCCCCTCCTCCTAGACATTTTGATATTTGCCAAATGCACTAAATGGCTGAACTATATTATAACTAAATATTCAGACACCTGGCTAAAACAAAAAAAAAGGCCATTTCGTGGCCTCAAAGTCCTCCTGCCTGAGTCTCCATGGCATACATTCATTACGCTAACTTTGTGCATATAAAATTGGCAAAAATAACGGCTTATGTGGAAGAAACAACCAATTCAAAGAGCAGAAGAAATTAAAAAATACATGAACTTGCATAATGTAAGTATTTAGAAGTATAAGTACATACAGGAGTAATGTTTAGTTGGAAAAACATCAAACTACATAAACTTGCATTTTTTCCAAGTTTAGCCACTTAGAATTGATATGACCTGATATAAGGCTCAGGACAGAGGAGACAGACGAGAGAGTGATGGCGTCACCATGATCACTCATTGGCTGTTGTCGGCTCTAGGGCGGGTATAGAAACTCATATATGCTCCAATTTTTAAAAAGCATCTACGATCGCAATTTTTTCCTCATTTTGTCACAGTTTAAACATAGATTACAACTGAAATGGATCTACTGCACATTTGGTAATAAGAGAAGACAGTTTTGTTCGAGTTTGATGCTCTACTAAAACACACTTTATTGGTGATTTGGCTTTGTTCATGCGTGTTTGTTAGCTTGTTTGTTTGTCCATTGAAACTTGCAGGTCTTGATAGTTAAATACCACATGATTACTATTATGCTCCTTAAGTTAGGTATATATTTTAGCTTGTCTATTTATATTTTGGCATTCACATGCAGTTGGTTAGCCATACGTTTAAAGGGAAAGTATATCTAACGTGTTTGAAAAATGAATACATACATATTTAAACAATTGGATAATGTTTAAGTTTAATCATACATTTTGAAAATAACTTCAAATGTATGTTTAACATTATTTCACACAGGTAGTCATGACATGTTCTTCTCTCCTCTGTCTGCGCCCCCTAGTGGCAAGGAGGTCATATGCATGTGAAGGTGTCTTCACATGCAGTTCCTCTAATGGCCACTAGATGCTGAGTCCGAGAAAACTCGACCATAGACAATTTATTCTTAACCAGGACTACCTAAAGAGACAATAACATTCCTTTGGACCTTTGTTGAGTTTTACTTCAGTTGTGCACTTACATTATTCCAAATGTTTCCAAAATATAAAAATCCACATGTTGACTCAAGGTATCAGTGCGCTTCATATAGTCCTTTAACTTCTGGCAGAAAGTGACGAAGGGATGAGGTAAGAAAAAGATGATTTCACTTTAAGCCATCACCTCATGTGTGAACATTTCTACCCGAGTCCCATCAGATACGTTATCATCAGCAGTGGTGGTAGCTGTAGTGGAAATGACATAAAGGATACAGTCACATTGTTTAAAGTCTTCAATCTTAAACGAAGGCTCACTTTTTACTGGCTGTGATGAAATTTCTTCCAAATCAACAAATTACCATAAAGGAAAAAAAAGACACAATCATCCACTAATTCATTCTTTACACCTGGCTGAAACAACTGCAGTCCAATCCAACCGTCCTGCAGTAAATCCTGCCTTCGAGAAGGTTTTCATGTTTAGTTTCTGCTGACACTGGAGATAACGCGGTGTGTGGTGCTGCTGAACTGTATTGTGTTATTGTGACGGGTGTTTCTAAAGCAAGAAGCCCCGAGAGGCCGTGGTTTACAGCTAAGGGGTGTAATTAGGCACGACGCAGGGCTTTATTTTTCTGATAAGTGAAGAAAATAGACATTTTGTGAGTTTATTTTTTGTACTCTCCATGGTGGGATGTTATTTCACATCTTTATAGGCTACGTTTTTTTTTAAAATTCTCACCTGTCCCTTATTTCACAGTGGCGTCAAACTGACAGAGAGTCTAGTTTAGATTCCCATCTGGTGATTGTTTTAGAGTCTATGTCCAGATCTTTCTGGGCACACAGTGAATGGATCATATAGTCTGTTTAATGGTCCCAGCCTTCTGGACTTTTCCAGCTCTGCGGTTTCTCTCCTCTTCTCTCTCCCTTTTTCTCTTTCAAAGGGAATTAACGACAAATCCTGACATTTTCAGACAATTTTTAGCATAGTAACACTGATCTAATGCAGTCACAGATGTGTGTTTATTCCACGCGGCTCAGCCACTCATGATCAAAGGCAGGAACTATCCTCTTGATGATATTATTTTGTCCACCCCATTTCTATCATTTAGGGTAGGCTGAATAACAGAAATGCCTCTCTGTGTCAGAAACACAGCGTCTGTATATCTGTATAAAGCTAGAGCCAGAAGACTGTTAGCTTAGCATAAAGACGGCAAAACAAGTGGAAACAGCTACTCTGGCACTGTAAATGTTGCACTGCTCCTTTAAGCTGATGGTGTGGCGAACGAAGACTTTCATCAACATCATCAGCATTATTTTAGATGGTAGCATCACTTCGATTATTCTCCATGAATGTAGCAGAGATAGTTTGGATGTTTTGTCTGCATCCCGTGAAGAGAAATGAAAAGTGTGATGAGACATGAAGGAACTGTAAGATCATCGGTTCGGGGCTCAATGGCAGGAGATGGTGAAGCTCCGGTCATCTCAAGTTGAGTTGATTTTGAGGTTTGTACTCGCCTCAGGTACAGGCCTCCTTGAAAACGAGTAATTCAAAGTGTGAGACCCTGCCAGAAGCAGCGCAGGAAGTTGAGTTTGCTGGGCAAGTAAAGCATGCAGAAAATCAGCACACATTCTTCATCCATGGGGGGGGGAATCATTCTATGACTCAACAGAAAAAGCTGCTTCCTCTGATAATATTAATGGAAGCTTAAACGCCTTCAATCCAATTAGATGAAACCTTGCCACAGAACGTTATACCGAAGTTTAAAAGGTCATTCAACTCTGATTCACAAAAGGAGAGAACATTTCACCTTTATGCACTTCTGGACAAAACTCCAGTAAAAGACTAACTTCCCCAAATGATACTTCTGTCACCATGACGTCCAGCCGACATCCACAAAGAAAGATGAAGCCCATGAGAGGTGGTGGAAAGTGAGCCTTGGCGTTGAGGTTATTTAGTTGCACTTCCTGGTCAAGATTGAACCTCCAGGCTAATGTTTTTTTTTATGTATCCAATTATATTTTGTGGCTGCAGAGGCCTGATCTCCCCTCAGAGATCAATAAAGATTCACTTTGTCCACTCGCTTTGAGAGAATCCTGCTGACGTTTGAAGATACAGATTTGATGCCTATGAAAACTCCCATCAGTCTGCTAATACTTCATCATAAAATCATTATCAATGTAATTCTGTTGTTTTGCTTGTTTGTTTTATTTAAGTAGCCACAAAGCAGGAAGGCTCTCTGACTGTAAACTAAATCTGCAGAAAGCTAAAAGTCCTCCTTGGACTGTTTGGCAGATTGTTGCCTCCTAATTGCAGCTCGTGGAATTTGCATCATACTCCTTTGAAAATATTTACTTTGTAGCACTTAAGGATGATGAGCAAAAAGCTCAAGGTTGTTTGTCTCCTGTCAGTTCATCTCCAGTGGATATCAAACGTCTGCGCACATTTCTCATATTTCTGTCTTGAGGCTGCCTGAACGCAAAACCCATTAAAACAGACAGCTTCCACTTTAAGTGGATGTAGACTTTGTATGTTGTTTATTATTGCATGTATTTAAATACACATTTATTTTTTCACTTACGTGTGCATACAATCAACTCAATTGTTGTATTAAAGGGTAATTCCGCCAAATTTGCACATCAAATTGTGTTCACAGGTCTTTACATGTAAAAAAAGAAAGTAGTATAATGATTTCTGTGGCTCCAGATGAAGCTGCATGAAATCTGGTGCCTACATTACCCACAATGCGAGTTAGTCACTGAGTGACATGCTCTGGAGCCACAAAATGATTTAAAGTACTTTTTCACAAATGTAGAGGTTCTCACGCAAGACATGTACATTCTGTGAGGTTATCCTTTATTTTCAGTTACAAAATACACTTGATTAGGGTTAGAGAAAATGTCATGTTTTGGTTTAAAATAGTCTGGTTTTGTCATAAATGTAGTAGCAAGTTGCTATTCTTTTCCGGTAATGTATACACTATAGAAAAATGTGTTATAACCACATATTGAAAGAAATATAATGGATTGTGTTTCTTTTTTTTGTTTTTACTTCTGATTCAGGATTTTAATCAGTGTACATTTGGGTGAACTTGGTGCCTAACACCAACTCAACAGGACCTGACTGCATGGTGTACATGGGAGTGGAGCTGACCGTGGTGCTGAAGGCCTCTGACTGTGTTACAGTGCTGCTCGCCCGGCTCCGTCCAGAGTTTTAAAAAGAGCTTACCAACATTATCAACACTAATTAACAGATGGTATCTGATTGGTTTAATCCGCACACAAGCAGGAATGTAAAGATGTAAGTTTGTGGTTTTATCCGTCATGACAGTCATTTTGTGCTGCAATGTCAACAACAGTATCAAACCTGGCAACCTCATTAAATCACTGGAAGAAAAATACATTCAACTTACATACGTTCACACCTGTGCTACATACTCACACAAAGCTTACACGGTCATGCACAATACAGTCGTTTGTCTGTTTCCGATGATCTTTGGTTACTACAGGACTACAGGAGACTGGGGCCTCATGTGTGACGCTCTACACTAAGCTCATGTATTATTTTCTTCTTTTTCAGTTTTCTGTCACAGTTTGGTTAGGTTTAAGTAACAACATACTTGGTAAGGTTTAGGAAATCATGGTTACAGGCAAAAAGGCTAAAAGACAGGCAAGTCAATTAGGCGATGTAGCATTTGTATGTGTGACACCACCAGATTTGTTCAACTAGATACTTTCAAAGGAAACGTGGTTGTATTTGTGACCACCAAAACCTTTTTTTTGTGTGTGTTGGGAACTTGGGCCATCTCAAGCCATGTTAGTAGTGCCTTAACTGGGTATTTTGATGGGATTCCTTGGGATACTTCCAGCCATATTTGAGGCGACCAAAATCGAAAATCTTTCACAGAAAGTTGGGCCATCTCCAGCCATGTTTGTGGTAACCTAAGCAGGTGTTATGAATGAATCCTCTGGGCATTTCCAGCCCTGTTTGTGGTGAACGAAACAGGAATTTCAAGCCAAGCCATGATGTTTTCCTAACCCTGACCAAGTTTTGTGCCTAAACCTGACCATAGCATAAACAAGATGTGACAAGAGAGAAATGGAAAATTGAACCAAAACAAACGATTTCAACATCAAGACACATAATACTTTGACTAGTCAGTTGAAAAGTACTTAGCTAACATTTTTTTCTGGCAGTTGGGTTAATTTCTCATTAGCTGTCACTTTTCTGTTATTCCTCCTCCTCCCTGATGCATCAGCCTCGACAGAAAGAAAACAAAGCAAATGAAGATGATGTTTCTGTGAGTCCATTTTCTGTTCCATTACCTGCTTCTTCTGAACACTGAGATAACTCTATTCCTGTTTAGGGTACATTCAGCTTGTTTACATTTACATTTCAGAGCATTTAGCAGACACTTTAGTCCAAAGCGTCTCACAGTAATTCATACACACATTCATACACTGATGGCTGTGGCTTCCGTGCAAGGTGCCGACTAGCCCATCAGGAGCAGTTTGGGATTCGGTAACTTGCCCAAGGAACACTTCGACATGCAGACCAGGGGAATCAAACCAGCCACCTTATGATAACAAGACGCTGACTCTACTCCTGAGCCACAGCCGGCGTTTACACACTTTGAAATGCAACGCAAAGGCACAGAAGCTACAAACACTATACATACCTCTGACATCTGACAGTAATCGACCAGTCCACCATCAAAGACGTGTTTCTAATGAATGTAAAATGCCTCGAGGCAACAATACGCTGCCATTAAACTTTGGGATTTTCTCGTGCTCCCCTGGAACAAGAAATCTTTCAAGTGCAAATTAGGCAGTCGGAAATGTTCTCAAGTTGTTCACTTTGCCCAGTTGTTAAAGATATCTGCGCTTGCAAAGAGAAATATATCATCAGTACTGTTCCGGTTCTGATGCTGTAACGATCAAGAGGAACTTATATCCATGTTGATAAAACAGGCGACTTCCAAAGATGAAGGCCTTGAAACAGTTTCCTCCTTCAGCACCTGCTCGAGTTAATGC
>CAEMYA010002117.1:246347-271997 GCA_903131615.1 Diplodus sargus | reverse complement strand
GCAAATTTGTGTTTCTGTTAAGTGCTAATGCAGCTGTCAGCGCAGATCTCGAAGGTCTGCACTGATTTAAGAGTCTTAATATAACAAAAAAAAAAACCCGGCAGACTTCATCCAGGCCTCCGTCACGCTGTGCCTGAATCACTAAGAGCAAAAAGAAAAAGATAAAATAATGGATGGCATGCGTAAAATCCTTGTTTCATGTGCACTTCTATTCTATTCCACCCATTTGTTATCTTAATTCTATCTTTCTGTACGCACACTGTGCATCCCTTAACGACAGCGCTGTGATAAACCCTCCACACTGATCCATGTCTTTAAATATACAGCACCATTACATATCACACAGCTCCCGCTCCACCATACTACTCATTGAGGTGCAGTTTTCTGACATCATATAGGCGAGGCGTTGTTGTACGTCAGCCTTTCGCATCAGTCTCTCCGGCTGTTAGCCCTTTGAAATTAGTCCATTGTTTTTTTCCCCCCTGCTCTTACTTTCACGGCGAGGCGTCAGTGTGACACATTGATAGAGGTTTGACACTTGCGTGTCCTCATTTCAGTGTAAAAATGGTTCAGGTTACCTCGTTCCCTCGTCATTTTAAGTATACCTTACCTTTTAATCCTTTTTCTTTCCAGCCTAATCACGCCTGCCTGTCTCTTACACCACAGTCTACTTTTGACAGACATAAATACTGCAAGGTAAAGGATTCACAAAGAGAGCTTGGCATTTTAAAAGTCAGTGACTAATCCCATTAAGTAGTCTCTCTCAGGAAATGTATCAAGCCTTTTTCACATAATTACAACAATCAATTCTCGTCAAAAAGATCTCAAAGACAAACAGTGAGGAGTTACTTTAGAGAGGCTGTTTAACTACAGCAGTGATTGCTTTTTTTTTTTGTTACAGAGATTGGGGGAGTTTTTCCTTCTCCAAATACCTTAAAATGTGTTTATTTGAACATGACATGATGTAGAAAATTATTGTTATATACAAATGTACAACATTATGTCCACCTTCTGTTGTTAGAAGGCCATCCCAAAGATCTGAATAGCCTAATAATGATGCCTAATAAAGTATATACCTAACTACCTCTAAATCTCTCTACTAAAATACTGAACGAGGAACTGACAGTGTCCGTTAGCGGTTTAAAGTTGACAAGTTGATTAATCTGTGAAACTCCAAGGAAGATATACTAAATCTGGACACAGTGCTGGAGCCCCATTCATTACTATGAAAGTTGCTCAGTGGTGCACAAAGCCAAAATGACTTCCCGGCAATGAAATTACTTAATTGTGAGGCCCACACAACTGAGCTAGCTAACTTTTGGTTTAGCATCCTACTAACTTGAATGGGGATAAAAAAAAAGTGTGCAAGATTCAATATTGCGCACATTCTATTTGACTAAATTACTTAACTCATCGAGTCATTTCAACGGGGGTTTTGACACTCAGAAAACAATGAACAGTAAGCCTATGGGAAAAAAGTCTTTTCGGGCCCTCACGTGACGTGAGGTAGTTCATACGGTTTGGCCACGAGATGAAATTTGGCTTCAAAGCCGGGGCGTTCTTCCTGGGGGCTTGTGAAACCCTGCCACGAAGTACTTACACATATACTGAATGGCAGCATAGAACAATGAGAGAGGAATTGATTTTCTGAATAAAATCACTGCAGCATTACTCTGGTGTCACTCGACTGAAACAGGAAGCCAAGAAACAGCCTCTTACAATCACTCCGGCTTATTTATTACATCGTGAACTGCATTCTCCCCCATTTTATTTGAGCATAAAATGCATTAAGTCCACGGCACCCTCACAAGTCCCTGTATTTGAACAAATATAGTCAAGTACAATGTGTTTAAAGTGTCCACGATCTCAATTTACTGTCTGTAAGCGACTGAGGGAGAGCTGAGACGAGGGCTTTGTTTGTTTTTTTTCAGTCTGGTCCATCTTCGCCGGGACTTCACTTCATTTCAGGCTGTATTAAAGTTTGTGTTTGAACAGCCAGGAAACTGTTCATAGTTCTGAGCGCTCACTCAAAGTGACTGAGTAATGACTCTAAATGGCACAGTATGTTAAAACTAGACTTCAGAGGAGCTCCTCAAACACTGCTGCTGCTCTCCCTCACACTGCTCCCGACGGACCAGGGTCTGAAGCTGACCGACTTTGTGAATGGCGTGTGTGCGTTTGTGTGTGCGTGTGTGTGTGTGTGTGTACTGGAGCTCTGCCATAACTCTGGAGTCGAACAGATGGGGAGCCTGCAGTAGGTTTTTCCTGCTCACATCAGGGGTGACTGAGAGTGTTGTTCAACCGCTGTTAGGGAATCCCGTACACACACGCTGTCATTCTGTGTGTGTGTGTCGTTTGGTGTGTGTGTGTGTGCATCAAAGAAAAAACAAAAATCAAGTTAGCAGCTCAACAGGATTCATCCACACCCCTTTCAGTGGACTCGAGAATTCAATTCCCAGCTCTCGACACCCAGTTTGTCTGAGCTGGTTTGAAAATTTTTAAAAATGCTTTTGACAGTTTCCAGTGAAAAAATAAAACAGTCGGCAAAAGAAAAAAGAAAAATAACAAAATGAGAGTCTAAAATTCACTTCATCAGCCACCAGCTCTCTCCTCCACTGTAAAGCATCCTTTCAGCAAAACCATGTGAATGAGACTTTATAAGTACATTAAAGCACTCGGAGGAACCAAGTGGCTGTAATCAAAATGTTGACTTTCATTTGTTATCAAGAGGGGCTGATTAGGCTCTTGAAAAGTTAATTTAATGACGCTGGTCCGTTTGGACTTTCATTTCTGGAGAAAATGGAGGTTGAGGGCTGTCTTCCATCAAGTCCTTCACATCCGGTGTTTAAATATCTACCTCAAGTCAATAACATCTACCACATATCACATATTCACAGCATATTAGATCACTTCTGATCTATATGTTTGTATAAACACGGCACTTGTTATATTTTCTGAATAAATCTGACACTAGTAAGTACATGTTTAAGAATTACATATCCAATTTTTGCATCTTTAAAGACAGAATATTCTTTAAGATATGGGATTCTGGCATGTTTATCAGGTCCTGGCATGATGGTCCTCTCTCTGGCCGCTGGCTGGCAAACATCCCGAACAGCACTGTGAGGAGCCGCGGAGGAGCTGCTGCAGGCCGTCACTGATGGTCTCCCCCTGCTGGTTTGATGCCTGCCTCCACCTCCTCATTCTCACTGCTCTCTGGTTGCTCCAAACGCAGTCGCCAGAATAAAAGCGGGCAATGTGCACATTTAACACATTTAATGTTGGAACTTTACATTTCTGTAGATATAAGTCCGTTCCATCTGTTCGGAAAAACACTTTAGAGTTGTTGTGGTCTACAAACTAGTTATTTTGCAAGCAGAGCCTGACTTGACTCTGTGAGCTCTGTGCCGTTAAACACAGTGGAGGATTTGCTGATAAACCAAAGTATTGGACACATTGAGACAATATGACGGCAGTGCTAGATGAAAATGTGAGGGGATCACCGAAGACATTACAAATCATCTCTGGTGTCTGAACATAAATTTCACAACAATCCGATCATCCGACCTGTGCGACGCGCAAATATGCCCCCCTGTGATTTTGTTTATTATCCTTTTTCAGCTTTTATCATGTGAAGCTCCAGGAGCAGCGAGTCCACAGATAACATTTTACCATGGCCCCCACAGCAACAAAAACACTACTTGATCAATCATCTTCTATGGTTACTGATGTTGTTTGTTCCTCTGCCCATGAGACTCCTAAAGCTCTACTTCACTTTTTGACTCTTGTTATTTATGTAAATTATCTAGTTATAAGCAAAGGATTTTTATATCACTTTGTGGTGGTACTGGTAGTAAAATGCTTACAGGCCAGCCCAACCTACATAAAAATATAAAGAGAAAACATGTAAATCTAGAGGGGATGCCCAATGTCAGCTACTTGGACAATAAACCAATACACGAATGCCTGTTCAGGAATAATAAAAAAGATATGCTTCTTCAGGGGATAATCAAACTGAAATGTGTTCCTGAAGTTGTATAGGGGCTTGGATTTCCAGGGATTCAAGAATGAACGCAGTTTCCTCACTATAATAAGAATGACGTGCGGCAGCCAAGAATACACAGTAGAGCTTAAACAGACCTGAACCAAGTCAGTCCGAACCAACGTGTGGTGGACCTACAGGCAGCGTGGCTAAAAATGAGACGTGATCAAAAGTGAATTTAGTAGAGTGAAGCTTTTTGTGCAGCGCCCGGACAAACACTCCAATCTGCCACCGTAAATTAGTTGTTAACCTGTGGGTGAAACTGCTCTATAAAAAAGCCTTTTACAGTGAGTCACCAGGTCGAATTATCAAGCGACTCTGCTGGACGGCTTTATGGTCCAATCAGGACGGAGGAACTGAGGAGGATCTTTAAGGTTTTGGAGACAAAAGATGGTTCAAGAATTAAGTGAAAGGGTGATTAAAAAATGAGGTTCAGTGCGTGGATCTTCATCAGTCGGACAAAAGACACAGAGACAGAGAGGTCAGGGTGGAGAATAACGTTAAGTTCACACGAAATCCAGCCTTTGAAGCAGACTTTGTACAACAGCAGCAGTGATTACCCCCCGTATGAAATTCAATTTCCACTGGATGAACATTCATAAAAAATTCATCCATTCCACTACTTTGAGGCAATCTTTTTTTTTTTTTTTTACCAAGATTTCTGTCTTGGGATGAATAAAAAGCTTCAGTTTTGATTGGTTATAAAATTATTTTTTGAGAATCTACTCACAAGGAAGATTATCATCAGGGTTTGGTTTATGAAAGCACTGGCTGTTTCTGTGAGATATATTAGCAGACGTTCTGTTTTCTTCATTTTTTTAAGTGTGGTAAGTCTGATTTGAAACCTGCTGGGTTTATATTCTTTTTAGAATTTTTTTTTCTTCACTGCTTAATTAGTTATGAATGAATTTTACTGAACTTACTTTACTTTTTACAAAAGTCTCCGCAGCAAAGTAGAAATTATAATGATGCGCTCTAGTTTTCCTTTGACAGTTGCCAAATGCAGTATATCAGACAGTAGTAAAATCTGAAATTCAAAGAGTCGCTTTATTGTGTGTAAGAGGGGTCTCTTAGTCAGAAGAACAAATATAAAGGCAAAATAAATAAATAGTTTCTCAATTATATTTATTGTACATAAACAGTGTACAGCTAAATGCAGGTAAGAACTCAAATATAGAATTTAAAAGCAACAAATCATGCAGATTAAACCTTAAAATATGTCATTTGTCCCTGCTCTCCAGCCAAAGAGAAGGCCGGAGAGGCAATACTTTTTTCTAATGTTGTTATCTAGAGCGATTAGGTTTCTTAGCCAAGTATGCCACACTCTTGTAACTCAGAGGCATCTTTTAAATGTAATTTACATATCATCTTATTTGTATTAGAGCTGTAGTCTGTAACAATTTTTTTGTTATATTTACTAAAATTGCAAATATGATCTGACAGTAGAATTAGATACGGGTCAGCTGTGTAAAAATCTGTGGGTCCACCCAGTAGCTGTGATTTGATTTGCAAGAATCCACCACTCTCGGGTGAACACAACCAATCAGAGCCAAGGGGAGTATCTGAGAAGTGTAAATCACTCTCGTGCATACGCTCCCTCCCTCATGCCGCACTTACTGGGCAGTGCCTCTCCCCCGCCTGTGCAGTGTCTGCTCTTACCTGGTCAGATATGTTCAAGCTCTAACTCTAAACAATGGCGGAGAACAGACAACAACAACAGAGCCGAAAAATGCCCCACCATTGCCCTCGTCAAAGAGAAGAAATAAGAAGACTGACAAAGAAAAGCAGTGACAAAAGAAAGAATTGGACCGAGCTAGAGAGAAAACTAGGATATATTGGAATGTCATTTCAGAGGTGGAGGGAGCTGCAGGATTTTTTAGGACTGCTGGACAAGTAAGGACCCCTGCTTGATATATGTTTCAGTCTATGTTTTACCACAAGGCTATGGTGGCAGTGGTTACAGTAATACTTGCCATAGCGCATATTGCTGTACGATGTTGCAGTCGAGCTACGTAGCTTGCTGCTAAATCTAGCTTGTTAGCTTGTATGCTAGCTCCGGTGTTTAGCTTTGTCTTTATGGCTACTGGTTAGCAAAAGTGTCTTCTCAGTGACCGGGCAGTTATAACGCTAGTTTGTGTTCAGTACGCTCTGAAGTGGTTAAATTGGTTTAGAGAATAACGTTACTCATGCTTCAGAAAGGCAGCATGGCAAAAATGTCCCACCGGGTAATGATTACATGGTAACTCTGTCTACAGCGATGTGATCATTGTAAAATGTATTGATCAGAAAGTGAACAATCAGGGCTCATGTTGTTGTTTTCATTTTGAATGCACCATCTTGGTTATCTGGCTTCCTCTGTTACCGTGGTTACACACCTGGGCAGGCTCCTCTGTGGGGAGGGGCTTTAAAGGCATGGCTGCAGCTCTTTAGAGAGGAAGAGGGAGGGACCTGGGAGCTGTATCATTTAAATTTTCAGGCCAAGTCCACTTTTTTCTCAAAACTCCAGACTGTAACTTTAAAGCGTACATATTTAACTTCTGCCACATGGGGGCTTTATATCAAAACAAAACAAGTGTCGTGGGGAAAGCTGTGAGGTTACTTTCTATTTTTAGGATTAAAATGTGAATTTATCTTCACTCCTGTTTATCAACGTGACTGCAGCAGTGATCCACATTACGTGGATCCATAAACGTAGATTTCTCTGTTTTTTACATTGTTGTTGTCTTTTTTTAAAAATACATTTTAAGGCAGAACAATTTAATTGTATTTCACTGTATTCATACTTCATAGCAATTATTTCTGGAACTGAACTCAAAGGCCTCAGCTGCCTCGACCATCCTTTAACCTCAGTGTTTTCATGCAGCAGAACAACAGCAAACATAATCCAGTTAATGTAAGAACGCATTATGTAATTTGTAGAGAGGACACATAGTTTGTGTCCCTGAATTCTTGCTCATATAGTATCGCTATTGTGTTGTTACGTCACGTAGGGAATAAAAAAAGCGAAGGTGAACAGGAGTATCACTGTGTTATTTTCCATTCGTTTCACTAACCTCGTCCCTCTGCTGTACGGAGTAATACATTTCAGTCTGACACCATTGTAACCCCGGTCGAGTCACCCAGATTACTAATTGACTAACAGAGATGCCGTAACAGAGCGAGGCCTCAGCTAAATTACCAATTGCCTTGCTTTGTATAATGTGCAGGATGCATGTGACTAGTCATGCAAGATATTAGTCATGCGACCTGAAATTGGGATCTAAACCACAGCTCCGGCGATGACTCGGTAGCGTCACCAATCACCACAAATGGGGTCCTGTGGGCATTGCGACATGGTGTATCAAGGAGGCTTACATAAGCCCACTTCCACTGGAGACAGCTTTACCTCCAGAGTAAAGAGGAGGGGAGAAAGAGCGAGAAAGAATTCATTTGTATCTCCTCCACATAAATAACCCAAGACTGGATCAAATGTCAAATTAAATGGCTGAGGTCTGGCGAAGGCGCGTTATTGATTTCCACAGCTGGGCGGTAAATGGGGGGAAAATAAGGAAAGAATTAAAGACGGAAGGTGATTTTACTGCCAGACAATGAGCAGAGCAGGAAATACAGAGGGAGGGAGGGAGGGGGGAAAAGAGTGAAGAGAATGAAGGAAATAGAAAGCGACAAGAAAAGACAGAGGGGATACGAGGCCCTGCAGCAACCCCTGAGAAAAGCTCACTGAGGCAAGGTCTGACTCACAGGACGCTTCACCGGGGAGCAGCGAATTCTGCCTCCATGTCAGAGCCGGCAGACAGTCGCCCCCATGCAGTCAGCGTCTCCTCTTTCCCAGATTTTTCCAAATCAAGATCTGTGTCAGGGGTGCAACAAATCCTCTAAATCAAGCAACAAAGCACCCTGTTCCACATGGAAGAGAGTGAAAATACAGATCATGCTCAGTTTGTAAAATCACTAGAAACTCAGCTCACCTCGGTCATGAATTCAAGTCGTGCTCACATGAGCCTGGTGAGTCACATCTATCCTGCGTTATCCCCTTTTCTGAGGTCACACCTGTAGGCAAGTTCCGAAAAAAAAACCCTGCTATCATCTCACATCAATCCACCTGAATGGTTTTCATCATAAAAATAATTTCGGGAAGCCTCGAGGTAAGACGTGTTATTTGTGTTTCCAAAAGAAAAGGAAAAAAGAAAACAAGCAATTAATGTGGTGCCCTTAAAATTTGGGACACTAAGCCTGTCATGGTTCCCAGATAACCTGCTTTGTGTGCTTTACTCTTTTTAAAAAAAATATTTACTCCACATTGCCTCAGATTCTGCTGCAGGGTCTGCTGGTTTATCATCACAGCTGTAATACACTATCGACTGATGGATTTTGGGGCATGTTGGCATACAGTACATACCCCAGAGGAAACTCTCTGCTGTAACCAGAATGCATAGAGAAAGACTCAAATATATGATCTGGCTTAAAAAAAAAAAAAAAAAATCAACGTTTGTTTTTGTGTTAAACAAATTACAGGATTACAAGTAACTGTGAGGCTGATCTTTAGTTTTTGCGACAAATACCTCATAATAATCTTCCAGCTGTGACAAAAGCAAGAGGAGAGGCAAGAACAGATTTGCAGGATCTTGCAGTGAAATACAGGATACTAAAGTAGTCTGTTGAAGGGCTGCAAGGAAATGTAACTTGAGTCCATTGGACAGTTTTGTGGGGTTACAGATAACAACAAATGCCACATTAATGATTCTATTATCCCTGGATTAAGACTGCTACTGTTTTTTAGAGGAATAGTTTGGCATTTTGGGGAAACATGCTTATTTGCTTCCTTGCCAAGAAATGTGTTGCTGCTTAGTGCACTAATGTGACGTCTCCATGTCCCGTTTATTATTTTTTATATCAAACCAGCCCAGTTAGGCGAACCCAAGACATTACTCTGCACCGCATTAGCAGCAACAGTGGTTTTTTTTTCTGTTCGCAAGCTCTTAGATACTACTTTTCCCAACGGGTTTTTCCGTGCATGGACGTAACTGTCTCTGACTCATTTCCATTCCATTTTTGAGGTTTCTGCATTGGCTGCTCAAGTGATTCTAATCTGTCACTAGCTATTTTGACATTATTTTGGCACTGTTGAGCAGCAAAGACCCATAATACCAGTGTTCCCCACACACAAATGTATTTGTGGCGGTCCGTCACAATATCAACATTGGTTGCCGCATATTGATTTTCTATTTTTGGAGCCGTACATCCCGTTTTCACCTACTCAAGACAATGCATCTGTTAGTGAATAGCATGATGTAATATACTCCGATACAGTGGATGGTGGTGTGGTTTTTAGTTCACCGGTAAAACCAGCGAAGAAGAGGAAGCATCCCAGGCCTTGAAGCCAGTTTTTGTCATGGCCAGGACGTGTAATTACATCATCACGTGATGCAACGGGGACTTTTTCCCAAAAGCTAACGTTGTGAAAGACGCGTCTGTAAAATGGTAACATAAGCCTCACAACCCGGCAAAATGACTCGTTGTACTGTCAGGATTTGGGCAAATCGGTCCAATAGAATTTGGAGAGTCTATGGAATGTTAATTTCTGAGGATGTGTAAAACCAACGCTCCAAACATAGACAGGATTAGCTAAGCAGCCATCACACACACACAAATGCATAGTGTGCAAGTTTATCTCCAGCCTTCACCTGCCACTGCTTTCAGTAAGACAATGCAAACTGTCCACATGCAGCAGATGTCCTTCATCCTCCATGATCCTACAGAACCAGTCATACTATACATCCATATGCACCTGCTGACACACTGGACCCCTCAGTGCTCACAGAGGACACCCTGACAGCCGATCTGTCTTCTGGATGGCTTTAAAACATTGACGACGTGGACTCAAGGACTCACCTCCAACCATTAACTCACTCAGCCAGTTAGTCCCATAAAGAGGATGCAGCATTATTCTTATGTAACGCTGTCTTTTACAGCAGCTCACAGCCCCACAACCGACTAATTCTTGTTTCAACGAGACAGCTGGAAAAAAAAAAACAGTTCTTGTGTCTGGAAGCTTGTTTATTCCATTTAGGAATTCCCACAATGCACGTTGAATATTTTGGCAATAAAAGGCTAATGAATAAAGCCGGCCTAAAGGGAATCTTTGCAGGAATTTAACAGCCCAAATAACACGAACCTCATCATGTTATACAGAGAGAGATCTTCATACAGTTAGACGACTAAAGCATCCTTTTCTTTATTACCATGCATTAGTTTGTTATGTGAGCATCAAGCAGCTCGTTTTAGAAAAAGTCTTCATCTGATTTATTTTTATTTTGATATTTATGGATGAAAACAAGACTAACAACTGGTGGGATGCTACCTGATCACGTGATTATATACATCCGTCCTGCCAGGCTTCAAGCTATATCAGCACTTATCAAAAAAACTACAGTGGTTCGGGCCAATCTGCGTCCAGAGAGGAGCTGCTGACAGCTGCAGGCGTGGTTTAAGTGTGACGACCAGCGACAGAAGCAAATGCTGGTTTCAAAACAGCAATGGCGCACTGGATCTGTTAGCGTAGCTGCTATTAGCATCAGTGAAATGGAGAGTTTATTCCACTGACAGAGGAGCAAAGAGCTGCACTGAAGGCTTCTGGATGGAAAATATGTCCCCTCCCTTTTATGGTGGCACTCTCCTGCTCTTCATACAACCCAACTGCCAGAAAAAATGTTAGCTAAGCAGGTTTCTGTGACACCAAGAAGTGTGCTTCTTTATGTTGCAACTTTAGGTCCAACTTTCTATGTCTCTCGTCACAACACTCAGGCTTAGGTAATCTTTAGGTTTAGGCACAGAAAACACTTGGTTGAGGTTCGTTAAAACGTCATTGTTACAATGAAAACGTTTTGGTCTCCCCAAACAGCCCTGGAAATGTCCCAAGTTCTGCCTTAAAAACATCCAGTTGTTTCACACTTACATTACCAAAATACAGACTCGAGCTGAGGTCACCTGTTAGTCGTCTGTAACTCCACTACCTCCACCTCCTGATGTGAAAGTTGTGTTCCCGAAACAGTTTCTAGTGATTGACTTTCCACATGGTTCTGTCTAACAATTTTGTTCTGTATTAAGTAGCTGAACCTCTGGATAAAACAATAGAAACAGAAGATAAACACGAGTATGCTTTAGTGTGTGGCTCGGGTTCTCGTCAGATCAAATCAGGATATCATCCTATAACGCGGCCCTGTGGTCACACATGACACGCACATTAATAAGTTAGTGGACCTTGAATCAAAATGATTTTGTCTGAAGTTAAGTGTTGCACACACAGACAGACGGACTGACCTGGCCTACGTTAGGTGAGGGCAACTGAAAAAGACACTTTTCCCCTCGAATGAGTGAAGTGACAAGATCGCTTCATCATGTTTATTTGATTTGGGAATTCATCCAAAGAGCTGCAGACGAACTCTGATACATCAGCTGCAGTGCAGGTGCGTCCGCACGCTGCGGAGGGACCATCTTCCTTCAAGCAGGCAGCGAAAAAGCCAAAATAGCCATTACGCTCTCAGAAAAGATGAATAAGCACTCTGTTTTTAATCTTTAACAAGTGGCCCCGCTTTACACAGAAGGACGCCCTCGGAGGTGTACATTAGACGATTTAAATGGAGACAATTTTGTGGCGTGTGGGCTCTTCTCTTCCGCAGAAAAACGATTTAACGTGCCCCTCCTCAGCCACCATCCCCTCGCTGCTTCTACAAATTCTCTGGCTGATACTTACCCATCTTCAGTGTCAGGGAGGATGAGTTCAGAATCCGCTGCAGGGTGAAGGTGACTAACGTAGTGTTCCTAATAAGAAAATGCTTTCAGATAATAATTCTCTTATTGATCTGTACCTTACCCAGAGAACCCACTGAGCTCCAAAGTCTACACCTGTTTGCCCCTGCAGGCCACACAGCAAGAACTGAAATCAATTAGTGCACAGCAGAGGATATATTTCATACTGCGGCAGGAGCAGCGCAGCTACAGTTGTATGTTTCTTTAGTGTCAGGCCGCCGACTGTTTCCCGTAGCCACCAGCCATCTCTCTCTGTGCAGACCAAGTGAAACCCATTGCAGCCGCACTCCGCCTTCGTACCCCCAGGATGGTGTATACATATATTATTTCGTGCAAGTGCACATGCGCATGTGTGCACGTGAACGAGTGAAGCCGTATGTGCATGCTTGTGCTCTGCCGTGTGTTGTTTGTAATCTCGTGGCTGCTCCGGGCTGGATTACTCTGTGTTGTGAGTACAAACCAGTCCTGCTGTTATATGATAAATACCCTTTTCTTGCAGCCAACCTCCCCACAATACACACACACACACACACACACACACATACACACACAGTTAGCTCCCAAGCAGGTTGGCCTCCTCACTGATCCCACACACATGACATTTTCCGGTGGTGAAATTCATTTGTTTTCCACAGAGCCGCGGCCTGTTTTCTCATCAACTCGCTCATTTTCCTCCACTAACGGCTCCAGGGCATCAAATCTGAGGGTGGCCTTCCATGAGGGGCAGTTATTTCACTTTAACCAGGCATTTGGACAAAAGAAAAAATGCAGGGGGCTGCGTTTGTGTTGCTTTGTGAGCCAGCAAGATGATAAAATGTCATCCAAGAGGGTCGTTTAGGTGAGAGATTCATGAGATTGGAGGTTTATCTGAGGCTCACACAATGAAAGGCAAGTTATAATTAAGCTTGTCCTCATAAAAACGACCATAAAGCTTGACTGTGAAAGCGGATTATTACATCCGGCATGTATGTCTCTTGTTAGGCGGCGACCTCTAGTGGCTGTAGTTATTATTATGACAGCAAAGGAGGAAATCAGTCTATAGATAGATAGATAGATAGATAGATAGATAGATAGAAATAAAAACAGTTTCCTAATGCGTTTATGGTCTCAATCATTGGTTTCAACTCTTTTTTACAACAGCAGGATATTCATTTTCTAAATTATGGTCCCACTTAAGAGTCAAATAGAAGATAAACACGAGTATGCTTTACTGTGTGGCTCGGGTTCTCGTCAGATCAAATCAGGATATCATCCTATAATGCGGCCCTGTGGTCACACATGACACACACATTAATCAGGCCTGCTGGTACAAGTATCTTGGCGTTCATTTGGACAAAAGTTTAAGCTGGAAGGCACATGTGGAATATTTGTGTTCTCGTCTACAGCAGAGATTTCATTTTCGATGCAGATTCAGAGTGTATGGTGTGGACCAGAGGATTAAGCTCTTATTTTATCAGGCTGTACTGGAGAGCCTAGTCAGATATGGGCTGTCAGCACGGTGCAGCACCTTCACTGTACAACTCAAAACTAAGCTTACTCGTCTGGTACACACCACCGTGAAGGTGATGGGTAGGAAGGAACACCAGCCCCCTCAGTCCACATATGAACAGTCTGTTCTAAGGCAAGCTCAGAGGATACTGGCCAACCCATCGCATATACTCCACCCCAAATATGAGCTCTTGCCCAGTTGCAGACGAAACAGAGTCCTCCATAGTAAACTCAGTCGTTTCCAAAATTGATTTGTGCCCACCTCTATCAAAGTTTTAAACAAAGCTGCTGAAGCGGTTGCGCTTCGATGGTTTCATTGTGCTCTATATTATGGGGTGTGTTGGCAATATTTGTTATGTGCAATTTATTGCTGCAGCAGTTAAACATTTTCAGATGCAATTTACAGCTGATGCTTTTCTGTTCTAAATAAAGCATGTCGTATCGCAGGCTCCACCTTCTGGTCCAAATATGGTCACTTCTGGCACCAAAAAAAAAACAAGATGGCAATAATGTAAAATGCTTGAATGCTGGTCCACAAACCAAACAGTGACGATGGTCATGACAAGTTTTAACTTGGGACGGACATGTGTTGGCTCCGCCTGCGTTGGCACAGCAGGGGAGGTCTCATTAAAATGAGAACGGAAGGGGCTGTGATTTTTTTGGGGGAGTGCTAATCAGAGTGTGAACAGGCCCTAAAGTAACAGTTGCACGCAGTAAGAATTGATGGACATAAAAACCAAGAAAGAAGGGCAAGAAAGAAGAAGTAGAAGGAGTCAAAGTGCTCGTGCTAATTCTTTGCTTATTCAAGGCCAATGAATATGACTTTCCTCCTGGAAATGTCTCAGCAGCCTTGTAATGTAAATTGTCAATGCTTACTCTGTCTTTCCGTTAGATATGAAGCCACAGGCAAGATGTGCTTTGCCTGGCTTAGCATGGTATAAAGACATGAAGTGGGCGGAAACAACTTCTTTGGCTCTATCCAAAAGAATTCAGATAACAGGTTGAGCTTTATAAAAGAAGGTGTAACTATTTCTAGGTGTGGAGCGAAGGACTTAGACCTGCAGTCTTGTCAGTACGTTGATGTAATTCTTAGAATGTCTTTAATTCTTTTCAATTCAAACCTCTTTAGAGACATTTCCACTGCATTGTTTCTGAACTTTTTGAAGCCAAAACATTCTCACTCCCAACTCATCAAGTACCACCTAGTCAGTGTCTTAATCAGACTTCAAGCTATGATGCTCTACCTTCCCCCCTAACATCAGTTATGCTCATAAAGAGCACTGCAGTCAAGTTAGCAATAAAACCTAATATACAATGTCTGTTTATACTTTCAAAATAAAGGCCCACAGTATAGGTAAAAACAAAATAGATTATACAATGTCCATTCAGACTTTGTAAATAGAGGTTGGTTGGATTTAGGCACCAAAACTAGTTGGTTCAGTTTGAGTACAGAAACTAGTTGGTTGGGTTGAAGCACCAAAACTACATGAATGGGTTTAGGTAACAAAACTAATTGGGTGAGGGTTTAGGTACAAAAACTACTTTGTTGGGTTTAGGAAAAGCTCTTTCGGTTAAAATAACTACATTGAGACAGGCAACATAAGTGATGTGTTTACTAAATTTACAGACATTAACTTTCTAAGATACAGAATTTAAAAACAATTCACTCTCGATTCTTGGTCACAAATGGGAGGCAAACCTCAGAATCTGGAAGAACAATCCTGTGACTGATGCACTCAAAAACCCCAGTCACCCCGGATTTAAACTTCTCTTGCTCTTTATACTACTGCACTAGAGGGGCGCTTCAAGGAATGATGCTCGACGGGTACCTAGAGAAAAGTTGAAAGTGTGTGTCCACTGACCCGCTGCTATTTGACATGTTGGGAGTGAGAGCAGGGTGCATGTAGCCCGTTACTGCTGTTTTAACAATACCTTTAGATGCCATGACTCTCAGCACGTTTATTTTAAAACTTTAACTTCTTTGGCAGATAATGACCTTCTTGGGCAGCTGTCACCCAGAACAATGAGCCTTTGTGGATGACAAGCTAGCAGTGTTAGCCATAATTAAATGCCAGCTAGCAGAGCCCTGAACCTAGCACAGCAGCATGTGTGAAATGCTTCAAAAGCTGAGATCATTTCTCGGAGTCTGCTTCCGCTCTTTTGTCTTTCATCCCTTGTGGTCCCACCAGTTATGTGAACTTGCCTGCAGTATGATGGTTTTATGATGAAAGAAGAGACTGTTATTGCTCAAAATACTCCAAATAATCCAGCTCTGTTTAAATGTATCCCTTGTGACCCTGAGTGTGTGGTAAATAACCTGAAGCAATCATTGTCTCAAGAAACATTTCAGTCATTCAAATGAGTTTGAAGACACGAACAATTAAGTCACCATTTCCAAAACATGAATGCAGCTTTTGTTCAGGGACAAAACGGAGTCTCCGAAGCCCTGAGCTCTGCTTTCAGATACACCCTCCCACGTCTTATACAGAGGATTCGACAGCTCTTCACTGATCTGCTGCTTCATTGATCCGCACCCCTCCACCCATGGCTGATAGCTTCACTTTCTATGGCTACTGGAGGCTCCTTCGAGCATAATTGGAGGGAGGGGAGGGAGGGGTATGTTGAGTCCTTCCTCCCTGTTTTCTTCTTCTCCTTCCTCTTTCATTCTCTCCGTCTCGCTTTCTTTTCCGTCTTTTGCTCTCATCTCATGAATATAAAATGTGGAGTCCCTGCAATGCGCCTGGTTGCTGCCGCTGCAGAAGGTCTTAACCATTAGTGGGAATAATCCTCAGCTATGAACTCCTGCTATGAACAGCTTTTGCACTCCTTCGTAAGCTCCTTTCTGAACTCTGCTCTGACTGGCAGAGGTGGGCTGCAGAGAATGAAAGCCACCATTATCAGCTGTTGGGCTGAGTGTGAGTCACAGAGCATGAGTCATTAAATGCTGTCGACAATATGACCTATAAAAAATAGTGACTTTGGTAAATAGGTTTACTTCTTTGTTGTGTGCTCCCACCTTTCCTCATCTCCCCCGGAGTCTGACAAGGCAACACAGCTGCCTCTGGGCTGAACTTACACAACCAAGGTTACGTCTGTTGCTGAATCTCATTATCTTTACATCCAAGCAGCTTTAGCCGCACTAGCAGTGTGGCTCTAAGGATGATAATGATCCATGCTCAAATATCTCAACAACCACAGGATGAATTGGAATAAAATTTGGTATGAGCATCCATGTTCCCCAGAAGATGAACCCTAATGACTGTGTTATTGACCAAGATTTATAGCTTGGATATACTGAGTGGGAAAGCTGTCTGTTTCCACTTTGAATAACAAATGTACCTTAAAAATTAGTTGATTATGGATGAATTGGTAATAAAAAAAGAATATAAAAACATATTTCAAAGCAACTTGGTTCTTGTTATTAAAGGAACAGTTCTCCTAAATACTGAACATCCAGTCTAGGGGTGTCGGAATATTGTGATATTCATGATAATAACAAAAATACAATAATGATATTGTGTTTATAACACATGTTTGGCCTTGTGTATCTTTTGTTTATGAGTTCATCTGGATGCCTTTTGACTAGTAATTGACCAAACAACCAAAAGACACCTAAATGGCTCCATACAGCTCTCCTGGAGTCTCCGGAAGCCCCAAGATCCCAAATTGTTTTAAGACGTAGTTTACACCTTTTTTTAAAAGTGAGAGCTTCTCTGAATCTGCTGAGCTTAAAGCTGAGTGTTCTTTGTCCGAGACCGAGACAAGACAGGGTAAAAATGTGGTCAACAGTCGATAAGCGGTCCTCAGATCAAGACCAATGTTTAGCTCCCGGCCAGACCTCGACCGCATGTCAGGTGTGTAAATAACGAAGAGTCCCCATCTACTTCAGTTGTGGAGGAGAATGCAGCTTTTTTCTGTTTTTCTGTGAAGCTCTGGAAATGTTTTGTGGGCAACAAAACTTCACCTGACTTTCCATGTGCATGTCAGTGAGTAGATAGTGACTGAATTCTCATTTGTGGGTGAACTGTTCTTTTAACCTATAACCTATAACATTACTCATTTATCGATCCATAACTTTGTTTTTTATATTATTTAAGGCCAACATGTGCTCCCTTATTAAAAGATAGATGTCTGGCTCTAACCTTAACACTTAACTTCATCTTCACAGCTGAATCAAAGCCAGAAACAGTGATTTAGCGCTGCAGAGATATATCGCTACAGCAGACGAGGCTCCACTCTTTTTTTCTTTCTCTGTGTGCAAGAGCGCAAGGGAGCTCCAGAGGTTGACCTGCATCCATCAGTATCATCCACGAGTGTGAATGATTGGGCGGCAGTTGTGCCAAAATCACTAGAAGCAGGATGGGAGGATGGGGAAGGAGGTGAGCGAGGACTCCCCCCTGCGTGGGTTCATCCGCTGAGATGATGATGAGACAAATCCTCACACATGTCCAGGTACCGCACGCGTCTGAGCTGCCATTCATTGTTCTCACCTTAATACACACACATTCACACACTCATCCGCCGAGGCACGAGCGCTCGTATCAGCCTCGTTCTGAATACACACTTCCCCTGTGACGCTCTCTTTTCTGCTGACAGAACAAATGCCTGCGCTCTTGTGATTAAAGCTGCTGTCACAGGGTTTTCATCAGAGGCTTCTCCCTCCTCTCTCTCTCTCTGCTCTCGTCTAATTTCTCAGCAATATCTCGCAGCTGCATCACTGGAGGCTGCATGGTGCTCCAGGAGAACATGGAGGAGCCGCAGGGGACAAAAACACTGATAGTAGATGTGATGTGAGCTCAGGGAGGAGACACTCAAGCTATGAGAGGTGGACAACACTTTAATGTGTTAATTTGTAAAATATGCATCTGCAAAAATGATCTTAAACATGTCTGTAGAGATAAAGCTGTGGGTACCAGTGATTCAATTTCGGTGTCAAGACCGCAGAATTAAAAGGAAATTCTGGATTTGGGATTTCGGCCAAGCAATAAATCAAACAATATGTAAATAACGCCTTTCACATCAATTTGGGATCTTGGGGCTTTTGGAGAATGGAGCCATGTTATGTTTTTTTTCGGTTGTTTCTTCATGTTTTAAAGAAAATCCTGATCTGCTTCAGTTGTTAACGAGAGTGCTGCAATGCTGTTCTACTGTAAAACACGACTATAAAACTTCACCTGACCTTCAATCAGCAGGAGGATGGGTACATTTTCATTTTTTGGGGTGAACTGATCCTCAGAGCGGTTGGCTGCTGTAAAATTGTATGTATCAATGGACTAAAAAGGCAGCAAAACCCACAACTAGCCACAAAGCATGGATGTAAACAATGTAATGTAAAGGTACAAGGTTCAAGGCAATTTATTAGTCTTTACACAAGGTTTTATAACAAAATGAAAGTTTGTAAAGTCCTTCATGCTTCATAAATTACAGAACACATACACAGTTATTTGTATACAAACATACATAAACACATCTTTTGAAATTGCGCCCGGGTGGATGTAGGCAGCAGCAACAAGATTGTGATGATAATGTGGTCGGCACATTCGTATGACAAGTTCGACATCTGGGAAACACTGAACTTTGACTGAGTGTGAGCACCAAGCATCGATGTTATAAACACAGAGTCCATCTCTTCTTGTCCCGCTGTGGTTGCTGTGGGCTGTGATGGTGTCACATGCTGTTTCTCTTAATTCAAAACACCCGCTGTCTTCTACATTATAGACTGGTATGTGTATAACAATAAACAATTTCTAAAAATCATGTTTGCGCATGTTTTATGAGGTGGCAAGTGCACGTTTGAACACCTTTTTTAAGTCTCAAGGTGTACTATAAGTGTCTTTGTGACTATATTGAACGTACACATAACTTCATTAAACTTCCTTTAAATTTGCAATGGCAAAAAAATGGACAAACTCACATGAAAACCTGTAACTTAATTAACACAACAATAATACTGAGCATGTATTGAAATGAAACCTTTTCTAAAAACGCCCAAGGAAAATATAACGTAGTAAACATCAGTTTATTATGTTGCCCCTTTTGTGGATGATATCGTGACATTCCTTCTATTCAGTTCCACCTAAAGTGATGTAAATGAGCAAAAAAAAAAAAAGTCAATCATGGCGGCGCTGTCCTGACTGCTACACTTTGATTGCAGGCTGCACTCTGAATCTGACACCAGCAATATTTCCGCTGGTTTTAAACAGACTGTTGAGCGAGCTCACTCTCCGCTGCAGTACGCTCATGAATACATCTATTTCACAGCCGAACATTATGAAGCATATCTGCCGGTTCTGCACAAACACAGAGGCAGGTATCATTATTCTTACAAGGAAAGCAATATGTTTCCGAACAGAACGAGATACAACACTGCTGTGGTCAATAGATTACATTGTCTGACAGGCCGGCTGTATTGCATGATGAATTGTTTCTCATTACATTTCCAGTTTAAGTTTATCGGAATTGTTAGTCCCATTACACAGAGCTGAGCTGCACACTGCCGGGCACCAAACAACGGCGCACAGGCACCGGATTCTAAATGTAGAGAGAAATAATGTTGCTTTATTTAATTATTGAAATGCAGTTTTAGATATTTGTGTTTGCCCGTTCTACTAATATTGACTAATGACACTTTGCAGGACACAACAGAGAAAAATGAGCTGCTGGACTGCAGCTTAAGGTTTATGGTTGTGTTCCCAGGGGTTCCCTCTCTGGCCTGTGTGGGGGTCGGGGACTATGAACAAACAGGCCATTTAAAAGCCTATAAAATAAACGTTTTTAAATGTTCTTAGTTATTTCCTGCAGCAGTGAGCACTAATATCAGTATCTGACTGGAAATAAACAGAGAGCCAAGCTGTACTTCCAATTAAATGGTAAGAACAGCTTTCTAATCACAGGTTTAGCACCGCCACATAGAGACAGCTCTATAATTAAACTGTAAACAATAATGGATACAAACACCAACAGTAAATATTGTAACTCTAGTTCTGTGGTAAAAGGCTGAGCTAATAATACGGCACTGCAGGCTGAGCTGCCCATCTGTACGTATCTGCACACTGAGCATTTGTACTGTGTCTGCCTGGATAATGAACACTGACCGTGGTAATGCTGCTCCTCGTCGGCTACAGTCGGTCTTCAGTGGGGCTCGTACTTCTCCTATCCTCTGTCCTGTTTTCTTGTTTCACACTTTTGTTGTTTGCTTCTTGTCTTCACCTCTCCTCTCATTTCAGATACCTACTTCCTGCAGTCCCACCCAAATAAGTTTCACCTGCACACAGTTATCCCCGCCTCCATTGTGTGTTTATGGTGCGTTTCGCTGCGCGTTGGAAGTCAGAATTTCTGGGTCGGTATTTCCGTTCCCATTTGCTCTCGAAAAAAACTATCTGGACACTCACTGCAAACGGGTCTGCGACCTTCACAAGCAACTACAGCAGCTCATTTGACACTTGAGGGCACTTCAAAAAGTTTGCTTTTGCTCCTTGTGTTCCCATCGTTCAGTGCTTCTGGTTCTTAAACCCTTGCTCGTGTTTTTGACTTCCCCTTTGCCTCACCCTTTTTGGATTGCTGCCTGTTTGACTGCCTTTCTGTGCACTGAACCCTGTTCCTAGTCGCTGTACTGAACTGTCCTCTGGGTCATGCACTTGAGTGTAATCCAGCAACCCTGTGTTAATTTCTGATAGTGTTACAGTAGAAGTGTGTTCTCTTAAACATTGAACATTAAAATAAAACAGTGGGATGAGGGATGAGTCCAGTTTATTTCAACAGCTTCTCAAAATAAAGCAACCAAACTTTTTGTCCATGTCCTCTGACATATTGCAGTGTTTTCAGATCCGAGGCCTTGGCAAGATGTCGTTATTTGTCAGTGTCTTCTATAACAGTTGTAAAATAAACTACACCTCCTCACGCAGAAATGAGGTCGATAACCAGCAATTCCAGAAACCACATTACCATTGACAGATGAACAGCAACAGCAGTTTTAGAAAAGATGGTTTGGGATAAAATTTGCACCTTGACTGAATAACTAAATGTGTGTAACTCATCGTAGGGTTTGGGTTATTTAGGCAATTTGCTTTCACACAGGACAGCAAAAACAGTCTCTTGCGTGAAAGTCCCATCAGTCCTGCATTTTGTTTCTCTTTATATTACCTCACCTGACTTCCTCCTTTTGCTGCTAATTAAAACAGCCACTGGAGGTCCCCATCTAACAATATAGGTAAATGCAGGTTGTAATAAACTGCTTGCACATATTATATGCTTGCTTTTCTGATGAGAACAGGCTGAATATTCAAAAAACAACTACAAGAAAAAATAACCACTTTGTCAGGTAACGTGGAAGATCCCTTTTCCTACTTCCTGCTATGCAACATCACCAAACATCCATCTTTGCTTCTGTCATTATGACGCATGGACAGTTGCAGCATACCTGCCAGGATTAGGCTGCCCCATCTAACCATACACCACAGGCAAATGGGATAAATACAAGGTTGTGAAAATATAATGGCGTTTAATTCGTCATAAAAACAAAAAACAGCCCACTAATTAAAAAAAAATGCTTTTTCCACACATATTACACCCAAAATCCGAGAAACACCACTGTCTCATGAAATTCGTGGGATTAACAGGAGAAATTCCCATTCAGGAGCACAGCCGGAGAACAGTTTAAAAATAAATCGCCCCACACAAAAATCAGGAGTGTTGGCAGGTATGCTCCAGGGCTTTGTCACTTGAATATAAACGTGTTGTTTGGGGGCGGCGACTGATGTTCTTCTCCAGAGAACAGCCAGGTTTAGTTGTATAGACCAAAGAGAGAGAGACAAAGCTCTCTAAAAATATGCAAAAAAAAAGCATCACCCATAATGTGTAACAATGAGGAAAACATGGAGATCCTATTAAAGCAAAATCAGCCCTCCTCAGGCAGCTTTGGTTGCAATAGGAGCCATAGCTGGAAGTTACTACTTGTGAATATCACTGTATTTTCCGCAGGCTTTATAACTTCACCTACTGCTGTGACAGAACACAACATTAAGCTGCGCAGCAGTAAGACCTGAAAAACAAGCCACCAAGCTCCAACACGACTTTGTCACAACGCTCTGACACCAGACTGATTGACTGCAGACGGCTGCACAACAGGTCATCTTGATACAGTACAACCTGGCCTCTGGCTGACTATCCTTCAGGCCGTGTGACGGACAGCAGAGCTGACACATGCAGATCAGCGCTAACACTCTCAATGTAGGAGGCAGGAGGAGTCCTAATCACATCAGACAGTCAGGAAGAAGCTACCACGCAATGGCAACACTACCCAAATGATTGAACTCGGATCTTGACGCTCGCTTATCAGAGTCCAGGCAGCAGCACACACTTATTTTCATGTGCAGTCAACACATTTTGACATAAAGCTCAGGTAACCTACATGTCTCTTCATATTCTAAGAAAAGTGCAAAACACATCAGGAGCAGTCTGAAATGTGATGCCACAGCTCGAAGGAAGGAGGTGAAGGAATAGCCAAAAGTACTGAGAACAAACCTGGTTAAAGGCACGTGTTCTTCATATAATGTTCATAAAATATATCATTATTGTTTAATATCTTCCAGTCTCATTAAACAAACCTTGAATCTGTGGTGGTACTGGTATTAAAATGCTTAAAAGCCAGCCCAACCTACATAGATTCAAACAAAAAAACATGTACATCTCGAAGGAATCTCGATGTCAGATACTTGGATAATAAACCAATAAACAAATGTCTCTTCAGGGGTATAGGGGCTTTTAGTTTCAAAGGGGTTCAATAATAAACACAGTTTCCTTGCTATAATGAGGCTGGACAACCAAGAAATCTTGATAGGGCCTAAGCAGACCAGAGCTTGTGGCTGGCGATCTTAGAGGATGAAGTTCTCAGTGATTCAGGGTGATCTGAATCACCTGCAATTAGTCCAGAGGGATTGTGAAAATAAGCCCGAAACAAAGAAAGATAGCAAGTCTTAATCGATGGGACTGCTACAAGTCTATCAGATAAAAAGTCCAAAGTAAACTCAGACTGAAGTGAAGCACCCGGTCACTTCAGTTTCCCTGAATTAAAGACTACTGACGACAAGAGGCTTCTCCCTCAGCTGTTAGAGAGAAGTGTTTGTCCAGGGCGTTAAAGTCTGTGACGTTAAGGTGGGTCGGACAAACTGATCAGTTCAAGGACAGCCTGAAGGCTCCAGCTGTATCGCTATCAGAGAGAGTGTTCTGAATTGACTTCAAATGTGGCAACTGGAGGCAGTTCCGAACACTTTAGGCCCGTCACACACCAGACTCACAATGTCATGGCATCTGTGTCGCTGTAGTTGCCTCTCTAGCGTCACTCCTTGAAGCGTCGCTCTAGTGCAGTACTATAAAGGGAAAAGTCATGGATCATTCACTGTACTTTCCCTCTGGAAACCAGAGTTGTGTGCTGTTTGCGACCAAGAATTAAAAATGAGTTGTTTTAAAGCTGGACTATGCAGCAGCAGTTTCCAGACCAGATTCCTTCGCCGTTTTCTAGCTTTGCACCAGATTTGTGCATAAGTTTTTCACTTCAGGGCTCCCCCTACAGCTTCGGCGCAGATACACTGTCGAAAAGACTTGTTGACGAGCCTCCCCCGCCCACCTAGCAGCCACTACGTTACCATGTGCATCTGTTTTCTAAGAAGCCGGCCGGCTAAACAGCGAGTCATGTCTGGCACTGCATTAGTGCACTTGTTCATGTTCAGCCGGACATATCGCAGGATACAGGCGACAAATCATGCGACATTCAAAGACCAAACCAGATATCTAAATACCAACGAGAACCTTGATTCAGAACGCAAACAAACCTTTAGCCCGTCTCGTTAATATCCATGATTTCACCCATTTAGCGCTGTTTCTCCAGATTTTTGGTCTCCACCCCTTCGCCAGTGCCACTTTTAACTTTTAATCGGATACATCCTTGGTTAGAAGTGGCTGTTGTAGAGAGAGTGGTGTGTGTATCTGCAATCTCAGGTCTTCGGGTTTCATTTGAAGCATGCAGAAAACTTAACACTTCCCCCAACTGTCATCACACCAGTGCTCTGAGGAGAAAACACCCAGTTCTACCAACAAACACACATGTGCTCCAGCTGATCCTGGCTCATAAGCACTGCCAGCAAAGGCCGTTGTGATTGGCTCAGTGCGTACATGTGTTTCATCTGACTGATATGCAACTCTGTCAGATGCAGTGTTGCCACAGTTACCTTGAAAAAATAATCTGATTAGTGATTACTGATTACTCCTTTAAAAAGTAACTTAGTTACTTTACTGATTACTTGTTTTTAAAAGTAAGTTAGATTACAAGTTACTTTTTGTTACATTAATAACCCCCCCCCCAACATAAACATTCAGCGTAGCCTTCAGATTTCTCTCCATCTCTGCATACTCCTTCTCCAAGTAGGACGAAAAAGATGTTATGTGAGGCAGCACGGTATTGATAGAAGCAGGGATCGTGTTTATTATGGCACCAAACGAGGGTGAATCAAACGTGATTAAGTGCAGCATTCCCTCGATAACATACCTCCCTACCAACTTCTTCAACTCTCCCCCACTTACTGGTTTTGCACCGAAGTCCAGCGTTTGTTGTTTGGGTGGTGGGGGACCTCCTGCAGAAGCCGAGGACGTGGCTTTGCTAGCAGTTCTCTGCTTAACACTCTCTCCGTAAACTTTTGACGTCGTGTTTCTGAAGCTTGATAGCACTTTGTCGCCAGCACAGAGTGTACAACGAACCTTAATACTCTTATATTTAGCTGACACGAACTCAAAGTAATGACTGTATTTCCAGCTAGAAAACGCGCATCTCTCTCCTCCCTCCATTGTTTTTGTTTCGCTGCGTGGCGTACACGTAAGTTGACCTCGTTCTGAAAACGTGACTTCTCGCATACGTGACGTCACTCCCCGAGACGCAGGAAGAAAGGAAAAATATATATTTTTACTGAGGAAAATGACAAAAATAATAGTAACGCACAGTGACTTGAATAAGTAACTTTAATCTGATTACTGGTTTTGAAATATTATCGCGTTAGATTACTCTGAAAAAAGAGTGAAAAAAGTGGTCCGATTAGAGTAACGCGTTACTAAGTAATGCGTTACTGGCATCACTGGTCAGATGGGAGTGTGTGTGTAAAACAGAACAAAATGGGAATGTGGCAACGAGCCAAAAGGCTCTGCATCATCTCCTCATTTCCAGTGGAAAACGCTTGACTGATCTACTGTTATTTTCTCAATTATTGCTCCGCCAGTGAAGGGTAGGACGCTCATCAGGTCCGCTGCCAACACACCATCCACTCCAG
>CAEMYA010002117.1:195281-245920 GCA_903131615.1 Diplodus sargus | reverse complement strand
CAAGGAAGGAGAGGAAAGTACAAATGTATACAAATAGGCCTATGTACACGTTGTATGTATAAATAATTACATGGGACATAAATGCCCAAATATGTCATTTACATAAATCAAAAAATCATATTTTTATGGATGGATAATTTTAAAATGCCAAATTGTTCAAATTTTTAAAAGGTGTCATATGTGGTTTGTAAATACAGTATATCAGCATAATATAACATCTGCATATGGGTGTGTGCAAACTTTATGTTGTGACAACACTGGACTTAAGTTCTGGCAAGGTTTAGGCACAAAAAACAACTTGATGGGTTAGGGAAAGATCATGTTTTGGCTTTAAATACCTAGTTCTGTGGCCACAAACATGGTTGAAAATTTGTGTTGTCTTACATTAAAAACATGCAGCAGTTTCACACTTACACATGTCATGTTTAGGCACAAAGCCTTTTGGTAAGAGTCAGGACATTAAAATGCGTGGTTCTGTGGTACCACAAACATGGTTGAAAATTGTCTTGACGTCTCGTATAAAATAATGGTTTTGTTCTTGCAAAAGTTGAAACACTGCCATGAACAGTGGTCTCTGTCTTGGCAGCTTTCTTGCCCAACTTTAACGCCACCACTGTCTGCTACACCTCCAGACATGAAAATCAGCTTATTTACATGTAATCTGAGTATGATACGACACGTATTATAGAAATGCTGACGATGAAAAAAAAAAGGCTAGTTATCTGCGAGTGTCTGGGCTTTGACAGTATTTGATCGCTGATTCATATAAAGCTTTGAAATAAATCTTTAACGCTTGCTTTATTTGGATTTCACTTATGTACAGCAATCGAAGGGATCTGAAGAGATCTTTTTTGATCAAACACTTCACCTCAGCTCCAATGTGTTGAAACAAAACAGATGCTGCCGATGTTCAGTTGTAGCGACACGGCAGCGAACATGAGAGCTCCCGCTGAGGACAAACAGAGGACAGACGAATCCACAGTAACGGTTCTGCTTCTCATCCGCAGACAAGACAGGACTGCGTGGGCCGTCGTTATTTATGCATGATAATTAACCCTTACACCATAGATGGATTTGAAATTAATTTGCTTATTAATTAATTGCTTTATAGCCTGTGTAATTATGCTTATTTAGTGTTGCATCAAAGAGGGGATAAGTATGAGTCTAAAGATGAAAATATTAAAACTGGCATGGCATGAATTGGGACGTTATCAAGGATTTTCAAATTACTTTTAATGACTGCACCATTGTCTCTTGTCTGTTTCGTTGTTTGTTTTCCACTTTTGGCCCTTTTCCCTCGCTTATCTAAAGATACTGACACTCAGTGGTGGACTGTAACTCAATAAATAATCACAGTATACATACTGCGCTTCTGCACATGCACAGTTCTTTAGACGTGATGCTGTGACCTTGTCCACATTCCCTCGGCAGTGTTTCTGCACATTGCTGCACAAACTGCACGACTCTTTTATCTAAATGCAGTTTTTATTGTCGATTTCTCATTTGTGTTTATAATGCTGTCGTTATGATTTTCATACTTTGCGACTGCTCCTCGACTCAAAGAACTGCTTTTATCTTTCTACATTTGCGGCCGCAGCACTTTTTTCCTCCAAGTGAGGAAATAAAAATGTCCAGTTTGCATTTTAAGCGCAGGAAGATCTAACAGAATGGTCAAAGATGTCATATTGACGTTGGATATGTGCTGATTGATTCACTACCCGTGCTTTGAGTAGCAAGAAAATGTTTCACCTTGAAAGATGTCAGTAGCAGTTTAGCGAACATGAACTAGTAACGATGAAAAGAGGATGAAAGCGCCTTTTCCTTTTTTGGAACAGCACGAAAGATAGAAGGGTCACAATGTTGTTGTTAAAAATGATAAGTTGGAATCAAAAAATGGGCTGTAATGTAACCACGAGCATGTATGCATGCGTGCATGTATGCACGTGTGCGTGCATGCATGCATGTATGCGTGCGTGCGTGTGTGTGTGCGTGTATGTGTGCGTTTGTGCGTACACTTCACCCCCATTTCCTACTATGTGTAGCAGATTCCTTGTATGTGAACAGACCCTGTCAATAAACTCAATCCTGATTCTTACTTGAACTACAAATACTCATGTAAATTTGACGTGTCTGCTCTTTATGCATTTCCATTTCATGACACGATATAAACTTCTACTCAAGTAAACTTTGGAGGGATATAGTTTACTTTATACTCCAGCCAATTAAAGAGGATCATTAAATCAATATAAGAACATGAAAACCCAGCAGTATATAAGAATTCAGCTGAACCAGTTAGTCAGTTAATCAAGTTAATTGATCTGTCAGTTATCAAAATCAGAGCCTGTTTTGATTACTAAGCTACAGTCATTTCCAGTGCAAAAAAAAAAATGTCATTGTTTCTCAAATGTGAACATTTTTATTACGTCTATTTTCTATTGTTAGAAAAGTTGATTTTAGTGTTAGTTATTGACGAGTTGGGAATGAGACTAATTGCCGTAAACTATACAATTTTGAAATCCGGATCGTTGGTCAGACAAAATAAGACATTCAGGCGTCACTTTGAGTTCTGTTTGATTGTGTCTGTAATAAAGACGAAAATAACCAGCAGATGAATCCATAATGAAAATAATCTGATAATCCATTTAAACATAACCAAGAGAAGCATTCTGCTCAAACATGTATACATGATTAATAACACTTTGTGGTAAAAGAGTATTTTCACAGTGGTGTTATCTGATTCTCCACCGCTGCTGTCGCAGCAGGGTTAAAGTGAACAAATAAAGAGAAATTTCCATGTCTAAATGAACACGGTTAATTAGCAGAAATCGATGAGAAAAGCCAAACTGGCTCATTATGGTTTTAATAATGCACACAGAGACAATGAAATATTAATTAGCATTTATTAAGTGCTTATTTATTAAGTGCAGGAGAGGCAACTGCATGCATTAAATAGGACTTTACTGGAATCATCGCTGCAGGAGTGCTGTTTTTCCAGGGATATTTCTACTTTAAAAACAGCCATGGTTTCCATGCTCATAATGGCTGCTTATCATACACACACTCCCTCTGACACATGGACAACAAAGAGGGAACGACGAATCAAAAGAAAAGACAATATGATAAACAGCGAAATGCCTTTGATTCTCCTGTGGCTGCTATCTGTTTGACAGATGTCCTGACTTTATGTTCTCCTCTAGTTCTACAGAAAATATGTCTGTATGATTTCTCTCAGACCGAAGCAACACACCATCCATTTTCTACCGGAGGTGACATTTGAATTTAAATGACACAACTGCTGAACACTGACAGAGAGGCAGGTGTCAGAGTGAAGTGCCTCTCAGCAACCTCATCATCAGAAGACTTCAGTATCATCATCCTCCATTTTATAAACAATACTCAGTTAATAACATTCACCTATTATAAACTGGAATCACTGGGAACATCTTCACAGTCTGTTATCACAAGCAAGTGGGAAATATTGTTGGAAAAATAGCGTCTGTTACCATAAACACTATAACATGCTGCACCGCAAATATACCGCACAAGCTCTATAAGCGGTGGTTGCTGTGGGAAGCATTTTCAATTTCTGTTTTTTTTTTGCAAGTGTAACATGACAGGGAACGATAACAATTTCATCTTCATCTGTACAATTAAAGTACTAGACCTGCAGTCAGACTGAAATGAACCTAGCTTAGCATCAAGATTGAAAACAAGGGATAACAGCCAGATTCTCTCCAGAGGTGCTATGCCAGCTGCTCTTGCAGCTTGCAAGGTGTGCACTTGCTCATCTGGAGTTAAGCGTCTTGCTCAAGGACACTTCAGCATGCAGTCAGGGAATTGAAACAGCAACCTTCTGATTACTAAATGGCTCACTCTACCTCCTGAAGCACAGCTGTCACACCATGCCAACATGCTGATGGAGGTACAATGGATATTACATTCACCTTAGCTTGTTAGCATGCAAATATTTTGCTGACTTATTAGCTCTTAAAACTAGCTGAGGCTCATGAGATTAGGTGTTTTAAATTAAATGTAAGTATCAGACGACCTCAAATTTTGACCGGATGGCGGCGCTATGAAAAGTCAGTGGAATACTAAAGTTATCACTGTTCATGTTCACAGTAACATGAATGTCTGACTAAATGTTTATGGTAATCCATCCAATAAGGATGGTTCTAATAAAAACCAAAAACGTCAACCGGATGCTGGTGTAATTTTAAAAGTCATGGGACAACCAAAGTTAGTAGGATTTATCTTCTGGGCACCATGAATCACTACAAACTGTCCTGACTGTCCCTTCAGATGTTGTTGTTCAGATATCCCAGGTTACAACGAAGTGGTGGACCTACACACCAACATTAACCCTGAAAGTCACGGTCACCAACTGGCAGACTGTATCTAGTTTATTTTATCTGCACTCCAACAGGAACATAAAAACCATTTGTGCTTTTAGGGGGATTTACTTTGTGCTGTGGCGATGTCTGCAATTCCCTCTGGCTCGGCTATTAGACTGATACATTGATGAAAATGGTAAATAAATCGTGTTTCAAAGAAATCCTCCCTTTTGACTTAGTATGACTTGACTATGATTTTTTTTTGGAGTAGAGCTAAAAGTTAAAGTTGAATGCTCTGTTTCGGAAGAGGGTAACTTTATGTTTATTCAGTTTAAATGCCGCATCTGTGGCATGACCGAAGTTTTGATGGAAAGAGTGAATACTAACTGAAGAGTTGGGAACCGCCTGAGAGGAAGACGGATTCACTCAACTACAAATATTCGACTATTAATAGGAAACGGGCAACATGCCATCCCTGTCAAATCGGCTCTGTTCAGAGTCTCTCTGTCATCTGCACCCTCTTGTACTCCCCCCTCCTCCCCCTGTGGTTGCAGCTGGTGTGTAATTGGCCGATCTGCGTCTCGCACTGGTCTGATTGGTGGATGTGACACCAGCCCTTGATGACTTCAGTGACACCTGCGCTTCACACAAGACGACAGTCAATGACACAAACACAGCATGGGCGCCATTAATTATAAAGGGTTCAGCATGGATACACACATCTTCTCAATGCTCGTCGGGTATAGAACTAAAAATAGGATGGGGAATCTGAGAAGAAAAAAAACATGCTTAGCCTTTGAAAGTCAACACCAGCGTTCTTGGAAAAATCATCCTGTTTGTCTTTATTATGCCGACTAAATGGAACAAACATGTTGCGAAAGTCAAACAGCTCCATTTTTTTGCCGATACATAATTGTTCCGCAGGATTTCTTTCAAAACAGGGCCAAGGCTCCAGTGAATGCCTGCAAGACACCAAGCTTGAGTTTATGCAGCTCATGCCATAAATAGAAACATGCCACCCCCTGTAGGCTAAAATTCATCCCCACCCCTTTAAATTCAAGGCCGGCCTAATCCCTTCGCTGAGCTGAGGGTTGCACAGCGCTGAAATCTCACTGGAAGGGAGCGCGATGGCGAACGCTTTGATCCTCCATGACAACAGCCACTAAACGGAGCCTATGAAGTGTGGCACATGGCCCGGGCGCTCTGCTTTCTACACATTATGTCGATCTGGCTGAATTTATAGTATTTGTCTCCGTGTTGCTGAACTGCCTGAGCTCTTTGGGTGTCCTCCAACAGGCTCTCGCCTTATAGCCGTTTGACTTTGTGCGCACTGTGAAAGGGGAGATAATGCGCATTAGCCCGTGTGTATGAGCACACAATTAGATCCACTATTTAACAGCAGACACACAGGCCGAGCTGTGGCTAATCGGCCTCCTTCACACACGGGACACATGTGATTTGTGTGAAGTGTAAAGAGATGCAAGCAAGGCCAAGAACAATCAATCAAACTGGGGCAAATTTGGTTTGAAACTAGTAGATATTTTGAGCCAAGCCGGGATGTTTTCCTAACCCTAACCAAGGGCTTTTGTGCATAACCCTCACCAGAGCGTAAGCGCAGGATTGTGATGAGGGAAAAGCTGGAAATGAAATGCTGAATTTTCAATGAACTTAGACACTTGCCTTTGTCTGGGGGATGTGGTTTCTGACGCGCCAATCTTTGTTTCGAACAATCACGGAGCTCTCAGTTAGGTTGCATCATATCTATTTATTTTGTAACGCACCGCGTTCGTCTTATAAACTTTCTCCATATGGAATGACAAAACGTTTGCCTGGGTGTGTGTGGTCAAAAGACAATACTGCTCTCCCCTTCTCATGTTGATTTCCACCCATCTGCAATTACTCAAACATTTAGAGGATTATGTCACTCGCCTCTGGCTACCACGGATGCAATACATAAGGACAGCAGGGAGAATTCAACCAGACATGTCCATATCCATAAATAATCAAAATAATCAAGTAAATACTCTTACGACTGTCAAGGTCATTAATCAAACAATAATATCATAAAAGTGTAATAGAATTAATCAGAAGAAAGTAAAATGGCTCTAATAGTAACGTTGCAACATGAGGAAGTGTAAAGTTAGAACTTATCTGTGGTTATGCAGAAACATACTTTGCCTACATTTAGTTTGCCACTTGTGTGGAACGCGGCAACTCAGCTGCCCCATGGGATTTTATTTTAATCCGTCTTCTTTGTAGGTCTTTATGATGGAGAGTTCATTCTAGTTTTGGTGACACTCGGAAGTGGCTCCACATCTTCTTGGATCCATGTTCTTCACATTCGTATGTATTGTGATTCCTGTGGCTTCTTCCTTTGTTCCCACCAAAGCTTTTTTTGAGTTTTCACCTTCAGACTAAGCAGCCCTTTGAGGCAAACGTGTGATTTATGATTTTGGGTTGCATTTAAAAAGAATGACTTGACAAACGTTGCCCGGAGCTCTGTTTAAGTGGCCACAGAGCACGGCTTACGTCTGCCATGAATAGAACAATGTCGTTTACAAATCACATCAGGTCTGGAAACAAATGTTCCCTGTCAGTGTTTTAAAACAAAAACCTCAGATTTGACAAAGACTAATCACTTCAGTCATATTAATTGTATTATTATGCGATTCATTGAATGCAGTCTTTGTTTAATCATTTCAGTAAGACACAATTAGAGCAAATTAACTGTACATGTGACTTGATCGTGTGAGTCACTGGCTTCAAAGTAACAGTGAGTGCACATAATGTTAATGTTTTTAATTATCACTGATGCAAAAAATACAAAAATCTACTTGTATTTGGCAGCATATTCAGCCGTGATGTACTAATGTATGAGGTGTTACATACTCACTCTTTGTGACTCCACACCTCCTGCACAAAGACATCAGTTTCCATTTTGGAGAAGTCAGTTTGGAGAGTCTGTGCCAGAGCGAGCGGAACTGGGTGAAAAAAAAAAAAAGCTGATTCACCATGACTGAACAATGAAAGCTTATCCTTTAAATTGTGCACTGGTTATTATATTAAGCATAGCACACTTAAAGACACTCAACATAAATTCAAGCCATTCATTTTAGCATGTTTGAGTAGTTAGCACGTCCAGGTCAGTTACATCAAAAGTGAGTTTCACCATTGGAACACAGAAAGGTCAGTTTACTCATCATGAGGAGCAACACAGCCTGTGAAAACTGTTGGATTGTATGATGTCATCTGCAGCTCTGGAGGGGAAAATAATGTCATCAGGACTGAATACAAATGTATTATTATCTATGTAAAAACAAGGAACCTGCATTAAGGGAGACTTGCTGTGGGTTTAAATGCTTTAGTGCTCAAAAAACACATCAGTTTTCTCATACTGTCCACTGCAGCACTGTATTCCCCCCTGTCTGATTGCTCCTGTCTCTTTAAGGCCCACCCCCTGAATATTCAGTCTGTTCTGATTGGTCAGCTCACACACGCCTGACAAAACAGCTTTCAACAACAACAGAGCAGCTGTGCTGAATCAATTCTCACACGCCAACAAGCCACTAGGCATAAATTATGCAAATGTGCGACATGGTGACGTAGTGTGATGTCAGGAAGTCACAGAATTAAAGGCGGGACTACTGACGAGGCGTTTAAGGAGCAGTGTTTTCTGTGAGTGAGAGGAGCTTCAGTTGGTGCTGACTTTTTAACTTTCAAGATCTTTTACATCCATAAGAACATACAAAATACTGAAGGAAAGGAAACAACAAACTAAAGACAAGCGTTATTGGACTGCTTTAAACCCGACTCATACTAGGAACTAATAGTCAGGACATCTCAGCTGCCTCAATTTTGACTTGTGTCTTAAAGGGCCTATTTATAAGAAAATTAGATTTTTCAGTCTCATTCTCAATTCTCTCAATCCTAACCCTAACACTGACGGGGTCGGCTGGCGTCCTCGTGCCTCCGTATTTTTGTTGAATTAGAAATGAGACTCAAATGTCCACTTTTCTTACAAATAGGGCATTTAATTATGTCTCTTGTGAAGGAAGGAACTGTTCTCCCAAAAATGACAATTCAGTCATTATCTCTTCAACCTCATGCTGACGCAAAGCTGGGTGAAGTCTTGTAGCTTCACAGCAAAACAGTGTTTAAGCATTCTCCTGCACAATCATCACAAAAGCCTCTGGAAGCCCAGAGATTCCAAATTGATGTGAAAAGACGTTATTTACGCACATTTTTAAGATGAAAGCCCGTCTGCTGTGCGTGCCAGAGCTCGACTCTTCTACTTATACTGAAATCTTCACTCTGAGTAATGATACGCCAGGAAATCAAATTTAAATCTAAATGCCTGCTTAACAACTTCTCCATACCATGACATCAGTGCGAAATTTATACATACAATTCTTCCGATTCCGCAGCTACCAAAAAACGCAACTGCCCGTTAACGCAGAGCGGCTGACACGGGCTTAAGCATGACTGGTTTCTCTTCTGTCACACACTTTAACATGAACCCATCATCTCATCTCCCGTCATCTCCACCCACCCGCCCACTCACCCTATCTGAAGGGAGGGGAAGCGCAGAGACAGATACGGAGTCTGGGTGTCAAGTGGCTCTCTGCTCCTTTTCATCCAGCCGAACGTCCTGTGCTTCACGGAGCAGCTCCTCGCTGCCTGTTTGCTCATATATATTACAGTTTGTGTTCACACGTCGGCAGGCTCTGTTATATATTAAATATTAAGCATTCAGCCATCATGCGAGATGTGTTCGACCCAGGCAGGAATTCTTTGAGCCTTCAACCTCCATTTGAATTAAAACACACTCAGCCTGATGATAAGCACAGCAGCAAACATGGCGATCGCACCGTAGCTCACACTGAATGCATTAACGGGCAGATGGATGAATATTGAGTGAGGAATATCTGACTGCAGCACTTTACGTCGCTGTAATTTCATGTTGTATTATGGTCGGGGGGCAATCTCTGTATCCAACAGCTCATAGAAGATTGAACATTATCGCCCATCAGCGCTGTTTATGAAGACGTTTGGGAAAAGCTTCACAGATATTTTCGCCTCGGTAGATGAAAGTAAACATCAGCACCAAGTGTTGATTAATGTTTGGATGGTCCATACCAGCACCCCGCTGTTACGCAGACAAAACTGATGCTGACTGACTTGACGGGGGCCGTGTTGTTAAAGAATCTGTGAAGATTCTCAGTCATCCGGGTCGTGTGATCTGAGTGTTGGACGACGGCAACTGGACTTCCTTGAGTCCAGTTGCCCTCGTTTTAACATTTATAAATATCATTTAAGATCCACTCTGGAAACAGCTGGTTGGTTTCGTGGTCTCGAGGGAGAGGATGGACCATCTGACAGGTATGAAACCGGTACATAGTGACTGGTCCATCCAGATTAAAGACATGACAAATGACTCCTCTCTTACTTTTCTTGACCTCGACTGAAGTGGTAAAATTTGGAATCTAAGACGACAGGGAGACCAAGGAGATTTAAGGACTTTTACTCATTGCTATAATAGGCTATCAATTAACAGCTGCTAAATGTAGATAGCTTCCAGTAGCTAGTTAGCACGCTTACAGGATGCAAACACATACTGCTTGTATGTGGCGGATTGTCTTTTTGACATCCGTGTAAAACAGGTTAGACCAGAGACACAGCCGGGGCCATCACCTCATTGTTTTAATTGACAATTGTCGTGTAAAAATGATTTGGGATATGTGTCCCACCTGTAATTGTGGATATAGCGCTCTTATTTGCAGACTCAGCCTCAGGATGCCACGGGCCAAACCGCCCATCAGATGGCAATCTGTCCAATAAAAGTCAAGATGTGTCATTAAAATCCAAAAAAGGAAACCTGCTGGTGGTGCGAGAGGTTATGTCAGCGAATCACAGAAACCGCCTGGGAACCATGAATGTATTTAAAAATGTAATGGCAATCGTGTGCCTGAGATGTTTCAGTCCGTACCTCAGACTGTCCAACATAAATTAGTAAAGTGTTTTATTCACATCATTCTGTTCTGAAAGCCCTCTGACACTAAACTATATCAAACAGATTTGATTGCCTGTGAAATATCCACTATAACTTTATGCCCAAGGGCGATTTACTGACATTTAATCCTGGAAAGAAGCCAGGTGAAAGATTATAAAAACTGCAGTGCACTCTGGGTTTTATTTGTTCGGCTTTTTTTGGCCTAACGTACTGTACCTGCACACTCGTGAACACATTCTATCACCACATATCACAACTCTGAAACAGCCAAAACTCAAACCGGGTCAAACTTTCTCTTTCCTCTGGTGCTGCCTTTAAGTGCACGGGGAGCGCTCTTCGCTATTTTCCTTTTTGACCATGACCATGCGGTGTGACAACAACTGAAGCCTCAATTACAAGAGCAAGGTGAGAGACCGCGGCAGGCTCATCCATCACGGCGGAGAGGCGAGGCAGGCTCAATTGGCAGCTGTCTCCTCTGCTGCTCTAAAGACTCGGGAGGCTTGTTTGAAATTACGATGCAAAGTCGGCCTCGCTGCCAGGTTCTTCAATGACACCCGGATCGGTGCCGTGAACGTACGCAGGGGGAGTTTTTTTTTTTTTTTACTTTGCTGTTGACAAGCAATCAAAGCTATAGACTTGTCCCTTTAAAGCAGTTGTGTGAATTATGTTACATCTGTGTTCACCCAACTTGTGGAGAAAGCGACTGGAAGCAGCTGTGGCCACAGCATGTGCACACACAGGCACCGACTCATGAAGTTCCTCTAAATACATTAAAACATTTAGAAGAGACAAGTTAGAGCAAAAAGCTACGAAACCGAAACTTTCAGCCTTTAAATTTTAATTAATTTGAATAAGGATCCATATTGTAATGCATGAATAGTTCCAATTAAAACTCTAATTTCTCTATCAGCATATGCAATTAACAATAATTCTGTGTAATTGTTTGGTTTTAATTGTCGTTGCTCCAGATCCAAAATAAGACTTGGATTTGCAGCTTATGGCTGTCTTAATGACCGCAGTCCAGAAGTTTAATATTAATGTGTCCTGAGACGTGAGAACAGTTTCTAATTTAGGATCCGGGCTCGAATGTCCTGCTCATGTGTCCTGGTCACAGAATGTCTTCAATAATGAGATTCTTCCTGAGATTCTCATTTCTAATTAAAAACTATTTTAAGAAAGACTGTTTTAAAGCATCCATGTGCTTTCAGTGGAGGTCTGATTCTGTCATCTTTTTACCTGAAACATAAACCGATGTGATTCATGTGAAGCTCCCACAAAACAATGAGCCCAAAGTGACGACTTCAAATGGCCTCTTTTATCCAACCAGCTGACCAAAACCTAAAGGCTCTTCATTTATTGTCAGAAGTGACAAAGAAAAGCTGCGAATCCTCACTTTTAAGAAGCTGGAACCAACAAGTGTTTGACGTTTTTTAACTGAAAGTAAAGAATCGATTATCATAATTGTAAGTGACTCATTTTCTTTTAATGGACTAACTGTTGCAGCTGTAAACCAGCCTGACAATCTTTCATTCTGACTGGATCCTCGACACCCAGTTTGGATTGTTGGTGTTGTTCAGTTCACGAAATAGTTGGAACAAAGACAGAAACTCTATCTCTCTCTGATAACTTCAGTCAGAATTCCCATTTTCAAGCGTGGCTCTTGACTGTGAGAGCTGCACGAGTCAGACCGTGTGCGATGGAGAAAGAGAGGACTCCAGCGCAGCATATGGCTTTGTTTAGAGAATGCCTTTTTTGTTTAAAAATGGCCAGACGGAGAGACGCAACCCTGATAACTAAGCCAAGTCCTCGGAGGCAAACCAACAGGAAATGTGGGTCAGCACGGGTAAAGTACAATGTGGAAGGAGAGCAGCACGTAATGTTCACAACCACTGATATATTCCTTCTTCAGGTTTTCTCAAACTCACATACATCTTTTTTTCCCATCAATCCTAAACATGTTTCCAGCTCCATCATTAGTTCCTTCATTTTAAAATTCCAGCCTCATTTTCCGTCCGTGATTGGGGAAAAATCTTCATGTGAAATCATCGTATCTGTGGCGGTAATTGCCCTGGCAGCGAACAGATGTGCTTTAAAGTGCTAATGCAGAAGCGGAGAGGGCCGAGTTGTTACATGAGGGCTGAGGGCTGGAGTCAGCACATCCCGGCTGATAACAAGCCCCGCTGCCAGAAGTCAGTTAAAAGTCAATCAATGCTGTTTAGGGAGACTTTGACAACTTCAAATGAGTGGCAGCAGAGGCTCCATTTTACAGTTTTGTGCCGAGGAGAGAAGCCTTTCCTAGTAATGATGTGTTGGCTCTGCAGCTGATCTGAAGTCAGTACCAGTTCATTTCAAAGGGACAGTTCGGAATCAGAACCGTGCATTTTCCCTCTTAACTGCAGCACTATTTATTAGGGATGCAACGATCCATCTATCGATATATTGATTCAATGATCAAACAATCCAATGTGATCGATGCAAAGTGAAAATATCGATACCTATCATCATTTTTAAGATGCGCCTTTTTGAAAAAAAATCTTCCTTCCCAAACATTCAAAGCCAGTGTCAGACAGGTGGTGGCAAGCAACCAAGAACAAGACGATGAAGGCTATTTGCTTTCCTGTCAGAAAAAAAAACTAGTCGCAGTGTGGAAATATTTTGGACTTGTTGGCTTGTTAGCTTGTTGCTCTCGTCACGGCAACATCAGCTGGTCTGTTACAACAATAACAGGCTGAAATTCAACCGTGATGTTCTGTGGGGAGATGCGGTGGGTTAAACCAACGGTGAGTAAGACAAAGTGGAAATGAAATGTAAATTTGTTAAACTGAGTTGAGGAAAAGTCTGTCAGCTGCTAGGCTAATTCATGTGATGTAAAATGACTCACGCTGATAATCGTAAAGCAATTGTTTTGTCTCCTTGAAAGAGTGACATCTAGTTCCATTTTGTTATACTTTATACTCGGCAACTCACACAAAAAACAATCAAAATGGATAAACAGGTAAAAGGAAAAACAGTGTTTTTTTGGGGGGGGTGAACTGTCCCTTTAAAGCAGAGCAAATAGAAAAAAAGGGAAGATGGGGAATATGTCGGAGGCTTCTGAAGGCATGTAAAATATAACACCTTCTGGTCAAAGCGTCCAACCTTTCCAAGACCCCTGGAGAGTGGCTCTTTTGAAGCTTTTATATCACCTCCGCTATCGAACAAAAAAAAACGCCGCCCCTCAGCCATCCATCATCCCATCCGGTCATGAGCTGGACCTCAAACTGAGTTATTTATAGACCATCCAACTTAAGCGCCGCATGCATCTAAACCTGTATTGATCCACAGCCAGGAGAAACACAAGCCCCTGCATTAATGATCAGCCAATGAAAAAATGTCTATTTGCGTCTATGTGTGTGTGTGTGTGTGTTTGTGTTTTATAGAATGCAAATGAGCACACACCACATATCGACATCCTAACAATCCGTACTTCCCCCCGCTGAGATGGGCCCAAGCTTGACTCGATGCCACGTCTCCTTATTAAAGTGCTGCAGTCGGACCGAGGAGCTCATTCTCTGTGTTGGACACAAATCAGAAGAAGTGCATCATGGTTAATTAAGATTGGTGACAGGGGAACACCTTGTGGCCGAAAGACGCAGGTGGATGACACAGAGACAGCTTTTCAGGAGCAAATGGATCAACTCACATCCGGTTATCAGCCCTCTAAATCTGCCTGTCTGCCTATGAATTAAGGTCTGGAGTCGATGTGAGATCAGATGGGAAGCAGTGATGAATCAAAAGACTAAAAGATGGCCAAAAATAAAGCAGTTTTTACATTCATGGCATTTAGCAGATGATTTTTTTTCCAGAGCGACTTCAAAAATACATTCATTTATACACTGTTGGCGGTGGCTGCCATGCAAGGTGCCAACCAGCACATCAGAAGCAGCTTGGGGTTCACTTCCACATGCGGACTAGAGGAATCGAACCAGCGACCCTCCGATAACAAGACGCTGGCTCTACCCCTGAGCCATTACCGCAGACTCTTTGTTGAACGCTGTCATTATTTCAGAGCAAACATTAAAGGGGCTCTGTGGATCTTCTGTGTCGCTCTGTAGCTACTATTGTTCTGTTTTTAGCGTCCTTTTTTTTGTGAGTTTTGGCACTCCATAGATGCTTTTTATTCTTTTTAAAAGCCGTTTTTTTGCATGTCCGTTGATGCTTTCTGTCAGGGATAACTCCACCTCGTCATCTGTCCTCACAAATGAATGACCTTTTGCTGTCAGTTTCTCCTCAGCACCCCAGGCAGTGTACCAGAAAAGTGTTAAATCAAAATATCTGAAAAATAATAATTAGCTACTACCGTTTATGTCACAATGACCAAAGGCTTTGACGCATCACTGATGAAGACTTTAAAACCACCAACTGGCCCGGCATGCCTGTTTTTAGAATTCTCACGTGTGGTGAGATATTTTTGTTAGACGAAGGTCCTGTGGACAGAGAGGGAAATTATCCTTTAGAAAAATATCCGTTATAGTGTGTAAAGCATTCGTGTAGTAAGGCAAGCAAGCCTGTCCGTTCTACCTACCAGCCCAGAGACACTGTAGCTGTGACAGGCATGGTGATCGGCGCAACTGCAGCTCACAATCTGCTGCACCAGTTCGCACCAGCAGGCCGGGCGCTTTACAAACCAACCGCAAGGAAAACACAAGCACAACCTATTTATGCTGGAATGAGACGATGAGTATTTTTATTTTATTTGTATGTTTTTCACTATTTTGTTAACATAATTATAACCTGTGTGGTTTGATAAAGTGGTAATATTCAAAATGAAGTGGTTAAATCCAACCTTTGGCTCCTGGCCTTTTAAAATCAAAATATCATTAAAAATGATCATTAATTATCGGTATTGACCAATCTGAAGCCTCACTATCCTGTGGATGTGTCAGCGGTATCACCCAGGTCTATACAGTGAGGTACATTAGAAAACATGATGGACATGTTGCAGGACAAACTAACACTGAATACAGACAGTGGCAGCAACAACAACAACACAAAAAAATACCTGAATATTTGCGTGATGGATGTTGTGTGTGCAGGTGTGAGTATTTGTGTGTGTGTATGCGTGTGTTTGTGTGTGTGTGTGTGTGAGTGTGTGTGTGTTGGGGAACAATAAGTTTGGTTTAGAAACAACCGGAGAAGATGGGGAAAAAAGAAAATATCATATACTAAATCTGAAAAATAACACAAATAAAAAACAACAAATAAATTCAAATAATATAAAATAAAATCAAGCAAGGTGAGTTTCCATGGCATGAAGGTGAAAACAAACGTTTTTCTTTCTTTAGCAATCTTTTCTATAAAGCATCCAGGGTTTACCAGGGTTGGTAAACACGGTTGGCCTTGTAAAGCAAAACCACAAGACTCACAAACATCGTTTTGTCTAGACTGTAAAATATTCAGTGGATTGAGGCCGAACACTATAACAAACTTTGGAAAACTCTCAGATGGCGTGACCATAAATAATGTAAAAAAACACAACCAGCCGTCCCTTGTCTTATGGGAGGTGCTGGAGCCTGCTAGCACTCACTGTACAGCTGACACAAACATCTACAGGCTGTACTTATGGTGCATTCCGGACAGGAACAATGAAACAATGCCCAAAGTTGACTTTCCTTTCTGGTAAACTTTGGCAAATCCATCTACCGCCACTTCATGAAGTCTGTCTGATGTCTTACAACCCTGATGGAAAAACCAGCATAGACCAGCACCAAAACACAACATATGCTGGTATTTCTGCTGGTCTATTCAGATTTTTTCAGCAGAGAACGATGGCGGCGCACGGGAGAGGAGTAGGGTGTACTCTAGACTAGAATATTTGTCTAAGGCAGTTGAAAGGAATATTTTGATACCTTTGTAAGTACAAAGTATATATGTTAACTGTTTCAGGGAGGCAGCACTCTTTCAAAAGGAGCACCACTTCGTCACCGTCAGCCATGTTTTTTCTTTATGTTTGGCGTCATGCTCCTGGAGTTCTCAACTGGAAATTCTGACATTCAGCTTTGACGCAGCTTTAGACTCAGCAGCGCTTTAAGCTAAATGCTAATGTCAGCACACTACCATGTTCATGATTAGCATGTAGGCTACCACTCATATTAATTAGAGAAGAGAAGGGTGACAACCCAGCTCTGTTGGTAGAGCCTGCGACCCATGTTCAGAGGCCTTGTGCAGGCCCTCGCTGTAGCATCCGTGGGTTCAGGTCCAACCTGTGGCCCCCTGTTGTACGTCATCATCTCACATACCATTTCATGTCATCTCTCTAACTGTACAGCCATGAAAAGGCCAAAACAACACTTAGGAAAAAAAAGTGGAGGGGGATCTTTTTGCTTTAGACACAAGGAGGGCTTCTCAGGTGAAATGTTTCTTTAAATCCTCATCATTTCTCAATCAGACACTAACTAAAATGAAGATGAAGATCAACAACTGAGGAGCATAGTTGGTTGTTTTGCAGAGGACGGCATAAGCAAAGACATCCAGACTGGTGGACGACAGGAATTGTTAATCAATCCGCTGACTTTTACCCTCATGCCACCAGCAGGTTAAGCCTTTTACTTAGTATGTGAAATAGCTCAGAATCTACTTGATGGATTGGCATAGAAGTTTGAACAGAACAACAATCACGTGCAACTCTCAACAGAGATGAGAAAAGAAGCGATATGTCTCACTCCTTAGCGACTTCCGTTACCAGATCAGGAAAAAGCAACATGTCTAATTCAGAACGTTGTTGATTAAGACTTTTAAACTAGTCTAAAGTCTTCTGGATGTTGTCTGAGGTAGACATTCTGCTGCTTTCTATTGTTTCCTGTTTTTCCGGCACATTCATGATGCCAAACAGAAAACTCATCCACCGGCAATGTCGAAGGAATCAACATATGCTGATGGACCTCGATGTCAGCAGATTTCCACATGTGGAAATCTAAGTTTGACCATTGAAATGTTTCTAGGTCAAAGTGCGAGATGACCCTATCAGTTTGGTGTCACAGCATCTGTTACTGTATGACAAACACCACGATGACTAGCCCACCAAAATAAGTCACGGACAATGTGTGGATTGAGATGAACATGAAAATGAACATGGTCATGTAGCTGATATTCACTTGATTGTGTTGTATGTTGGTCAAGGAAATGGGCTTTTGGGGTCCAAAGGGAACTTACTGGGCCTCATTCACAAAATATAAACCACCACATCTGATGGTGAAGTGAAGGGAAGTTTCTGCAAACAGGGGCCACGGAGACAAAAATAGAACACGACACGTGTACAAAAGCGTTGCATCCCCCCGGTGTGAAGCAGCTGTTTATTTCAAAAAACCTTTGTATACACACTAATTTAGGTGTAAAAGTGGAAATAGAGACATGTCTCCTTTTCTGTGTCTACAGAGCAGCTATTTAATCAGACTCTCGGTCCCAGACAGAGTGTTTCCTTGCACTCATTAACGAGAACAATCACTCTCCTCTTATTGCTGTCAGAGGCCTCTCACCTCCGATCAGCTGTTCTCTGAAGCCCATCTTTCTGGAAAAAAAAGCCCAAAACAACGCCGCGCATCATCTCTCAGAGGGCAACACCGGCTAATTAGCAGCTAATTAGTTCAAACCGCTCGACTGCAAATGTTAACATCATGTTAAACCATCGCATTAGACCGCTGTTCCAAAAACAAACACAAAAGCAGGTAAACCTGAGCCGAGAGAACGTCGATGAGTGTCGCGCAGTGGCCATTTCTCTGCTGTCTGCTCACATCCACAGCTCCTTCACACCTCAGCCCGGAACTCCTCCACCTTCCCTCCCCTCTCGACCTGTGCGGAGGCTGGCAGAATTAATGACCGGCTAAATTTATGAGGGAAAGTTATGAATAATGTTTACGTATTAATCATTCATGGTGGCCAGCCAAGCACATAGACTACCGCTCCCCTGGAAATTACAGGCTCACCTCCACAACATAAATTATCCATCAGATTTCAATCAGCCCGCTCAGTGCAGCAAGCCAAAACTATCCCCAAGAAATACGGACGCATGCAAAATCCGGCGTCTTTGACCAGCAGGGAGCGTCCAATATTAATGTATTGATCCATGTATCTGTGACAGCTCATGTGGTGAAGATCCAGCTCGCTCTGTCATCTTTGTTTCTGTTTTAAACTAGGGAGAAAATAGGGAGATGATACATCACTATAAATTCAGTGGTGAGTTGACAGATCTGACATTAGTGGGGTTATGAATGCTTCTTCAAATTAATACAACATTTCCCATGAATCCCCTTGCCTACCCATCATCCCCTCCCTGGTGTTTCAGGCTTTACCAAGGAGACAAACATGTTGGAGGTGATTTCTCCATCCTTCAATTATCTGTCCTCTGTAAGCTCTCTCTTTGTTTACTCATCCTGCTCCTCTGCACTCTGCTGCACACTGTAGCTCTGAGGTAAAACCAACCCTCTCTGACCTTCACGTCCATCCAATATGTTTCCCCAACCGCTATATATCGAACGCAGAATCATATCTGTGATGTTTCCAGAGCTGTAGATACTTAGAGGGGAGACAGAACACACCGTCCTGTTTCTTTTCTGTTGATAACTTCGGAATGAAAACGTGTGTGTTTCTAACCGAGGTTATTTGACACCGGAACGCTGAAAACAGGAATCAGTTCTTCACCCTCCGTGACGGTGGAAAGTTCCGGATCTTTGCAGCAAAACAGCGCTGCAGCGCTCTCTGAAATACAACTGATGTACATGTGGACTTGTTTTAAAGTGTAAATAAACAGATAAACTGCTCCATACAGCTCCTTCAGTCTAATCCCTGAGATCCCACAACTGATGTGAAAAAACGTTACCCACCAACTTTAGACGGTGTGCATGTTAACGTTTTTAGCCTAGCAGCTAAAGTGAGGTGGCTTTTAAAGGAGAGTAAAGAACGTGTTTTCAAGTCAATTTGGGTTCTGGGGGGTTCCAGGCACTTGGATTAAATCATTTTTGTTTTATTTTGATTTTATTTCAAGTCCCCATACTTCAGTAGTTTAGGAGAATGCTGCAATGCTGTTTTGCTGTGAAGCTCCAGAAACGTTTAGAGGACCTTGAAACTCCAAATGAGTATTCCATCGGCATGATTGTGAGTAGAACATTTTTGGTGAACTTTTCCTTTTAAATTGAAAAGGTAAGTGACAAATTATTTTCACATAGGCATCATAACTTAATTTAATGTAAATGTTATGCCTTTGGGACGTGCAAGACTGAAACACTGACGGTGGTCAGACCTGCTGCAGAGTCAATGGGAGGCTGGCCCTGGTTGCGGGAGGCTCCAGGCAGAACTCATTGTGGAGGTGAACAGGCTTGGAGAAGTTTTGTTGGAAAGCCAAAATGACGCTGCCTCCTCGATAGCCTCAGCCCGGCTACCAGCCCATGCTGCGTGTGTCTAGTCAACTGAGGACACAACCAGATAAAACAGTCATTACATAATGAAAGAAAGACAACAATATATAATATAAATACATATAAATATAAACAATAACAAGGAAATATATATATATATAAATATATTTCAGATAATTTAGAGTTATCTAACAATGAATTCTATAGAAAAGAAGTTGCAGTCCTGTGCTAATAAATAATAAAATAAGCTGCAATCATGCATCAATAATCAGCTGAACAGTTAATGAACTCACAATAACCAGCTCTGTCACTCAGAAGCTGTATTCATAAGATGAAAGGATTTTGATTTGAAATTAAAATGCAATAGATTAAGATGGGCTAAATTTTCAGGCCAAATTGTTTGTAAAATGCATCACTGGCCCTGTCCAATTCAATAAAAGCAAATTGAAAAATGATGTGCAGGATTACTTACATTCACACAGAACTTTCTGGGCTGAGTTTGAGTTTGCACAAAAAACAATTACAGTAAAGTTAATTCACGCGAACACGCTGCTGATTGCAAAATGAAACATTTAGACAGGAGAATCACAGATTGTCCGAACTGCACAAATGGGAGGCAGCTGAGTGGCAGCGATCAGAGAAGCTGACCTTGAACTGAGAGGATTCAAACCCTCGAGTCAGTGTGTCTTCACCTGCTGAAGTGTCTTCGAGCACAAACTGAATCCTGTCAGTGTTGGTGCGTTCCACCAGCAGAGGACATTCACCTGAGAGGAAATCACCTTTTGTTTCTCACACCATCACACACCCACACACCAGCTCCACCACTCCTCGCTCTCTGAATTTCATGATGCAGTTTCCCTCCTGGCATTAAGGGCGTAGCCGCGGGGATGAATCTCAGGTTTGAGTCTGAAACCAAAATAATTGGTGTAGGAGTCGGAGAAAGTCCTAGATATTCTCAGCATGTAGGAAGAAGGTGAGAGGACCTACAGTAAAGTTATCCAGGTTTATATTAATGCATAACGTATGTGCGTGTCATCGAAAAACGAAGCAGTGCCACATTTTATGTTCAAAACTTTAGTTAATTAGAATGAGCAATAAAATATACTTGAAGTAGAAAAATTCCAAGTACTATAAAGGGAGCAGAATGAACGGTCAGTGTTATACTTCTCAGACAATGCTGACAAATGTCTTGATGTCTCGTCAAAAATATTCACTTTTGTTGCCACTAACAAGGCTGGAAAAAAGCCTGACTTTTCGTTTAAAATATCAGGTTTTGATGCCATTAGCACGGCTCCAAAATGTCCCCACCTTACCTAAAAGAATATCTGGTTTTGTTGCCGTTAACACAGCTGGAAAGTGTCCTGACTAAAAGTCTAAAATATCCAGTATTGTCACCACAAACACGGCTAGAAAATGTCCTCTTCTCATCAAAAACATTGGCTTTTGTTTGCGTCAACACAGCTGGAAAATGCCCCAACCTTTCTGCGAATTACCCAATTTCTTTATGCCATGAACATGCCATGGAAAATGTCCCAACATCTTGTCAAAAATATCCAGTTTTATTGTCACTAGCACAGATGGAATCTGTCCTGACCCTTCCTGTAAAAATATCCACATTCGTTGCCATTGAAATAGCTGGAAAATCTCCTGACTTCCAGTTTAAAATACCCAGTGCTGTTGACACTAACAACGCCGGAAAATGTCCTGAATTCTCGTAAAAAACATTTTGTTGCTTTTGACACACAACAAAATATCTTGACTTCTTGTTAATAACATACAGTTTTATTGCCATCAGCACGGCTAGAAAATGTCCTGACATCTCATCAGAAATGTTCAATTTTGCTGACACTAACACAGGTTGAAAATGTCCTGATTCCAAGTTCAAAATATCCAGTGTTGTTGCAACAAACACAGCTGGAAAGTGTCCCAACATCTTGTCAATAATATCAAGATTGGTTGCCTCTAACACAGCTGGAAAATGTCCTGACACCTCATCAGAAATTGCCCCAAACTCAGATACAGACAAGATTTTTACTCAGGTACTATTCATATGTGTGACTTTCACTTTCACCAGAGAAAAAATTGATACAATATCTTCAGGTTTGTTTGAATATGACTTTTGGGCACTTTTTATAGCGCTGTAAGTTACTTTCCACCACCGATGTTTGTGCATATGTCTGTGTGTCTGAGCTCAGCTACTACAGCTGTCAGAGGACTCCTTTCTTTACATAAGGATATATAAAAAATAATTCATTTTCTTCATACATATATGCATGGGTTAGGAGTGTAAAGACATCGTCGAGTGAAATTAATTCCTGGCTCTGTCACTGCCTGGCATATTGTTTCTGGATCTCTGGGCAAATATTAGTTTATTCAGAACAGACTGCAGAGAGGTGTGAATGTGGGTGTGGGGTCAAGACAGAAGAGGAATAAACAAAGTGAATTACAAAGTAAAATGTATCCTGCTGAAATACACCGTGTTTTTCTTTGTCAAACGCACGCCCGAGTGGAAATAAAACCTGCAGATATCTCACTTGTAATGTGTGGGAGGGTGTGTTGCTCACCAGATAAACAAACTTTGGATTCAGTTCCTCAACTCGGAAATGTTCCCTCTCATCCAAAAGGGTTGAGCACTTCAGTCTGAAGCAACCTTTGTGGTAATATTTACAGTAAGAACGAGGGAATACGTGAGAGGAAGGTGTGAAACATCTCGATCTTCACCTGACTGAGGGTCATAGATAGAGAAGTCAAAGATGGACAAGAGAGGACCAGCTGGGTTAGAACTCCTTGCACTCTTCGCGTTCCCGGTCCAGCGACACAGCGGCAGACAGCCTGCACAATAATTAGTTTCACAGGGGCGGTGTGTTTAAGAACGATAAGCGATGCTTTGGGTGAAGAGGAGTCAGCAGATGAGTGTAGCTGCTTGTTATCTGTGCCGAGCAGAGGGAGAGGAGCACGCCGCTGTAATAACTTTGAGAGACAGAGGTGAGGGGGAAGGAGGGATGCTGCAAGCGAGGAATGATAAAAACCAAGTTGAGATCAGGATCTGACACACATATGACTGCAAATGCGGCTTTTTAGTTGGATCAGAACATTTGGAATGACTCTGAAGGCTGTTTATGTTAATGACCGGCTGACCGTGCGCCCTCGTTGTCCTTTTAAAAGTCGTTGTGCTCACACATACGGCCCGCATGAGCACACACGAGCCCGAGCCGCGGAAGAAGACCAGACGATTGTCAGCAAAGGGCGGTTCTGGTGCTCACACAAGTTAGCATCATCGATACGACGCCACAATCATTATTCACAGTGCGTCGCGGCTGCAGAGCTGCTCATGATGCAGTGCATGTCAGGATGCGCTTGTCAAATGAGCCTGACCACCGTATGATGTGAGGAAGAGCAACATGAGAGGGAGAGCTGAAGTGGCTGCTGGGAAATTGGTCCGGGCTACATGTTAAGATGATTTTCAAAGAAGCAGATGGAGACGGCTGATTGCAAAGACGGTGGCTGTTTCACTCTTTGTTTGGTTGATTTTCATTGATTAAATCTATTTGTGTTCCCACCATAGTCATCTAAAAAAAAATCTAAGTATACAATATTCTTTTCTATGTAAGACATAATCGCCTAGAAAATAAAGAAAGTGAATGAGAGGAAGAAGATTGCGACCCCTTAATTATAGCCCCCTTGCTTGGACCACACCTGTCTTAAACTCAGCCTCTACCTGTGAAGTATTTTTTTAAACTTAGATACACATTTTCATCCACTTTGGCTTTTGTTATTTGCTTGTATGTCTTTGTAAAGAAAAAATGACGAGTTGTTATTACTATATTATTATTAAAATGTTCATTGGGACACTGGTGACGTGTCCCTACCACTTGACAAAATAGAAAATATTTAGTGTATAATTTTAAGGTTTTATGATGCATTTAGATTATCATTAAATGATTACAGTTTGCTTAAAATGTTCTGAAAAATAGCTTGCACCAAGAAATGTTAACCAAGAAATGAGTCTGAAAGCTTTGCTCTCCATCAGCAGCTGCAGTTGAGACTGACTGCTGATCTAATTTCACTGTTGATGAGCAACACTTCAGTCAGAGGAAGGGAAGAAATCCTGCTGCATAAATCAGATTTTGTTATTACTTTGCACTCATCTGATGTTATTTTTTTTCCACCTTTAAAGTCGGGCAGATTTCCCACCTTCCACTGAGTTTTATTTACAACATTTTTTTTTTTTTCCCAGTAATCCACTTTATGAGTTGCAGAAACATCCTGGTTCTGAGTGATTCCGATCCAAGCATCTCCCGGATCAGAGCTACTTTTTACCCTTGATTGTAGGTAAGAAGGAGCAGTTTCTTTTTTCGCCATCTAGAGTGTTAAACTGGACGTGAGCTGCAGCAGGAGCCCGGCGGTGAGTGGTGCGCCTGAGGAGACAGTTCTGGATTTAAAAGCTTCAAAAACAGCTTAAACGCCATCCTGGGACTCGTGTTCTGGACAGAATAATGAAGGAAAAATACTTTATTTTTTTCAGATATAAATACTTCACCCAGTGGGCTCAGTGAAGGACCTCCATCAGATCAGAAAAGGACATACAGAACCTCTTTTCCTCATAACTGTGGAGATCTTATACTTTGACAATCTAAACCTTTCCACTGTCAGATATATGTGTTTGTAAAATGACAGCGTCTCGCCTCACAGTTTACCTCAGGCCCTGCGATTATCTGAGCATCTCTGACTCCTCGACTGGATAAATCTCTGAAGAAATAAATAAATAAATGGCAGAAGATGACAATGCTGACAGTGAGGGTGACAAAGCCTGCCATTTGGTCCTTTGTCACCTGGACAAGGCTCGAGAGGGTTCGATCTGAATTCCTTTCTTCGGAGCCAGTCACCTTGTCACAGCCATTCTTCTCACCGGCAGAAGGTAAAAGATCACGCCGCAGGTGTTAGCAGGCTGCACGCTCTCCTCGGTGTTCACTGAGAACACAGAGAGAGGGAGCGCCACCCTTCGATGTAGGAATGTATGAGAGTGCAGTATCAACAACACTGTTTATTACAGTTTCAGCAGATATTTTCTCTCTTTGCCATCTTTGCTTCCTATTCCAAAGGTATCATGCAGTGATACATTTTTCTGAAATATGAAAAGGGCGCATATACTGTATAAATTCATCAGTGGCAGTCATTTGACACTTTCACATCGCCAGGAAACGAGTTTTGCGTCCTGTTTTTTGTTTTCCTTAGGCGTCGTGGCCATTATACGAGTGAGTTGGATGAGTCCAAGTCACCTTTTATAATGGTAGAAAAAGTTTGAGACACTGAAGAGGGTAAAGAGTTAAAAAGCTTGTAGTTAATCGTGGCTTTTACATCAGAACATCAGTGAAAACACGCCTACGTGTTTCAGCCATGATTGCCTTCATCAGGCAGAACAAAATGGCCACCTTCTGGCTCTGACATTGACAGGTTAGCAGATAGTCAGGTGATCAGTAGTGGGGCGTTCCGTTGAAAGTTGGAAGTTGGAAATTCTGACTTCCAATCTAAGAAGCCTTTCAGTGCATTTGCGTGGGAAAACATTGCTGACCATTGCTGCAAACCGGTGTTTGGATGGAAAGTCTGTGAACTTCAGAAGCAGCTGCAGCAGCTGACTGAACAGTTGAGACTGGACGAGTGGGACCCCAATACAGACTGTCAGACACTTCTACTGAGCACACATCAACTAAATAGAAGAGAAAATGTAGTTACTGCACGTTTCACAAACAAATAAGTCGTTGTTCACTGTGTGCGCTGTGATGTCATCTGTGTTTATGTAAGGGAACATGGGCGATCCTGCCTGGGTCTCCGACTTGGGAGGTCGTTCCACTGCAATTTTCCTTTTGGGATTACAATGGATCAAAGTAGCTGTAAGTATTTTTAGCTAAAACATATATCGCGAGCCTGGGCCACAAAGGTGTGAATGAGTAATTGAATCAATTTACATACTTTCATTTTTTTTATATCTTAAAAAATGTGTGATGTGGAGCCAAAATGCTTCCTCTAGATGAAAATGTTAAATGGAGATCGACCGACTGTATCAGCCCACCTGGTCAAAGGCACCAGATTAAAGGGTGAAAGGACACCTTCTGTATAAAAAGATGTCTAGGGGAGAACCCCCAAATCTCTGGTAAAATCGTCCCACCCGCATTTAAATTGCTTCCTATGCCCATGTGTTCAATATCAGGGAGGGGACAGTAGAAAGCAGCAGATCTTTCACCTCATCAGACTACATCCAGAACACCACAACGTGTTTTAAAAAGAAAATCAGTAAAACATGCGTGTGTTTGTGGGGCTTTAGGGTATTTCACTTTTCATGTTCAGTTGAAAATGATCCAGTTAGACTGAAACTGACCAATAAATCATTGTATCAGTTAATTTAGCTGTTCTCTGCTTGATTTGAAGCTTCACACTGCTCAGCCTGAACTGCTCGTCAGCGTGCACCTTGAAGGCAGCCGCAGTCCCTGATTGGATAACAAGCTGCTGCTTGTTCAATCAGACACTAATTATGGATTTAAATTGAATAAAAGGCAGACAGCAAATTGCTTTCATGAACATAAATCTGATCTGTGCAGCAGAGCTCACACAGAAAGGCCGACTGCAGACATAATCATCGTGATTTATATCAGAATAAGATAATGCTCGCTAAGAGAGAAAAGACGGAAAATAAATTACTTCTAATTGTTTGTTGCACCGTTTGTTGGGGTTGAAATTTCACCTGTTATTTTAGTTGTATGCTGCCGTTTAGCAGCGGGGCTCCGGGAATGGTAATGTTGGCTAGTACACCACTTTGGTCCCGGATATTTACTGGCATGTGAATATATTTTCAGTATTAGATGGAAAATGTTGGAAAAAGTAAAAAAAAAAAAAGTGTGATGTGTTGTTATTTGGATGCCTGTGCATTGTGGGCAGCAAAAGAACAGTTCTTTCATTGTTGATTCACAGATATAAAGTCTATATAAAATGTCTATGATGACAGTAACATGTACTGCATCATTCGCCATTACATGTGGTTAGAGACCTGTATTGGAGGTAAGGTGTTACAATAGCAGAATTACTGTAATATGTTTCTTAAATTAGCCAAATGATGAAGCCTGATCCTCTGAGCACACTTTAGTATATGACCATGCGCTCCTTGCTCTGTGGACTGAAATAAAAATACATTATGACCTAGTCATGTCATTACAGGCTGCATTAAAGAAGGTATGGGTCTGTTGTGTTTCATATGACAAAGCCTCCAATTAAAAACATTTACATCTCATAATATATCAGACTCTTTGTCTGCCTGCTCATCCATGTGTCACTGGTTTATTCAACTTTGGTTGTTTTCAGTGGTGGAGGATCATTTCTGAACATTATTTTGTTCGACATGAAGCAAATCACACTGCACACGAAGGACAGTCACTGTGTGTGAGGTAGTGAAAGCCTCGGCCTTCACATTTGATTCAGGTTGACAGAATGACAGACGTCCTTCCTCTGACCTGCTTTTTGAGCAACAGTGACGTGTGCTGGTTGTGCATTCGGAGACACCATTCCACCACTTTTTTTGTTTAACTCTAAACTATGTAAAAGCTTTTTGACGTCTTGGAGGTGTCTAATTCCCACCAGCTTTCTCTGCATTAGCAAAACAGGCCTTTTAATGACAATGTTATAGAATATAACATCCTAGTCCTGCATATGTCTCAGTATGTGTTTTCAGTCGTCCTGTAACCTGGAACAAGGTAAGCTGCTCACCAACACAACGCAGTGGGAATCTGACTGGGAAGTGTTCTGCGATGGCGCAAGGACAGAGCCTTCATCCGTGTCCATGTCGCTGCTGCCCACCATCAACAGACAGCAGAGTGGCAGCTGATGTCATCTCTGCTGTCAGTCGTCAGCTCGTCCGTCAGCCTCGTGCCTCCACAACCGCATCAGGTGACTCTAAACGCCGCTGCCTCTTTTCCTCCCAGTAACATCCAAATCTTCTCTCGGCCTCACGCTGTCAACATCACAGCATGAGGTTACCATGAACACACTTCATTGTACTTTTGATATTAGACACCAGTACTGTCAGATTATTAAGCCATAAGCGCAGCCTGGCAACAGGGGTTGGTTCACTGCTTCCACTGAGGATTTTTCTTTAAAAGAAATCCTTGTTTTTTAATGAAATGTCCGAACAACCTATAGATGGAATTGTCACAAAATTCCAGACGCTCAAGTTTCTCGCGTGATGACTTGTTGAAACCTTTGTGGTCACCTGGTTTTTCTTCTGGTACCATCATCAGGTTTGAATCTGTCCAGCACTTTGGTTTACGACCAGATACCTGGAAACCTGGGACATTTCCACCATCTACGGCTGTAATTTGTTTCTGTGTACTAATTAATAAATTGAACAAAGAAAAATAAGATGGTGAGCTGAAGACAAACTTTAGTAAAAGTACAGATATCATGTTAAAATCTGACTTTGGTGAAAGTGAAATTCACAGATTTCAAGGTACTTAAGTGAAGTGATTGTACAGTTACAGCCTGCTGTGTGTGCCTCCTCCTTGTTGGTTTGTGTCTTTGTTGCCGTGCAGGATGCTCGTGGACGCTCTGGATTCATCCCTCCGGCACCATTTTGTTTTAATTGGCTTCGGCCTGGTAACTAGTTCAGGTTTACACTACACAACTTTTATTTATCTTCATCTACTTAGTACAGTGCATTGCTACACACCATGTGTGTATTGCAGTATATGGGTGCAGTTATCCCCCTGGTCATATCTGTAAGTACTGTAAATCGCAAGTGTATATAAGTGTATATAATCTTGTTAGTATCTTTTTCACCTTATCTTTATGTTATTTTTGTCTTGCTTCTTCTGTGTTTTATATTTCTATCTTTAACTCAGTCATTATTGTTCTTTTCCCTCTTTTCCCTTTTCCCTCAAGCCGTTATAACACCTGATTTCCCCACCGAGGGATTAATGAAGTCTTATCTTGTCTTATATCCATCACATTTACTCACTCATCTGCACCAAGAATGCTGAGTTATCAGTTACAGTTTTTTCTGATTGCTAAAACACAATTTTGCAAACTAGTGTGGTTTTATCAAAATACTTACAGTTTTTGCCAAATGCTTACACACATGTTGCAGACTTTGGCTCACTGTGTCATAACTTAACACACAGGTTGAGTAAGACACAGCACATGGAGATAAACTCCCAACTTATAAGGCAAAATGAAACTCTTGAAACAAAACCTAACAATCCCATTTCAAAACTGTTTTTAGCATCAAAACATTAAACACATGCACCTTTGTTTGCACTCTTTCCTAGCAGTAACAACACACAGATGTGCTTTATGCAAAACACAGCTGTATTCAGTACTTTGGATGTTTTTGACTTTTAAAGTCTCATAAATTTTTTTTTTTTTGAAAGATTGATCCACTACAGTTGATCTAGACACATAAAAACAAAATGGAGACACATCAGGTTTTTGTTTTGTTTTTCAGTTTTTTGCAAGTAAAAAAAACCCCACAAAGACATGGTTCAACTACAATGTTCTACAAAACATAGTGTTGTAAGGGAATGATTGGAAGACATTTAGGCAATGGATCCTGTCTCCGGTTGGCATTTGGCCACATCACTCATCCACATCACAGACAATGTCCTCCCTTGCCAAGCAACGGGGGAAATATCGCCTTAATGCCATGCCAACCTGTACCCTGTATGGACCTCACCTCAATGTCGCCGCATGCCTCTTCCATGGCTTGTAGAAGAGGCATACGGGCATGTGGCTGACGGTCATAAACTTCCCAGAGCCATGCTGAAAAGAACTCCTTAATTGGATTCAAAAATGGGGTGTATGGGCTGCGCAGGTAGTCGAGTGGTTAGAGAGCATGCAACGCACATAGTGGACCCTGGTTCTTATCCTGCCAGACGACCTTTACTGCATGTCACACCCCCCCTCTCTCCCCCTATCTGTCTATCCACTGTCAAACAAAGGTGTCTATGCCTCAAAAAAATCTTTTAAAAAAATGGGGTATATGGTGGCAAGTTGAGAACAATACAGTTTTTGCCGAATGCTGACACACATGTTGCAGGCTTTGGTTCACCGTGTCATAACTTAACACACAAGCAGAGTAAGACACAGCACATGGAGATAAACTCCTAACTTATACGGCAAAATGAAACTCTTGAAACTCTTGTTTTTATAAAAGATTGATCCACTACAGTTGATCTAGACACATGAAAATAAAATGGAAACGCTTCAGAATTTGTTTTTGTTTTTCAGGTTTTTGCAAAAGTAAAAAAAAACAAACAAACACAAAGACATGGAACAACTAGAATGTTTTCCAAAACATAGTGTTGTAAGGGAATGATTGGAAGGCATTTAGGCTATGGGTCCTGTCTCCTGTTGGCATTTGGCCACATCACCTCATCCACATCATAGACAATGTCCTTCCTTGCCAAGCAACAGGGGAAATATCGCCTTGCATGTCGTATCCGACCCTGTATGGACCTCACTTCAATGTCGCTGTATGTCTCTTCCATGGCTTGTAGAGGAGACATGCGGGCATGTGGCTGATGGTCATAATCTTTCCAGCGCCATGCTGAAAAGAACTCCTCAGTTGGATTCAAAAATGGGGTGTATCCATGGGCGTAATTTGTGGTATGGACGGTATGGACATGTCCATACCACTTTTGGAATGACGCAGAATTGTACCCACCACTTTTTCAAAAATCGCGTTTACATAAAATAGCCTACTGTACCCTGTGTCATAGCATACAGAATGCCATGTTAAGCAGTGTGATGTATGGTAAACTTCACAGTGATAATTTTATATGCTGTTCAGTGGTGTGATCCTTTTTTTAATATGAATTTTGCATGATTTTAATGTGTGATCTTATGTTGCTGTGTGCCAAAATAGCGATGGACCAGATTGAACTGTTTACTGTGAGTGTGTTTACCTGCCTCTCTCGAACTGTCAAAACAAAGGCACATGTTACTAATTGTCTCACCAGCTGAATCCCATCACGTCAGCGACCTCATTCGCCAGTGGCATTCGTCCTGCCACATAAGGAGGACGCCAGTTTCTGCGGACGACACACGGGGGGCACCGGAAGCAGCGGTGGAGATCATTGTTTACAGCTCTTCAGACGGTCGCAGTATGGCCCTCCTGCCCTCGCCCGGTGAAGCCGTCATCCAGACTCGGCTGTTTCAACGCTCGCAACTCTTCCATTAAGGAAAGAAGACATTTATTTCTTCTGCGTGAGCTAAGTTGGTGGATCGAGTCCACTGTGTATGTTTTGAGTCCACCTACGTTTGTGTGTTGAGGGCACCGGGTCCGAGGGCGCAGGCGGAGTAGCAGCGATGGCAGCATGGTGATTGACGGACATGCATGAGTCCTCTTGGTGGCTCGACTGCAGGAATTCCCGGCGCTGGACTACGTGAATCGGACTACGCCGTGGTAACCGGCTCCCCGGCATGCGGGCAGGTGCAACGTGGTAAAACCTGGAGCGACTAAGACACTGGACCGAACTGGACTAGTTGGTATCTCTAAACCTCTGCACATAGAGTGATCTCTTTCTGGACTCCTAGTTTTTAGTGTTTTGTATGGAATGTGATTAACCATTGAGGTTATATTGATCATTTTAAAAGAGATTTTGTTAATAAAAAGGAAACCATTCTTTTATTCATTTGTGTCCTTCTCTCGCTGTGTTGGTGTGGCCCGGGAAACCTGAACCTAAATTAAATTGAGTTTAGCAGCCTATAGGTCTGTTACATACCCTAGGCTATAGCCTTTCCCCACCGCTTCACAAACAGTCTCCCAAAGAGTATTTCGATAGCCTATCCCCTCGCAGGGGAAACAGCGCTTCTGGTAGTGATTGGTGCTTTTCCTCTTTGGTCCCGCCTATGTGTCATGGGTGTTTGTTTTTTTGCCAAAGCGCAATAATTTGAAAGGAAATACGGAACGGAACACATGAGTTGGAGAGTGGAGACAGCTCTACTGTGACCGTTGTTCAGGAGAGGAGGTATATATGAACGTTTCCAATGTTTCCTGCAAAGATCTAAGGATTTTCTCGACCTAGAACTAATCTATTTTAGCGGAAAAACAACTAACGTAGGCTAGATGGAGATGCTATATGCCATACTGAAATGTGTTTGTTATTTCTGGTCACTTGCTCAACTTGCAATATTACGTTATTTCAGCAGTCAGAAGCAGATGGATTAGCTACTAGCATCATGGACACTGGGACAAAAGATATAAGGTCTTATTTCTTGAATGTAAGTAGGCAATCTAGACAGTTGGCAGTGATGGAGAAATGTGAGCTTGTTATTTTTGAAATTTGCATTGCATTAGCCTATGAATTCCAGATGATTTCAGTTTGTTTTGCAGTACAAAGACGTCGGGTAAGAAGAGAAAGAGGGAAAGTAGCAGCACTACAGATCAGACAGGGAGAGAGCAAAGTAGTAGCACTGAACAGGTAAGCTAGCCAACACAGCGCTGTAATTTGTCTTATTACACTGTAGATTCATCTTCCATCAATAATATCTTTCAAATTCACAAAGATGTGAACTACAAATTGCGTAGGCCTGTATTGTGATATTAAGTGCTTTTCATACTACAGGCATCAGATAGTGATGAGAGAGCGAAACATAATGAGAGAGAGGGAGAGAAAGGTGACCAGGTAAGGACTTCAACTGTGAGTTGTAAAGTTATAGGCTAATTTGGCAATGATTACATAGTGGCTGTCCATACTACAGGCTGCATCAGACAGAGTTGTTGAACCACCTGAGATTGAGCACCTTAGCGTAGGACAGGAGAGAGGTGAAAGAGATGACGAGGTAAGGATTTCAACTACAGTGGCAAGAATAAGTAAGTTAACCCCATGCTCAAGTTAACTAAAAGAAGAATTCAAAAAATCATGTTTTGGAAATTGATATTAATCTTTTAATTAAACAAATGAGGAAAAATCCAACCTTTTAGGCCACACATTTGGTTTAGAAGATATGTGAACCCTTATGTCAATGAATGGGTTAAATTCCCATAGAGGAAGTCAGATTTATATTTTCAAAGGCCATTTATGTTTTGCTTAGGCCTTTGTAATTGAAATAGCCACATATCATCACATACCCTTCACCATACCTATAGAGATTGGCATGGTGTTATTCCAGCTTGTCAAATTGTTAGTTAGCTTGCTAGTAAGCCTAATGATTTATGACTTAATGGAAATCAAACCAGCTAATGGAATAACTGAAATAACAAAAATAAATAAATAAATAAAATAAGAGATTTAAAAAATTGGATGCGCTGACCACATGGCAAATTTATGTCCCCACCACTTTACAAACCAAAACTACACCCTTGGGTGTATGGTGTCAAGTTGAGTGCTATAAATCTATTATGGCTCGTGAACCAGTCCCGGACCAGAGCAGGCATGGCAAACTGACATTATCCTAGACGACAACAAACTGGGGCTGCTCTGGCCCGTTCTGGACTACTGTGTCATGAAGTGTGTCCAGAAAGCGAATAATGAGGGCTGTGTTGTAGGGACCGAGGATGGAGTGGTGATGCAGTGTCACTGTTGCCTGCTCCCCTTCTTCGTCCTCTTCCTCGTCCTGCTGCTGCTCTTACTCTACTCTCCCTCTTCCTCTTTCTGCCTCCATGTTTCAAAAGTTGGCACAAATGAGCTGAGCTCACATCAGGTGTATTTGTAGTGCTATGGCTTAGAATGATTGGTCTACAATGAGATTTTAAATGTTTTCATGTGTGTGAGTCTGTGTGCTTTTCCAATTTTAGTTGTGTTTTGTATTTTAAATAGATTTTTCCCAATGACTGCATGAGCTTTCCTTTTTGAACACAAATTTCAAACACAGTGCAAAGCATATATTGTGTTTGCAGGATTGGTGCTTTTGTTTAGGGCATGGTCACCAAAGTTAGAGGTTGTGACGCTTTGGGCATAGCAACCACTTTTAGTGTTTAAGCATTAGGCAAAAACTGTAACACAATTTACAAAACCACACACCCAAACTGCAAAATACCTCATATCTCCTGCCAAATGAAGCACTGCAACCAAAACGACCTATAGCATTATCAAAATCAAATCAATTTTGCACCAGATGGCAAACACTTCACTCATATTACAGATTTTTGTCTAACGAACTACACACTGTTGAGCATAATGAAAAGCACTCTCATCTTTAGCTTCGCCATAATACTAACATAGTTCAAACTGTAGAGAATTCTTCAGATTGTTCACATGCATAGAAATATTTGCAGATACACACACATGCTGTTGAAACATTTATTTTTTTATTTTTCACCAAACAAGTCAGTGCAACATGTGCACAGCAGATATATTTACATTGGACTGAACAAAAATATGCTCACATAACAGTAAACTGAAAAAGAAAATTGCAGAAAAGAAATGTGTCAATGTGATAGGCTGCTCTCTCTGTCAGCCTCACAGTGTCAGCCCATGGTTGATGATATGATCAACTCAGGTTGCTCTGATTTCATTTGAAAGTTGTTGTCTTCTTTGGCCATGACCTCGTCCACCAGCTCTACCTCTCACTCTTCCTCCCCCTCCCTCCTCCTCTTCCTCTCACCTGTGGTTTTTCAGTGCTTATTTCCTGATTTAAATGGTAACAATTACGGTAACAATTGTTTGGCAGGTGGCACATACAGTGGCCAATGAGCTCATGTAGTATTATTTTAAATGGCACTGTCTTGAAATGGCAAACATGTGATTTTATGTCAGATTGTTGTGTCTTATGCAGAGAACTGTGTTCAGTGCATTTGTGTTTTGGAGACTTGAGAAGAGGTTTTGCTCTCTGTGTGTCAGTTCAAATATTTGTGCTATGCATGTCATTTTAGTGTGTTAGCACCTGGAAAAAAACCGTATTACTCTTTCAATTTAGATATTGCCTCTTCATTTTTAAACTTGTACACCTTTCCATTTGAAACCTCCCATTTTTTGTCATATCTCATGAGCTGGACAGTGACAGTACCCTACTTTATACATACATTTAAAAAATGTGTACTGTGGGTTAATGAATTACCAGCATGGTAAATTATTGAGAGATGAAAAGGGAAGCAAGATATCTCGCTCCCTCAGCTGCTTCCATCATCAGTTCCGAAAAAACAACAACTATTTATTTATTTTTGTCGGATGGGGCAAGTGAGTTGCTCTTCTAACCCAACATCAAATTTCACTTGTAATCCTCGCTGTCAAGCCCTGTGCGCTAATCCATCTTTAATGTGATCGATTTTCTTTCAGCAAGAAAGCAAATAAACACATTTTCCCCAAATCGATCTTTTAAACGTTTGCCTAATTAACAAAAGAACCATTAAACAACAGCGCTTCATCAGAGAAGAGGTAGTTTTCCACTCCAAGAGAAGAAGAGTCTTAGATGATATTTTTATAACACTACAGCTTTGATTTCCATTCAAACAGTCACATATGAGGCAGTGGAGAAGATTATGTTTGGGAGGGTTGAGGTCAAAGTCAGAGCCTGTTTGAAAAATCAAACTAATGTTGGGTTTCTCCACTCTCCTTTTGTCTCTTCCTTCCACCTCTCCTCCTCTCTAATCACTGATAAACACACTGAAGGTAATTTTTTCTGTTCGCTGAAAGCTCTCGCTGTGTTTGTGCTGGAGGAAAGTCACCTTCTTCATGTTTGCAGCAGATACTATCAGCCGCGTCGAGATTGGCAAACATAATGATGGCGATGTTCGTGTTTGCTGCCAGTGTTTGTTCTCATGTATCAAGATTTTATGTGCTAATCTTTTATTTATTGACTCGTTTGATTAAAATGTTGCACATGGCTCCAATTAAAACACGAATCAGTGGTTTCTAACGTACATTTTTGCAGAAACTGCTCTTGCCAGCTGTTTGGCCTGTCTCTCAAATAAACCTGCCATCTGTCAACCTTTATTAGCTCGTTTGTGAGCATGTTCCAGCGCTGCCAAATGTCAGATTTATGAGCAGAGCCAAAATGAACACAACCAAGGCCTCTGATGAGCGCCACCAAAAGCTGATGCAAAGGACAAGAGGAGTCACAAAGACCCCCTGCCACCAACTCTGGACATTTGTCGTTCAGTCCTCCAGGTGGCTGAAGGATGCTCACAGACACCTCAGGAGATGTTCAAGGTTTACTGTTTACCTAAAACAGTTTTTTTTCCCTGCTTCAGTCACACCTGTACAAGTAAACACATACATCTACAGTGTATATTAGGATTATTGTTTCAGGTGACCAGGACTGCCAAACAGAGGACTACCGTTCACATCTGCGTTTCAGCGTTTGTTATGCGAGACACCATTGGATCTTGTTACGGTGACCTTGGAACTTATGACAAACAAAACTGGATAATATTCATGATAAGTCAGGCCATCTCCAGCTGTGTTTGTGGTGAACAAAAGTGGGGACATTTTCGTTAATGTTTGTGGACACCCAAATGCAATATCCTTCATGGAAAGGTTGGGCCATATCCAGCTGTGTTTGTGGTGATAACAACAAAATGATCTCAAAAACATATAATTTTATGGGTTATAGGACAATCTTTGGCCCTTCCATTATCCAGGTCCTGGTATCCAGGTATCCCCCCCCACACACACACACACACACGCGCTGTCAGCAGCAATGTTTCGTTCCACCCTTGCCTTCACTACTTGTCCCAGTCTGCGGGCTCCTGCGATATGAAGCGCCGCTTGAAGAACAGTAAAATGTCAAAGGGAAAGCTTTACTACAGGCCAATTCACATTTAACACATTTAATTCAGAGAGAAATCCAGTTCCCAGGCTCTTCAGTTCACCTATCTTAATTAACAGCGGGGAGATAACAGGGAGCGAGTTGCAAATGTGGCCTCGGAGTGGTGACTCACACATAATACGCATTAGAATAATTCCCTTTTCACAAAAATGACACATTTCAGATGATTGCTTTGGCTCTGCCAACCCTTCATTAGTCCGGCCATACAAATGAAAATGCAGCTCTACGGAGAGCCAATGAAATGTAAATTGAACGGATGGTTAACATGCACAGATATATTGAATTTCTCGTATGCATTACTTTTATTTACCTACTTTCCTGCCCTCACTCCTCTCCGGATACCACTTAGTTTGACTTCACGACCAAACTAATTTTATCAGCCCCATCCTCCCTCATGTACCAACACCAGTTCATCCCACTTTACACTTGACCTTTTTTCAGACTAATACCTGCAAATTCAGTCTGACTGAGAACACAAAGACAAAGCTGCTACAACCGTTTCTACAGCTTAATATAAAGGTACAGAAGAGAGTGACATCTCCCCAGAGGAAAGAGGCTTTTCCACTGTATTAAATACCCACTCACTATGAGAATCACAGAGACATAACACAGCCGCGTGTAGCTGTCGTACATTTTGCATGTTAAAGTGGTTGATGGTCCAACGCTTTGATGTTTCATACACTAATGTGGCTCGGCGTGCTATCAGCAGTGAGATGCACATCGGCTGAACAGTTACAGGTAAGAGTTCAGCTCAGGTGCTTACAGGTCAAATACAGGCATCAGGATCAATGTTGGGATGAGGGCAGGAAGTAGCAGGCTCTATTTATCCTTAACTCTGATACCAAACAGAAAAAGAGGTCAATGAAAGATACATAAAAATTGTCTTCCTACATCTTATTTATACAGCTGGAATAAAGAAATACAGGAAATAAAAATAAATATAATGAAAATAATTAGTCAGTACCAATAAAATCATGATAGAATAACATTAAAGCCAGTATATTTTAAATGTAGGTGCATACTATTATTATTATTATTATTATTATTATTATTATTATTATTATTTTTCAAATAGCTGGCTGGATTACAACAGGCCACAAACGGAGTACTCTATCAACAAAAACTGTCAAAAAATACATTAAAAATAAAAAAAAAAACATGTTAAAAAGAAAACATTTTATAGAAAGGTGCCTCAGTGGCCAAACAACAATTCAAATCAGAATGGCACTCAGTAGAGCGCATACCTCCATTCATTGTTCCCTCAGAAATTAACAAAAATGTTGAAAGTCGACAATGTTAAAGAATGAACATTCCTCAGTTTATTCTGGATCCATACCAAAAGATAATGGGGTCTATTCTGAGCTAAGACACATCCTCCATCCAAGTTAAGAGGACATCCGTTTAGCAGTTTTGATGTCATCCTGCTGACAAACCAATAAACCAACAAACCAACCAACAAATGGACACAGGGGAAGACTGCAGTCACAGCTTCTCTCTGTCACTGCCTCATTTTGGACTTAAATATCAAAGAACAAACATCACATGACTGCACTGAACTGGGCCCAAACCACACTGACATACAGTATATCAACAGATCTTGTTCACTGTAAGAAATACAGACCGCGAATCCAACTTCTACAGGGAAAATTTCCTGAAAGAAACTGAATACATGAAAATGTTTTGGGAGGTTATTGGAGCTCTTACATCTTTGAAAGTTCTGGTGTTTGTTGATGTAATATGTTGACTGACTTCCACAAAAAAGAAGTTCTCAAACTTTTATGCATCATGGAACACAAGTCAGACCACGGACCCCAATTTAAAGACCATGGCTGTCCTTGCTCTCCCATCTGATAAGAATTTTGCTTTTAGATGTTTTATCACTAACGTATATGAAACCCATGTCCAAAATGTTCATACATTATGTCATTGTGTTGCCTATGGATGGAATGACAGTGAAAGCAAAACCCCCAGGGATCTAACTCTGAGACCCTTTTTTTTCACTCTACTGTTAATCATTTTACATACAAAGACCCGAAATACAAACACATGTACAAACATGCACAACAAAAAAACGACCATATACGTCGACTGTGAAAGCAGCTTCTTACGATCCATATTTACGCCTGTCCCTAAGTTGGCCTGTAGCGGCCGTTGTTAGTGACACGAGAGCAAATAAGTCAGACAAAGTAGTTTAAAGAGCAACAAAGTCGGCATAGGGAGGAGGACGGGGCCGGATCGTTGGGCCAAACAAGCGCAGGACTTTCATTCAAGTGGCGCTGTTCATATTACCGTGTGAAAGCAAAAGTCAATGGTGAGTTCTTTGTTACTGACATTGTTATTTTTCCCCACGTATTGAATGCATAGCAGAATTTGCATTCAAGTGAAGTTGCTCAGGATGTTTACCAGGAAGTTTGGCTGCTTAAACCTAACCCGAAGCAGAGAGCGTCCCACTGCCGGGGGAGAGAGCAGAGATGATGGTTTATGTAAATGTAACACGTCCAGAGATATAAGTAAAATAATTATCATCGTCGTCATCATGCAGGAGAAAAAGGGAGATAGTTCAGCATGTTAATGGTGCAAAGGTGATTATGGGCGAGCGTGTGCATGAGTCACAGTATTCATAATGCAGCACGGCCTGAAGGCTCTCCACGGACAGAGTGTGTGGCTCACCAGAGAATAAAAAACACCGTCAGACGTCACCAACCACGTTCAACAGCGAATGACTCGTCCAGAAACATATCACTCTGATATGAAGGAACGGCGGGCCACGCTAATATCCTCCGGCAACTTCTCTGTGAGGCGAGCTGTCGAGGATGACAAGCCCCTCACTGAGCAGGCTCAGCTGTCAGTGGGGGGTTCTGTCCCGACCAAACATCACGCTACAGTCACTGAGACAGCTGCTGGTTTGATGATAGGTGGCCCTTCTGAATACGGGCAGTTTGGGGTTTTTCTGAAGACTTCCATGTGTGCTACACAGAGTGACAGGACACACACACACACACACACACACACCCACAGCGAGAGCGAGAGAGAGAGAGAGAGTCTGTGGCTGATGTGGCAGCGCTGGTGCTGAATAATCTGGAGGAGTTTGTGTAAACAGAGGAATATCACCATGAGCGCCTGAACGCTTAGTGATCCGATGCTCGTTTTCATGACCTGTTGGAAGTAAGAAAACAAACATGGAAACACGAACAACAGACGGCTCAACAAAGACTGGACTGAAGCACAAACTGAACTAAGAAGGGGATGAGGTGCAGGTGGAGAGAGGCAGAGAAACACAGGTGAGGGGAGGAAACGAGAGATCAGGGAGGGAGCTGATACACTGGGACAAACACTGGGAACAAAGCTGAGCTGTTAAAGGCGATGCAGCGCAGATGTGGAGGGAAAGCAGGCTGGGAAGGAACACTGGTGAGCAGAAATAAAGGCAGGAAACAGACAAAGACAGGAAGTGGAAAGTTAAACGTGACAAATACGGTGTAAACTACAAAATAAAACAGGAAATAACTCTGAGGTATGACAGGAATTATAAGTGCATTACTTTTTATCATAACAACCCCAACACCGCAGATTAAAGTGCCTTCTACAATGACGCAATGTGTGACGGAAGAGGTTATAAAGTGCTCTAGGATGCCCTCAGAATGGAGAAAATGTGACGTGGTGTCATATTTAAATATGTAAATATTTAATATTTAAAATATCAATAATACAAAGAAATATTCATTTTTTCCATAACTGAAACAAACAAGCTGTTCTCAGAGCAAAATCAGGTCCGCAGAACACTGTTTGAAGCTAAAAGGTGGCAGGGTCCGCCATATATACACAAAGTAAAACTGTATGACATTGTGTTGTCCCTTAAGCTCAGTTTGTTTATTTGGTCATAAAATCAAAGATAGATTGTTATTATCTTGCTCAGGCATAAAAACTAAATCAGTGAAGATCTTTATCTTCTGATTCAAATTTGTCCATTAAATTTACACATCTTATGACCAAATACCTGCAAAACTAATGACATTCCCATCTGTGCTTGGTTCAGTGCTCATCAGCCAGTATTAGCATTTTATGGCCATGATAAACGGTATGTCTGAAGAGCATCACCTTGCATGCTGACTTTAACTTGTCTTTTGTTTCCGCCTTCCGATCCTTTTAATCATCTCCAGAACCTCCGGGGGGTCCTGACCTTCAGTTCATTTCAGGCCAAACTGCCTCCCACCATTGTTACAGCCCTGACGTGACGCCCCCTTCATTATAATGCATCCTCTATTTCTGCAACATTTAAATTCAACAGTGAGGATATGGCACCTTTAACATGCACCACATAAACACATGAGTGGTAGTGCTGCACTGTGACTGCACTGTCAATCCACTTCATCAGAGAAACTCTGCAGGGCATCTAAACAGCGTGCTGCCATTCATACCAATCCACCGCTAAGACTTTGCAGAAGAGCTCCAGCTAGCATAGATTTGGATTAAACGCCTGAGACATGACAGCTGGAGAAATAAGTGACGAATCAGAGGCCTGTTCTGTGCTTGTCTACTGTCTGTCTCGGGAAATGACATTTGTATTCCTCTGATGGATTATAAAGTCATTTATTTGAAAAATAGGTTTGTTTTGCAGTGTATGTAATTCCTTGATAATGTTTTTTTTTTTTTTCTCAGGGATTACGGCATGCCTGAGGAAACTTATTAATATTGGAGTTAGGCAATTAGAGTGGGATGAATTATACAAACTGCGTGCAGCTTGATTCAGCGATTGCTTGACTTTGAAGAAACACAAGTGTGTGTGTGTGTGTGTGTGTGTGTGTGTGTGTGTCTGTGTCTGTGTGTGTGTGTCAGAGTCAGTAGGCTGACTTTGTGCAAAAGATGATTATTGGCAATTTGAGTCACACTTGTCTGATGTGTCTGTTTTTCAGATTGAAGATTTCATGATCAAGATGAGCTCAGCAGACGCAACTCTGGACAAATGTTGTGTACCACTAAAAAAACAGTAGGTTTTGGGTCAATGGTTAGGATTATAGTAGGTCTTATAGTAGAAAATTAATGTATTTCAGTGTCACTTTGTGAACTAAGCGTAGTTACGTTTGTAGTGGACGTTATATCGAGGGTCTCAGGACAGAGCATGTCGTTCGCTTTAATTAATCTGTGGATTTACGGAAACGCACTTTGACAACAGTCATTCAGACAAAAGCACCAAACCCTCATACCTAAACGGGTGAGTGGGTCAATTCTCTGCATCTCCCAGAATGACATGTATCACGATTTAACAACATTGTATTCACAGCTACACATAGCGGACCTTTGTAGCAGTTTGGTTTCATTTCGCCAAGAAAAGTGTCCGGTTTGGGGTTAGCTCAAACAAATACTACTTTTTTTGCAAGAAATGTACTTGGTTAGGTTGAGGCACAAAACCACTCAGCATTTATTGAACACTTGCACAAAAAATATTATAAACATGCCCAGCAACACATACTTCATTATTATAAACTGGAAAGTTACAAAGGTCAGTGTTCCAACCTAAATAAATGGTTAGAGGATGTTATTTGCATGGAAGAAGCTGCATCAGGTCTGAATGGCATATGGGATACAATAAGCTCATTCCAGGACTCACAACATGTTTCCCCCTGTCTTTTTAATATATCTAGGTCTGCAATCATTTCGTCCTGGCAACTGGACTGGTTATCCACGTTAGCATCCGGTTGTGGCTCAGGGGTAGAGCCAGCGTTGTGATATTCGAAGGTCGCTGGTTCGATTCCCCTGGTCTGCTGTCAAAGTGTCCTTGGGTAAGATACTGTACCTTAACCTGCTCCTAATGCGCTGGTCGGCACCTTGCATGGCAGCCACCATGAATGTATGTATGAATGACTGTAAGTCGCTTTGGACAAACGCGTCTGCTGGAAGCCCTGAATGTAAATGAAAACCGTCCTTGACCTTGCTGCAGGAACCACCAAAGAAAGAAGAAACATATGGACGGTTTCAGAGGCAGAAAACCACACTTAATAAACAGTAATAAAGGTAGGTTTTTAAAGGGAACATTTTTAAAGAAATAAATGTGGTAGAAAGCTTGTAAGCAAGCGAGTGGATCTTTGAGCTCAGGTTGTTGCTAACATGTAGATTCTGCTCCCAGTGGACAAAAACCAACCGAATCAAGATTAACTCAGCTTTAACATGTAAAAATATGTCAAACAGCTACAGCTTCAGGGTTCACAGAGAAAGGAAAAGAAAAAGGTTCGAGACAAATACAACAGATATTTGCCCCCTCGGGCATTATTAGTCCTTGCGAGTCACTAAACGACCTTTAGTCTGATTACAGCCGTGGTTCAGCATCACAAGCGAATCAGACGAACATGCTCTTGGTGCGTGAGAGGGTCCGGACTTTAATCTCTGGCAAAAACGAACAAAATCAATCAAACCTGTGTGGAGGGAATCGATAGCCATTAAGAGGCAGAGGAAAAAGTGCATGATGCAGTAGATGAATAAAAGAAAGTAACCTGCTCTCTGTTTGTGCTGTGGTGGTGCAGAAGACTGTTTCTTTAGCATGGAGGAATTTTCATTTGAACTGTTTATATAGAGGAAAAAATATTTGTGGAAATTTGCTTTTGAATCTAAATCTTCGCTGGTATGGAGGCAGAAACGTCAGAGACAAAAATGATCTGACCTATCTTAAGTCCCCAACAGCTCAGCAGCCTCATGTGGGACTGCCTCCCTCGTGTCTTGGATAAGCTTCTCTACTGGCAGCAGATGCCTTAGCTTAAGTAAGCAGCTGTGTCCTGCACTTTTCTGTAGCCGGGCAAGCTAACCTTATGTGCATATGCTAAACACGCTGTTTAGTGCTCATCCTTGCCTCACATCTGCTTTGCCCTCATTTCATGTTTTTTCTCTCTCTATTATTTATTTTATTAAGTCCATGAAATACCTGATACAATTAAAGTCATTGTTATTAATTGTATTGGTCATTTGAGCTGTTGCAATGAATGTTATGATCGCCCTCAAGTTCGTAAAAATGTATTTGTCAGTGTTGTATCCATCTCACAGTTCTATGCAAACAAAACAACATTTTCCTTTCGGATGAACTTGTCTGAGAAAGCATACACTTTAGTCACAAATGATTTAATGTTCACAGACTTTACGTTGACTGAACTGATTTAGCCAACAGAAGAGTTTAAATCAAAACATTTAGTCTGTGTCTTCGTCTGTGTCCTGCCATAAATCCAAACCACACAGGGACTCGTCTGTCCAGCCTCCTGGTGTGACTGGGAGTGAACCCTCTCTTCCATCCAGGATTTCTTCAGGAAGAGGATATTCTGGATGATCTATGTTGGGTTTACTGGTGGTTGGATCCACATCTGTCATCTGTGGTTTGGATACAGTTACTTTCATTGCTGGTTTGGATACAGTTACTTTCATCGCTGGTTTGGATACAGTTACTTTCATCGGTGCTTTGGATCCAGTTACTTTTATCGGTGTTTTGGATCCAGTCTCTGTCATCCCTGGTTTGGATCCAGTTGCTGTCATCGATGCTTTGGATCCAGTTACTTTGATCAGTGCTTTGGATCCAGTTTCTGTCATCCCTGGTTTAGCACCAGTTGCTTTCATCTGTGCTTTGGATCCAGTTTCCATCATCCCTGATTTGGATCCAGTTGCTGTCATCGGTGCTTTGGATCCAGTTACTTTCATCGATGGTTTGGATCCAGTTGCTGTCATCTGCGGCTTGGATCCAGTTACTTTGGTCTGTGTTTTGGATCCAGTTGCTGTTGTCCCTGGTTTGGATCCAGTTGCTGTGCTCTGTGATTTGGATCCAGTTGCTGACTTTTGTGGTTTGGATCCAGAAGCTCCATCTCCTCGCTGGAGCGTAATGGACAGCTGGACATTGACAACTCTGTGCTCTGGTTCCCTAATCGTTGCTGAATCTTTTGCGCAGCGTCTTTGGTCTTCCGAGGTGCTCTCCTCTCTGGGTGGTGGCAGCAGCGCTAACATGGGCGTCTCTCCAGGAGTAGGCGGACAAATGTAGCCTTCATAAACCAGGTCCTTGTTCATCTTTCTCTTTGAATAAATTGCAACACCGGCACAGGTGTGACGAGGCTGAGGACCAGTCTTCACAGGCAGGGTAGTCCATTCTGCTGGCATCCGAAATACCACATATTTGTTTGATGAAGCAGCTGCAAAATGATGAACACAAACACAATATTATGCAACAGATAACCTTAAAAGCTCATATAATTAGAGGAACAACTTTATATCTGCGCAACAAACTTTTTACAAAGATGACTTTCAGGGAGACCAGAGAAAGGTGCCAAATGTTTGACTTCAGCTTACCTTCTTTTGCTTTATCTCGATTTTCCTCCATGACTGTAGAGTATAGATCTGTGAATATCCAGCAGAAAACTAGTTTTTGGTGAGAATTTATCAGCAGTTAAAATGTAGTGAAGGCACCATCTGTTAACCGAATGTAAACAACACGGCCATCCTAGCAGCAAAGTTCAAAATTCCACATTGGAACACAACATGATACATGTTTTTGTATGAATGGAATATGGCCAAACAGAAAGAGAATTATCACCTGACTAATGCTGTATTGATCCTGGGGGAAATTTAGCTTTATGGCCTGAAACTTTAAAATTGCACATTACTGTCACCTCACTCATTTGAGCCACTTAAAGCAGCAGCAGGCAGCTGGTTTCAGCAAAGCAACAAAAGTTAAAAAAGAAAAAAAGAAGATAAACACTGGGTCTACTACATGCCAACACCAAACAAGAGAAGGGTCCAGCTGCAGCCTTGCAGACTATCAAAACATGACCGTTATCATAATTTGTCGGTGGGTATTGAAGTTAAGCAGCTGCAGATTCAAAACCATACCTCCTCCAAAAGATGCAGACTGTACGCCATGGCTTAGAAGAACAACTGATTACATCAGAGCAAAAATAAACTGAAATTTTGAAATATAGTAATGTTAGCAACTATAAATATAAAACCTTGTCTATGCATTAAAACCACAACAAAATGACTATAGACTTATATTTCATCGAACATTTATTGCAAACAAAGCGAAGGAAACAAAAAAAAAATAATTAATCACAATTGATTCTGTTACCCTTACTACTAAAACAAATGTAGTATAGTTATGCAGAAATGCCAGTATGGCGTAATCTTTTATTGTGAAAGGTGGAGAAACAAAAGGAGTCAGTTTGTGTGTGTGTGTGTGTGTGTGTGTGTGTGTGTGTGTGTGTGTGTGTGTGTGTGTGTGTGTGTGTGTGTGTGTGTGTGTGTGTGTGTGTATGCAGCTGACATGTGAGTGGATTAAAAGTTTGTCATCCTGGTTCACAGTGATAGGATGAACATTTCCATTTTCTGCAACTTTATTCTTCCCTTACATTTGGAAAGCAAACTCCACTACATTTATTTGACAACTTAAGTTAATTTGCACATTGCTGCATCAGAGTCATGTCATTAGCCCCCGATTCTGATCGTCATAAAAATGTAAAACATCAGATCCTATAATGCAAATATAAGTCTTTTATAAACTTTGAATCATACTTCTGATACTATCCTCCAAAAAATACTTTTACTCAAGTATAAGAATACTTTATACAACACTGTTGAATCAGACTACAGAGCCTTGTATTATTTAGTTACTATTCTTGTGAGTGTAGGCCCAAGTTATTCAATATTTATGAAAATCAATTCAACCAACCAGCCCATGAAACATATTTGGAAGTTCAACCTTCAGTGGTGACGACAGCAATTAAATTAGGTGTTAAAAGAACAAAATGTCTGCAACATATTGTCTGAAATGGAGTGTAATGTAATGTAATGTAGTAATCGCCCTCTTCCAGTGTATTCATGTTAGAACACCATTAATGTTGCACTAATGTTGCTAATGCTAGCTAGCCATCATTAGCGTTGCTAGCGCTAGCTGGCGTTGCTGTCGCTAATGCTAGCTAATGTTGACATTGCTAAAGCTGACTAATGTCACCGTTGCTAACTCTAGCTTATTTTAACATTGGCTATTGTTACTTTCTACATGCTCTGTAATGTCGATGTACTATTTTTAATACATGATTTGTAAAAAAACAAGCCAAATGTTAAGTTGTGTGCACAGATTAAAAATCTCAGTTTGAGCATGTACAACACGTCCCCATGATGAAACAGCTTAATAGGTTGATTGCCAATGACTCCTAAACGAGGTCGCAGCCTGACAATAGTCATAAACATGAGTTGTGATAAGCTGCTCGCCCTGTTCAGTCTTTATTCCGGTGAGGACCGGCCGCTGTGAAGCGTTGTGATAGTTCAGGCAGAGCGCTGAAGTCACACTTGCTTCGTCTGGTGTGTTTCGTTAAATATTAAGAAGACGCAGTATCTTGTCTGGCAGACATTAGAAAAGCCATCATAATCACTGACACAATGAGCGCGTTTCATGCATTGCAATAACTGTAATGAAATAAAAAGCAATAAAAAGAGGGCATCCAGATAATAAAATGTCAGAGTCGTATCTCAGGCCAGTTTGTTGCACGTCTCATTACTGTTACTGGCACTCGTCTTCTCTCTTTCCATTTGCTCTGGACATATGGTCTTCTATATTTAAAAGCGGTGGACTAGAGGACTGTGGGCTATGACTTTCTTGGCAAACCGCCACCACCAACAGCCATTTATCCTGTGTGTCAGTCAGGCTGTGCTTTTACTCGATTTGCACAACCTTGGCTGGTGGATTTCGTCTGAGCTGCATAGTGCTGCCTCTCCCCAGAGCGACGATAACAACTCCAAATTCCACCTAAAGTTATATTTCATGCTAATGAATTAATGTACCCTTTCCCATTTTCAGCCCGAAAATACGCTCCTCTCCCATGCCAGAATGAAAAAATCAAATCAGTCTTGTCATTTGCAGCTGATTTGTTAAGGTCCCAGCTCGCTTTCCTTCTTGTCCCACGGCTCGGCTGATGAGACAGCACAGCTGTGTTCCTGTTAGTGATTCTGATAACACCAAATTAAATGCCGTCTGAGAGAGCCGGGCCATTAATATGAAATCACAAACGTCAAGCTGACTCAGATCAATAAATTAAACACTGTATAAATTCACCATCCACCTCCATCTTGCTGCCACGTTACGCATGAAGAGCCCTGACTGACTTTACAGAGGAAGAATTCAGTTGTGATGCTCACAGAAACATCACTGCCTTGGTGTGTAAGAATTCATCACACTTTGCAGTTGGACTCCAGCTGGTGACGCCATGCTTTGAGACACATGCGTCAAGTGTAAGCCTCCCCGGAATTTTGTTGTTAAATAAAGCTGCCGAATATCTGAACTGTTAAAAGACCCAGCAAAGTGTTGAGCAGGCCGAGAGCTTCAAAGAACACCGGAAAACAACAACACTCTCTAAAGGTAGGCAAGGACAAAAGAGAGCCGCCATCTTCCTCAGCCGATGCAAGTTGAATGGATGACGTGATGAACGTGGCTGGGATTCTCCACAAGTTGAGAGAACTGAGAAAAGAAAACCAAGACTTGTTTACTGACACTTAAGCCTCGCGATCTAGACCGGAAACAGCAAACTGGAGCAAAGAAAAGAGGAGACGGAGTCAAAGGATTGGCATAACAGAGGCCACCAGCCAGACACGAGAGAGGCCCCCAATGACCTACAGAACAACATGCAGCGTGATAATTTGAAGATTCCCAAGGGGAGTAAGAAGAACCACATGGTTTGTTAAACAACCGATTAATACAAATTATTTGCAATTGTTAGAAGTGCATTTGTAAAAAAATACCTGCAGGTGCATGCTGGTGCTCTGAAAACAACAGAAAGCTAGTAATCGTATCTGTCCCATTGATTTGGCCACGAATCAACACAATATGCAGATGCAGCAGCAGCAGTGGCTTTGACACAGCCAGCAGAGAGAAATGAAGGTATTTTAAGCCCTGGGATCCAAACAATATACATATTTGTGAATTCAGTGTGACTTCCCAGGATCTCATTAACTCCTGTCTATCATACTTAGACACCATAGAAACAATGTGATCCCTAGAACTCCAAGAGCTTGCCAGAGAATTATCACTTTTTAAGTTTTTCTTCTGTAGCAAAATAATCCAGTGGCAGTTGTCCGTACGTTTATTGGCACATTGCAAATAGGAACTGCTAAAAGGTGGTTCAGCATATTTAATAGTGTCAATTTGTGGAAATTTAAACAAAAGTAAGTTAAAAAAAGACTCACAGCTGCAGCCCGCAGCCTGCTCTCCAACGCCATGGCAACGTTATACTTCCTGTTTACATCCCCCAAAGCCCACCATTTATTCAAAGTATTGTTCTTGAAGTTATACAGGCTTGATGGGGGGTTGTTGTTGACATGATTTTGTCTGAGGAGGCACAGAGAGTGTCTCACATTTCAGATCACTGCATGAAAGGGATGAGTGATGAGTGGTGTGTGAGCTCCTTCTTCTGTCCAGGCTGGATTTGCCACTGGGCTGTGTCATTGTACAGACAGCAACTCATGGCAGGCTGATAGTGATATCTATTTTGAAACACAACGAGGCAGGCAGGTACGAAACAAAAAGAGAGCTCTAATTGAGGCAAGTGGAAAAGATTGGCAACGAAACAGGAGAAATCCAAGAGCAAAACATTAAATGAAGTACAAACCAGGGTAACACAAGGGCATAGGCAGCAAATGCAGACAAACACGACGGCATGACAGGACCGGGGAGCAGACCAGAAACACAGGAGACCCGGGAGTCTCAGAACTGACACGAGATGAAAAAACACAAAGGCAGGAAGTGGAAAGTAAAACAAGACACATGAGGATAAATCTACTGAAACAAAAACAAAACAACTAACCCAAAACTCAAAAATCATGACAGCACATAGCCTACATTTATTCTGATGAATGTGGTTTGGGGCTGAATCTAAGAGAAGCTGGCAGAAATCCCTTGACCAAGATGCTGGTACACACTCCTCCACTGCTGTTCACTAGGTTAACAGCAGCAGATGCATTAGGATTCTGTAACTGCACTCGGTCCAGGATCAACACTTTTTTTTTTTCCAAAGTGAATTGAAGATGATACACCCATAATTATGTATTTGTAAACATAAAAATCAGATGGGCAGAAAACAACAAGCTCATATCAAAATAAGATACATCCCTTATCTGAAAAACTCTAATATTGTGCCTAAACTAGTGACCGTTTCAGCTACAGCCTTCCATGGTGCATAATTCAACATTAATTTGTGTTTAATCAAATATCCACACAGTGCACCAGGGGCCAGCTGGTATTCGAGCATGGACAATCTGTACACAATGATGGGAACAAGGGGTTAATAGAGGTGTAGCAGCTCAGTTCTGCCATTGGCCTCCACTTAGGTCCATTGATCCCTGATGCTGGAACAGTACGACAGCATCAGATGTTGTTATTTGCAGGCCCCAAGCACACAGGTTTAGGCCAAAAAAACACTTGGTTTAGCTGAGAAAAACCTCCTGGTTTGGCTTTAAATGCTTGTTTTGGTCACCACAAACACGGCTGGAAATGTCCCATGGTCTCCTTAGAATTCCAGTTCGGTCAAAAACATCTATCTGGGGATGGCCCGACTTCACAGCAGGAGACACCAGTGAAAAATATCCAGTTTTGGTTCATTGGTTGCAGCAACCATATACATAGATTTCCCGACTTACCGTTAAAAACATTTGGTCTTGGTGGCAACGAGCTTGTCTGGAAAGATCTTCTTAAGAATACCTGGTCCTGCTCCGCAATATAGTCAGTGGGAACAATATAGCAGAAGGAACAGAAGGATTAACAATCATCGTTTTATTTAATTGGGAAACTACTTTATAGCTTATATAGTCATATATATATAAAGTACTATATATATAGTAGTAAAGTATATATAGTACTATAGTATATATATATATATATATATATATAGTTTCCCAATTAAATGAAACCATGAATGTTAATCCTTCTGCTGTAGAAGTCAAGTCAGTAAGTCAGTGAGTCATGCGGCAGATCGTTGGGAGGATTTTATTTGTCAGTTATCGGCTCAGGTGGCCTCAGCTACAAAGATCAGAGGTGCTGTTTTGCTGCTCAATGTGCCACAGGGTGTCTGAAGGCATGCATCTCACTTGCATTCCTGTGAGTCTGTATTTCAGACTTTATGCCATAATAACATGAGTGTGTGTGTGTGT
>CAEMYA010002117.1:154284-195251 GCA_903131615.1 Diplodus sargus | reverse complement strand
GTGTGTGTGTGTGTTGTGTGTTGTGCAAATCCGTCAGCGTGATCTTCTTTTTTCTCCCCAGCCAGAGCCAATCGATTCTCCACAGGCTGGTGGGCCGGGAACCACTGCTTTCTGTCAGAGCCTTGAATGAGCTGGTGGGTGGATGGATTACTCCATTGTAGCGTGGAGCACGCAGCCAGAGATTTCACATTATATTAAATTAAAACCTGTAATTAGGAAAACAATGGCCTGAAAATTGTGCAACCCTATTTTATTTTAATGATTGATTTGATTTTGAGTCTGAAGACAGAGTCATGCTATTCCAGCGGGGCTCACACAGTGTTGTTGTAACGCAGCAGGCATTGATCACTGAAGGAGACCTCGGCAATTTATTCACATGGGTAATTCGGTGTAAAGCTCAGCCCTGCCGCAAACAATTTGAGTTTAATAATGAAGTGAAGGTGCTGCGGAGCTGAGGAAGCGTCAGGCTTCTGGTAGAAAATAAATCATATTCAGAACAACCCTGGAGAGAAGTAGGTATGATTTCTCTGAAGTCAAGAAAGTTTGTCAATTTCCGTATTACTGAATGTACTCAATTCAGCATTTAGTTATATATTGCAAGACCATTACAGGAGTCGAGTCTGGGCACTTTTCAAAGATAAGTATGGACCATACTCTTGCCCAGCAATCCCCAACATGAGAAAGCGACAGTGGTAAGGAAAAACCTCGAGCAGAACCAGGCCCAGTCGCCAAAATATAATGTTGTCATTTTATGCTTCTGTAAACGACCACAATGTTCAGATTTGTACATGTCATACGTGTCATATTTTACGGATACAGGACATTATCCAACCATTTAAGGGGCAGCATCAGATATTTTCAACGCAACGCTGGTAACTTTTCTCACCGTGTTAAAGGCAACAATAACAGATATTTTTCATGCTACATCAGGATATTTTTCAGCAATGTTTTGGTAGCCCTCTCTTTTATCTCTCTTTTGGTCTCCACCAACTCCTGAGCTCTTTAGCTGCTATATGCGCAGCTAACTTTATCTGTCTGCCGTCTGCCAGCTTGCAGTTGTGTGTGTGTGTGTGTGTGTGTGTGTGTTTGTGTAGGTGCACCTGTGATTTCCCTGCGATGATATGGCAAAATATCTGCTGTGACAATGAGTCAAAAGATGACCTGGTGGAGGATTGAGAAAAGAGGTGGCCAACACATGTGCTAGAGAGCTGAATAGTGGATTGGTTGAGATGAGCTGGTGGGTTCTCCAAAATGAAAGAAAGAATAAGATTGGCAAACTGATTAAAAGAAAAATGATGCAGATGACATTGAGAACTGTTAGCAGCCCTGACATAAGGCTGTATCCGCATTTGTCCTCAGTCATTGCCGTGGATATGACCCTCGAATCATATAACAAGTCAAGTGTGCTTCTGAATGCAGATTTAAGGTTGTGGACTGCTGCTCAGGTCAAAAGCCACACATATGCACACACTAACAAGGCTCCAGCTTTCATTCCTTCAAATCTTATTTACACAGTTCAGATAACATCCTCTGCACTGAACCGGCGGCTAAAATTGGAAACTTCACTCAACCAGGGAGAAATATCCATTTGAAAATGTGAACGTCTCATTCCGATCAGTAATCTGCTGTACAATATGCTTCCCTCTGCATCTCCGAAATCCCCTTGATCTTTCAGTCTCTTAGTGCGAGTCCACTTCCGCTTGTTCACGTCTCCCTCGGTGAATTCTGAAAAGAAGTAGTAATTCTCGAGTAATTCTCTCAGTCAATAACAAGAATGCCTGCAAACAGATAAAATGCAAGACTTTGACTCATGGCTTCCAGCAAGCATCATAGGGTTTGACTGATACAAATGAAATGCCTATTTTGCTGCTCTGAACTGATGCTTTTTAAGAAGTGATAATCCGACAGCTCCTGAAGATGAAGAGCAAAGTAGCTGTAACGTATATCTAAGAATGTAGGCTTCATTTGCCCACAAACATCAGAGCAAATCACACTCACACTTGTTTACTTAGCTGTACGATTCTGATACGTTCCACCTCACCTCAAGAAGTGCAACTATGGTGCAATAACACAAATTAATGTCATTTTTCTGATAAAATTGTCATACATATTAATGCAGCACTAATACCAATCAAAAACCTCATACAAAACAGTAAAACACTGATGACAGTAACTGCAAGAACTGAAACTTCTTCCAAAACCGGAATTGCCAGAATACCTGCTCGCTAAGTCAGTTTGTGAAAAATAGTCAGCTAGTTCAGACTTAACATTTCTTTATGTTGAAACTGTTGAAACCACTTGGAAATAGTTAGGATAACATCAGGGTTCGGCTTAAAATGCCTGTTTTGGTTGAACGGAGTCAAAGGACTTGAAAGCACCCGGTTTTGTCACCACAAACACGGCTGGAGATGCCCGAACTGTGGTTACCAGTTTGGCCGGCTCGTCGTCTGTAACCCCACCACCATCCCCTCCACATCACAGTGAAATAGTTTAGTAATAGACAACATTATATCCTGGTGACTGGGCGCTTTCCCACCATTGTACCCTAAATGGTACACATAGTTACAGTTAGTGCTAATTATGCTACATAGTCCATGCAATTATCAGATAATTCTCCCATTAAAACTGCCAATATTATCTGATATAAGGACATTTATAACTCTGAAAAACAACCCTGCACATTCAACGGTGACACGCCATGGCAGCACTGGCACTTTAATAACCCCACTTTCCAACGCCGCTTTCAGATGTGCGCAAAATGATTACATGGTCATCGCTGATATAAATTTATAAGGACTGCCTTCCCTTCTTGCCAGGAGCTCTCCTCTCCTCTCTTTATCTGCTCCCTCTTTGTCCTTCACTCTTCATATTTCTTCATCTATCCTCTGCTTGTTCTCCCTGTCTCCATTTCTCTCTGTAACCTTGTGAGTTTGCTTTAATATTCATGGTGATTGAACCTGAGGGGAATTCAGCGTGTCTCTCTAATTTATGTGAGATGGGCTTCATTATTCACCCCATGATTTAATATGCATTATAGGATCAGTGAGTGAACATATGAGAGGAGAAATCTTAGAAACCTGCTCTCAGGATCGCTGTGCTGCATAGAGTTCAACTTCTGAAGAGCTGACTGATAGTCTTGCCCCCGGGCAGACGACTCTGTACTCCTCTTTTGTCATCTCTGCCCCTTGTGCTGTCTCTCTCGCTTTCTTCTCCCCTTTTATTTATTTTTTTTCACCCATGCAAGCGGTGTGGCTCTATGAATGACAATGTCCACTACCCTAGCCCAGACTGAAATATCGAACCTTTTGGACTGATTGCCATGAAGTTATGCGCTGTCATTCCTGGTTCCAAAACTATGCATCCTGATGATTTTGCCGACTTTTTCTTATTCCGAGGCCCCAGACACGTGGCGCCTTATTATGGGCATGACTTTCACCGCGTCCCGTCACTTAACCAAAAGCGCAATTTTCCTTGGTAACAGGATGCTAATCCTCTATCTCAGACAGTTGGTACGACATATCAATCATTCATGAAGAGTGAATTGAGTGAATACCACAAACACTTTTATTGGTGATTAGTCGACCTAGCCAACGCTTTTAAAGCCTTGAGACGGCTGCTGTGTTCCAACAAGCGCCGCAACTCAAACTCACAATCATTTCTCCCAGTGACCTTCCCAGGAAAACTCGTGTTTAGCTGCATCGTGAGGTTGACAAGTTTTGAATGGTGTCTGTTTCTCTGAAAAACTTTAGTTTGTAGGGCCACATAGTTTCCAAACACTTCACCCCTACCCAAGAATAAGGACATCCTCATCGACATACTCCCAGAAAGCATGAATGCACAAAATACAAAGAAAGTGCACTGTGTGAAAAGAATCAGATTTCATCACTGGTTTTCAGTAGCTATGATCATAATAGAGCCTCCATTTGCTCTTTGCAGATAATACTGGCTGAAATTTTCCATTTAACAAAATGCCAGAATCGATATAATATTTCAGCTAACCCATTCATCACACCAACCTTCACATCATCGTTGAATACACAGCTTGTCTCTGTGGGTCCTTCCTTACCTTGCCTCGCCATAAGGTCTACACTCATGCACACTCTCCACTCTGACACATTTCCTCTGTGTTATCTTTTCCTTTTCACCTCCCTATGCTAAAAAGGGCATTTGTATTCAGAGTAAGGTTGGCGGGGTGCGCTTATCTTTTCAGAGGGCCTTTGAAAAGGCTCTGATTCTGCATGAAAAAGAGATTCCAAAGGCAACCTCTGTGACATCTCATGACACGTTAACAGACAGAGTTCAGAGCTGGGGCTAACTAGACAGCTATTGGCAGCAAATCTATGGTTGTGACGGCAGAGGAGTCTTTGGTGTGGCATCAAACAAGTACGTTATTCCTCAGTGAATACAGGAAGGATGTAGGCTACACTAGGCCTTTCAAATGTGTCAGAACAGACTAGTGCTCTTACGCTGTGACAGTGTCAGACACAGATGTGAACTGTGTTAGGTAGTAGAAGCTGACGGTTCACTGATGAAATCTTTGAGGGTACTGGGGAGAAGGTAAGTTAAAGAAATACACAGACTTCAGACTGGCACAGGTTCAGGCAAGATGTGATTCTTCCACCTGAATTGTATCTACGACTAGTAAAATTAACTATTAAGTATAAGCAGAATTGCTCAGGAGTAAAGAAAATCTGCATTACTCCTTAGGTTTAAGTTCAACTTTAGTGAACTTTGACGCGCTGTTGATGAATAGCAGGGCACCTTGACATTACTGACATTTGAGGGTAACAATGGTAACAATGCTCTGACAGTTAGCTAGCTGGCTAGCTTTTTCTAAATCTTCAACCAACCCATGAATCACATACACTACACCCTGAAGAATGAAATGTGAAGTGTGAGTAAACTGCACATTGTAAAGGAAATAGAAAAAATCTTGGAGGGTTAATGTGACTGACAGCATTATTATATGTCAGACGTCAGCTGGCCCGCTACAGTAGTTCACAACGAACATGGCAAATATTCAAAGTATCGCCACCAACCCCTGCTGCACTTTGATGTGCCACTTTCTGACATCACCCAGCTGTAATGCCTCACAATTTTTAAATTTTTCACAAGTTGTCATGAATTCACAGAAACTTTTATCATACTTCTTTGAATACAAAAGTTTGAACAGGAGTTAATGTTAGTTCATTACAATACGACAGAGAACATGACGGATCAGATTATGACTTTAAAATCCAGTGTAGCATTTAGTGGCATCTAGTGGTGAGTTTACAGATTGCAACCAACTAAATACCCCTCGCCTCACCCTCATCTTTGGCTAAAAATGCAACAAGCCCTCTTTGGTGGCAGTTTGTGGTCTGTCTGTTCTGGGCAACTGTAGGAACACGGCAGAGTGTAATAGAGGAGGAGGACGTGCCCACGTTGTAGATATAAAGGGCTAATTTTTTTCAGTGATTATAGACTCATAAAAACATTATTATTCCGTTTCTGTAAATACTCAATTTTTGCCCCTAAATCCTACAAACTTTATCTTTAAATCAAGATATAAACAATCAATAAACACCAAATTGGTAACAATAAATACAAGTACATTATAGTTTCTTGTAAAAGTGTGAAAGGGCATTACTTTATTAATAAGATATTCAATTGTGTAAATAAGATACTGCCAGTGAAATCATATAAAGTCATATAACTAAAAAAGTATTAAAGTAAAAAGATATTTGTTGTCTCTTTGATGATGTTTGCCATAATGGAAAAGTATGCAGATTTCTTGCAACAATATAAAGCAATAATGTGCTGTGTATAGGATAGTATGTAGTGCTAACAGTATGCATGTAGTATCAGGATACAGCTCAGAGTTTGCACTCATAAAACACCAATGAAAGTGTCACTGTATTAAATGCATATCATTGTGTGAGCATGGTACCTGAAACTCTGTATACATCTTTGTGTGGTGTGTATCTCTGCTGACAGCAGTGTTATATGTGGACAGGCTGCAGGGCCCTGGCACGTCTCTTCTTGCATGCTCTCCTGGATAATGTTTTCTCAGAGATGTGTGAGCTGTCAGGGCTTCACTGCTTACTGGGGCATATATCATCTCTGAGCAGCCCTCTCTGCTTCTTTTCTTTTTCTTGGCTCTTTTCTGCTCCCTCCCAATCATTCCTTCAGATAGTCTATTAACGTGTGCGAGCTCCTTTCCCCTCTATATTTTCTTCATAATTATCCCCCAAGGGAAATTACTTTCAGGCAGGAAACGGAATTAGGCTTACACAGATAAACTGATATCATGTTTTTTTTTCTTTTCTATAACTGATGGTTTCGTAATTGGTTAATGGTTTTTGTGTGTGATTGGATACAGTTTGATCATCGTACAACTGATCAGGACTTCAGTGGTTCTTCATGTTATGCTCTTCACATGTTTCCTTGTGCCAGATGTCACCACACACTAGGGGTGTAACGGTATGGGATTTTACAGTACGGTACGGTGACGGTGTTAGTAAAGTATACCGCAGTATTTCATGACGTCACTGCTATGCGCCAAACAAACAACCAATCTACAAGTGAACAAAGCGTTACAAAGTGTTACAAAGCGTTGCAAAGCGACGTAGTGGTGCCTTGTAGATCTGCATATTCTGTAGACAACAAGACCATGCCGTTCCACGGAGAATGAAAGCGACGTACAACAACAATAACCATGCTCTTTGAATGAAACATCGTAGACCGGCTACAGTGGGATTTATAATGATTCATGCTTGGACTTAAGCTGTGCATATTCTTTTTTATGCCACTCGCAGAGATGGGACATCATGTTAGATGTATTCACCGATCTCGTAACTACTTTCCTGTTGCATAGTTTGCAAGTCGGCTCTCCGTCGTCATTTATGAATCCATCCGGTTGTTTTGGGTAGCCAAAAACAAATGAACGGAGTCGCTTGGCTGGAGGATAAAGAGGTGGTGAAGTAGGGACATCGGGTCAACCGGGCCCGCGGGTAAATCTGCCTCTGGTTCGGAGTCTGCCATCATCATGCCCTGATTTTTTCTAGCTTCCTGGATCATGTGGGTCTTGCGTGTGTTTACCAAAACTACCTTTTTTGATTGGACTGTCACTGAACCAACTAAAAGACGCTGACCTTGCAGCCTGCCCTGAACTAAATGAAATATAGGCCTACATTTGAGCAGCACACAGGTGGGAAACGCTTTTTCAATCTACTGCTGCAGCTGTAAAATAAGTTTATAATGTGAGTGAGTGACGACTGACCACCACTGATCTTAATGTGAACGTGAAGTGAAATGTTTTATTTGTGAGGTCCCTACTCGTGTAAGTGGAGTTGCGCCGGCAGTGCCTCATAATATTAAAATAATCAATTAATTACCGTCACCGTGAGCTTGGAAATCTCACGGTGTCACCACTGTGGCTTTTCACCACCGTGGTATACCGAAATACGGTATACCTTTTCGCCCCTACCACACACTTACTAGACACAGGTTCTCGCATTAATTAAATAATGTTGGGTGTTGTACACATTGACAGCTGGTAACCGATACCAACAATCAACCAATCAGTGTTTTGCAGTGATTAAGAATGAGAACATCATCTTCCTATACAGCCTCTGACTGAATTCAGAACTCATCAAAGACTCCTTTCCAGTCCTTTTCGGTTCTATTTCAAGCTGTCTTTGTGCATAATCACAGACATTTTCAACTTACACAGACATGTCGAATCGCATCTCTCTGTTGACTTGTATGCAAATCTATCTGAAAACACAGTAAGTTGACTTAAGTTTAGAGAACGAATTCCGACATCTCAGCCAAATAATGGGCATAGGGAATTAAAATGTACATGCTGTGTGATGTTGACATAAAGCAGCACTGGGCGCTTATTTATGCACAACAGTGAACATGGTGAAGTAACAAGGGAATAATGTTGGTGCAGTCAGTCGGAACAGTTGATACCTGATACCTCCTATCTGAAGCCAAATAACATCACACCATTAGCTTTGCCATATCCAACAATTTAAATGAAACCATTTTTTGGTTTTAACTGAACTACAAAACAGCAATGTGGCCAACTTTCCATCAAAATGTAGTCTGAATATATCAGAATTTCTAAATTGGCAAAAGAAAGTGGTCTGTAGTTTGTAACTATTTTTTTTTTTTTTGTTATATTTGCTAAAACTGTCATTATGATTAGGGCTGTCAGGCGATTAAAATTTTTTATCTAATTAATTACAGGATTTGTAATTAATTAATCTAATTAATCATATTTTAATCTCATATCTGCTAAAGGTACCCAAATAAAGAATTTTAATTCTAGGACATTACAAAATTGTATTGCATGACTAATCAATTGAATACACTAAGAAGAGAAGAACTTGCCATTCAAAGGCCCTAGCAACGATGTACTCGCCTCGCTCCCCTGAGTCGCATCCATGTCTGCTGTAACCCTGCTTTGACTAGGGACTAGGTCTGTAACGATACACCAAACTCACGATTCGGTTTGTATCACAATCTTTGACCCACGGTTCGATACAAACCTCGAATTTTTTTTCTTTCTAAATTAAACATTTTATTTATGTAACATTTCAATAACTTATGTATATGATACGTGTCTGATAGTATCAGAGGTGCAGTATTGTGGAGGGCGTGTCTATCTGATGGTCTGTTAACTGCACAGGTCCCTGACTCAACTTAATACAGAGAAATGTCCCACAAAACAACGTTACAGAACCAAACTAAGGTAACGTAGTACCTGTCTTTGGCAACAAGTTAAAAATACCACAGCTGTACGTGGAGAAGCGTCCTTCCTCTCGCCCGTCCTACAGACTCCTCGTCACATTTCTGCCATACGTCTGTCACCGGCAAAAACACTTTAGCTCACCGAGTGTTTATGATGAAAGAAAATCTCCACGACGGTCAACCCTCCGGACCGAGACTTCAGTGAACTTTACCCCGGAAGACAGTCTCCGTCGGTTTTGATTGACAGGGAGGGGAGACACCGGGGAAACCCCTTGAAAACACACACACGTCATCATCATGACGTGTATCGTCCGGTCTCTTTAGGAGCCGCAGTGCCGGCTTTCTGTGTGAATTACGCAGCGGTTCGTCTTTACAGCGATGTTTCGCTCTGTGTGAACGAACAACGGCGGAGAATTGCCGATGACCGCTGCGGTGTTAATGTAGTGCTACTTACAGCTCATAGGGCTGATCTGGACTGGAAGTTGTGTCGCGATTCTGCCTTCTCACAGCGCGAGACAGGTTCATGGATCTGAGTGTCACGATTTCAGCTTCGATACGTGTATCGTTACAGCCCTACTGGCGACGCAGGTGGGAAGTGACGAACACGTCCGGACAAGTTCCTTGGTGCTAGTGCTACAGTGACCTGCCACTGCAAGTAGCCTACGGGTCATTCAATGGGCCAAATTTGAAATGCTCGCGCAGTGAATTCCCACTCAGAATCTCAGAATTAATTGCGTTGATTTTTATAACGCGTTAATTTGCAGTGTAATTAATTAATCTATTTAACTAATTACTGTTTTTTAATTAAACTGACAGCCCTTATTATGATCTGACATTAGAATAAGATACAGGTCAGCTGTGTAAAAATCCACTGTCTGTGGGTCCACCCAGTGGCTGTAATTTGATTTGCAAGAATCCACCACCCCTGAGTGAACACAACCAATCAGAGCCAAGGGGAGTGTCTCAGAAGTGTCAATCATTCTCATGCATATGCCCCCCTTCCCCAGGCAGGCATACCTGGTCAGATATGTTCAAGCTAAAGCCCACACTATAAACAATGGCGGAGAACAGAATACAACAACAGAGCTAAAAAATCCCCGAACAATTGCTCAACAAATAAGAAGACTGATGAAGAAAAGCGGTGTCAACAGAAAGAATTGGACCGAACTAGAGAGAAAACTAGGATATATATTGAAATGTCATTTCAGAGGTTGAGGGAGCTGCAGGATTTGTAAGGACTTTTCTGCTGGACAAGTAAGGACCCCTGCTTGATATATTTTTCATTCTATGTTTTAACGAAAAAGCTAAGATAGCAGCGGTTACAGTTATACTCACAATAGCGCATATCGCCTTACTGTGTTGCAGTCGAGCTACGTAGCTTGTTAGCTTGTATGCTAACTCTGGTGTTTAGCTTTGTCTTTATGGCTACTGGTTAGCAAAAGTGTCTTTCAAGTGACCGTGCAGTTATAACGTTAGTTTGTGTTCAGGACGCTCTGAAGTGGTTGAATTGGTTTAGAGAAATAACATTACTCATGCTTCAGAAAGGCAGCATGGTGATGATGATTACCTGAATGATTACCTTGTAACTTTGTCTACCACGATGAGAGGAATTATTGTTTGTTACTCTGGATATATACAGTGATCGGCATGAGGCACTTGTCATCGTAATTTAGTTGTATTGATCAGAAATAGAATAATCAGGGCTTATTTTGTTGTTGTTATTTTGAATGCGCCGCCTTGGTTATCTGGCGTCCTCTGTTACCGTGATGCTCATGCACAGCAGGCTTCTCCGTGGGGAGGGGCTTTGAAGGCAGGGCTGCAGCGCAGCAGAGAGGAAGAAAGAGGGACCTGGGAGATGTGCTCATTCAAATATTCTGGCTAAGTCAACTTTTTTCTTAAAACTCCACACTGCAGCTTTAAGGTTTGTGGATTGAAAATTTGCATACAAACAGATGGATGAAAACCTACCTATTAGATCATTTTCTGATTTATAACACTGTGGGTACGTTTTGGTTCATTTAAGGCCAGAAAAAACAACTTGGTTAGGGTTTAAAGAACTCCTCTGTGAAGGCTTTGGGAACAATCATAGTCATGGTTAAAAGAAACCAGTGTTGACCTTCGGTAGGAAAACAAAGAACACTGCTGTCAGAACACCAATCCACCCAACCCTTACTTTGTAAATCAGCTGGATTACAGTTGTCCACAACACACAACAGTTGTTTGGACCAATCTGCATCCTACAAGAAAGTACTGGCAGTTGTGGAAGTTAGCCCATAATAGACATTGGTATACAGATGGTTTCGTCCAATCACCTGCCATGTATATTTTGAAAGTGCCTACAATTTGCAAAATATTTACCAAGGGCAATTTGGCACATGGTTCCCAGGTGTAAAAAAACATCTGGCACGCCAGGTTGAACCAATACAGCCTCCTCCGTCTGCAGACTTTGTGGCACTACAGCAACGTCACACAATTTCCTTTGCTCCAAAGTAGAACGCAAAGTAGTTTGCTCCCAGTAGTACACCCTAGTAGACCATAACATATGTCAGTTTGGGGAATTTGCGGAGATGACTGATGCTGTGCCTGTTTCGAAAGACAAAAATACCGTGTGGCATCATCCAGACATGAGTCTCAGACAATTTGAGTAAAACACTGGGACAGATTGGAACAAAACAAAATCAGTGATGTGATGTTACATGACGCGTCCAAGAATAGGTTCATTGCAGTAAATTAGACATTATGAAGGAATGGCAGGATTCTCAACTTCCTTAAACCAGAATAAGCATCAAATGATTCTTTAGATTCTTTCGACATTATCACCCCGCCATGAAGAAAACCAATGATTAAAACTTGGGACTTTTCTTGAATATAAGCATCTGCTTTTGGCTGCTGGCATCTCCAGCCCAGAAATATCAGCACTGCTGGAGTTTTCTCTGTGTTGTGCCCTCCAACAGAGCTTGTCAACAAGAAATCCAGTACCAGAAGGGAAAGCTGGGCACTTAATCAGATAAAAAGTGTGAAACTGATGCCAGGAAAGGAGTGGAGATGCCATACACCCCTGTCTCCTCTGCAAACACATTAATCACTGTCAGCGTCTTCTTTAAAATGTCAGACTGGGGATGGGGTACAGTGATATCAAACCCTCAAAGTAAAGACATGCTCTTATGTAAACACATTTTGTACTTCGAACTCATTTATTTTCTGATGAAATTATGCATAGTCACGTATTAAAGAGACAAATGTCTGTTTTGTGTCTGTGAGGATACCAGAATGTTTCCCTCTGGAGCAAAGGTTGCATTTCCACTGAAACACATAAAAGACATTTCTTCTTTTCTTCTCTCCAGCTTTGCATAACCAATAATTTGCACAACAAAGAATACAATTTATTATTTCTCTAAAGAAACATTCGGGCCCTTACAGGGTGTAGGAACAGAGAAAACATCATCTGCTGAACATAAAAAAGAAGTGGCTGTAAATTTTTTTCCCCAAAGAAATCAAAGGAAACTCATCTGAAAGGAGGCGACAGCTCGTTTTATAGGTGGGTGTTCTTTTGCCATGGAAAAGTGGCTGTGCTGGAAGGACATGTCGCCTGTGTGACCCTGACTGCATGACAACACATCAACTCAGACAAACCTGTGTGGAAAGGTTAACAGAAAATGAAAACAGCACATGTACTCTAACTTTTAGACCAGCTGCCACTTTTATTTTCTGCCTTCTGTAAAGCCCTACATAGGACCCCGGTAGATCTTGACAGAAAGCAATATTTGGAAGAAAAGGGCAGCACTGGCAGCACTTGCCAATGGGAGCGGGTGGGTGGTGTGTCGATTATATTTGAAGGGGGGACCCATGGTGATCTAAGGGAATAGTTTGGGTATATTTTGCAAAATACATACTTGCTTTTTGAGAGCTTGATGAGAAGAGTGATATCACATTATGAGTAATGTCATAGAATACATAAAGACTGTAAGCAGGGTGAAACACCTAGCTTGGTTCTGTTCACAGCTAAAAAACAAATACACCCACCAGCACCTCTAAAGCCCACTAATTTACACATCGTACAAAGACTTTCAGAAACAAAGCACAGCCCGATAGTAAAGTGAATGTATTTAAGCTGCATTTTGTCAAAACCATGATAATGTTCAGTTTCCACTCAACGTTCAGTCATTTGTTTGGTGTTTTTTGCCAAGATGCACAATGGGGGCCAGTTAATACTGTCATAGTAGTCATACTGATGTTTGTATGTAGACAAATCACTACAGAACTTGTAGAGAAATAACAAGATTGTGAATCAATAATTTCAGGTCCAAATGGTTGTTTTGTTCTCTGTGCAAGGGTTCTGACAGTTGGTTCTAGCAAACAGGGTTTGTCAGCCGATAGTATAAGACTGTTGGTATCACGTGTTATCTGTGTTTCATCAGCATCTTGGTATTTGCCAGGTTGTGGAAAAATAACGTCTAAATGGCTCATTTCTACAGTTTTCACCCAGCACACTATCCCGTCCTACCGTTAGCTTGCTAAGGCCTGACTTTTTTATTTAAATAGGAAATAGACATATTTTTTTAATTATCCCATCTCCTACTGTTTCCCTGTGGTAGGCTATTACTGTTGGAGCCACTGTCACAAACACAGCATCAGCAACATTTCTACCGCCGGCAGCCGGCTACGGCTCGAAACAGAAAACAACCATAAGAATCCCTGTTTGACCTAGAAACTCACAGGTTAAACAGCTGGTTGTAATAATAAGTAGGTAGGTTTTTTTACTCACTGATCTAGTAGAAAGAATGCCAGTACCCAACTGTCTTGAGAACCGTCGATAAATGGAAACACATTTTAGCGAGGAAAAAAGATTTGGACTCTTCCATCATTGCTTGGGGGATAGTGACCAGGGAAAACAATTCCTCTGTTGACTTGCAGGATTGCACACTCCCTCCCCTTTGTGCCGTAATGCGACCTTAATTTTGGCCGGAAAAATGGAGGCCTGTGGGCTGAATAGCTTAATGAGAGCGAAGTTTATAGGGCAGGATGGTAACTAGAAGCAAAACAAATCCTATGTTGCTAGTTTAAACAGGCTCATCACTGACTTTTTAATCAAAGAACCAGACAGGCCTATTCTCTCAAACATTTTTCGCTAATGATTCAGACAGGAGTGTTTCACCTCCAAGCCATAGCAGTGCTCCAACTGTGACTCATTTCAACATCATCTAAGGAGAAATTGAACAGGACTTTTACTTCCTGATCCAGGCATCTGAACGTTAGTATTCTCTACTTTAAATTCTGCTCTTCTAGTCTCAAGACCACCACCAACGACATTACAAACCAACAACCACCTCAAGCATGGAAAGCTTTGCTTCTAGGTTCTTTACCACAGAAAGCTCAGGCACCTCCATCATGTTTAGCTACAGGAACAAGAATCACATTTGTTCTCACTGCCCTCTTCTTAACACGCTTGGCATTACTGGGAGCTTAAGTGCAGCCTGGAGACAATCAAAAGCTAATTTCTTCTGACTCAACTGCCTTAGAACTTCACATGCTGAACGCCTACCTCTTTCCCCGTGTTACCAGTAGATTGAAATGTGTTGTCTGATTAAGAAGGGCAGGGTGTGTTTGCAGTTTCATCAGTCAGAGGGGAGGAGAGCTTGCGATTCCTGGACATGATGTCAGGAAGCTGACAACTCCTCTGTGTAGCTGAGTTATTACTTTGAGCGCTCTAGTGCAGGTGCAGCATTTTTGGTTTGCAGCAAACGGCTACAGGAATGAGCATGATCAGAATGGCATGCGAGCAATGAAAAGTCTCGTCAGTGTCATTTCTATGTTTGGTCACTATGAGCCCTGTCAGATAGTCGGGTGATACTAGTAATTTAACTATATTGTGAAAAATTAAAATTGTGTCCTGGGTTTGTGTATTTCACACCCTTTCTACGTATAAGAGTCATAAGAGACCAAGTTAACCAGTGCATTTAAAGTCTGTTCAGGAGCTCTTTGATTTGCTGAGACAGCCAAGCTATCAGGCGTGCTAACTAACCATTGCTTGTAGAATGGTACGTTTCTTGTTAACTTACTCCATGAGAGCAAAGCAAGTTTGCTAACAGCTAACAGCCAAAGGAACTTGACAAGACAAGCTGGCAAGTTGCTAACAGAAGCGTATGAATGTACCCAATGTACGCCAGACTTACAAACTGGCTCACTAACAGACTAACTAACTAACTTGTCCCATGACAGTTTCTTGTGAACTAGTCCCATTACATCCACTGACACACTTTTGCTAACTATGAACTTTCCAATTACAGCCAAGTTAACAAGCTACGTAGTAAGCTAACATTTAGCAAACAGCCAGGCCAAAGGGTATTTTATTGCTTGTGCACTTGTCCTATGACAGAAAAGCTAACACATTTGCTAACAACTGTGTCAAGTTGCTTGTGAACTTGCTAACAGTTGCTTGTGAGCTTTTAACAGCAAAGCTTGCAAACTTGCTAACTGGAACCTTCTCCAATAAGCCTCACTATACCACAGTTAGAAAGTAATTTTTTTACCTCCTTTATTGAATAAATTATGCAAAAAATATTAATATATATTAATTCAGAAACAAGCTCATCATTGATTAAATCATTTATTGCAACAAATGATATACAGTTAGGCTTGGTGCTGAAGGCTCCGCTCCAAAAGCTCCCCAGATTGGACAAGCAGCATGCTCAGTCAATCCAAGGAGCGCAATGCATACGCTTTGCAGGAGTGGAGTCGAAGCAAATAGATAAATTAGCCATTTTAGGCTCAGACTAAGCAGGTGGAGGCTGGGGTGGTGGTGGCAAGCTTGCCGGCAGCAGTGATGTGCGTGCAGCAGTGTTGAAGGAGAGATCAGTGAATGGCGGCTTGGGTTTAAATGGACCGCCTAATTTGGAAGAGTGGATGTGGTTGGTCAGAGACTGATGCTGATCTGATCAGCTGGCTGTCAGCTGACTACAGCTGGGGCTTATGACTTCCATGTCCTGCATGAATTTGCGCTATGCTTCATTTATATATTTTTCATCAACAGTCTATCCATCATTGCTTCTTACCACAGAGCTAAGCTAGTTGTGTGCCCCCTGCTCCTTTACGCTAAGCTAAGCTAACCACTATTTCATTAACAAGACATGACATTTGGTATCAGTCGTCTTGTTTAACTCCCAGAAAGAAGGCCAGTAATCAGATCTTTAAAACTTTCAAACCGTTCATTTAGCATTAAATTAAATTGATTTGGAGGCTGCTGCTTGTTCATATAAGTAATCAGTACTTTTCCTTCATCTTTTTCAATATCGAAGGTGTAACCTTGTATAAAAATTCATATGCAAATGTGTTTTTTGAACAATCTGTCACATAGACACACACATACACCATCATCAACTGCTTTTATTTCACTTTATGCAGTCCTACTTTAACTGCCTGTATCCTTGGCTCTGTGCTCGATTAAAGCTCATTCTCTGTCCTGAATGCTAATGTGTGCCAACCAGCCAGCTGCTCCCTGTTTTATTTAAAGCCCTTTTGTCAAGGTCCAAATTAAAATCTAGTGCATGAATTACATTTTCCAGTGTGGAAAAGTGTCTGCTGAGGTTGCCTCGGGAGGGTCTGATAAGATTCTGATTTTGAAATTTTAGAGTTAGCTTCATGCAGTCTTTATTGTCCCTCGGCCTCAAATCTCAGTATTGTGATGTTCCTCATTTCCAAGCCCTATACTTTAAGTCTTTTATATGTTCTAATTATGGATTTGATGGGGGGGGGGGGCGTCCATCAAATGTCTCAAACTAAACTAATTTAGGAGTCTACAGCTAGCAGTGGCTGTAATCAAGGATCATGAGGCTTTCAGCAAAATGCTAACGTCAGCATGCTAACATGATTCCAATGACAGTTGTGGAATGCTGATTATGTTTAGCAGGTCTAATGTTTATCATGTTCGCAATCCTTTTAGCATGTTTGCTTCCAAACTTTATTGGCTGAAGCTGATGAGAATGTGAATATGTTTTGGTCATAAACCAAAGTGGGCTATTGGACAAACTGGAATTTGATGCTCATGCAAGAGGAATAGTCAAGACAATTGCCATACAATTCATCCTGAAGGAACATCTGCAAACAAATGCTGTCTTCAAAATCCCCTTTGCTACAGGAAACAACAACTTCTGAGCTAGCAACATACATGCTGAAAATGGCAAGTGACCCTAACATTAGCCTGACAAGCCACTAGCCTAGCAGTATAAACCAAAACAAGCGAGCAACTTTTTCCTTTTCTTTTGTGGGGATATAGTATTTAAACTTCAGGGCTCAACTCAGACATTACATTCCAGTCTTCTTTTATATACTGACACGACATGCGTCACCAAGCATGGCCATCACTTTTTTTATATATATATACATAAGTGTTAAAAAAGGTGAAAATAACATTTTGGCCACAATGACAGATCCCATTTAATGATGTGATGTCACAACTGTACAGTCACTGCCCTCATCCATGACCCAAATTTCCATACGGGGACGATAGAATATATCATATTCGTATTCGTGTCATGGCTATATAGAACACCTACAGAGTAGATCAGGAAACATAGTTGGCAGGCCCTGCTCAGGCCTGTAAGGGCTGACCAATCAAAGTTGACTGGGCTTTTGCAGTGGGGGCCTTAAAGGGACAGGCACTTACACAAGAGCATTCAGACAGAGGGTGAATAAAGGTGCAGTGGCAATTGACACTTTGAGAAGAAAATGATGGTTCATGATTGTTAGTGATTACAGTATTAATGAGGTAATAGTACAGAGGAAAATAAGGCCCCAGGACAGTTTGAAGCTAGAAAGTTGACAGGGTCTGCCAAATACAAACAAAGTAAAAGAGTATGAAATTGTGTTTGTTTATTTAGTTTGTCCAGGCGGTCAAAAAAATCAGTCAATGAAGATCTTTCTGCTCTGATTTCCTAAAATGTCTTCCCCAATACTACACCTTTAAATCATGTAAACATCCTCGAGTGGACACCCAAAATTAAAAAGTATGAACTTGAAAACTGGCACAAAATGGCACCCTTTTAATGAGACAATATCTCTTTGACTGTTTGGTGTGCAGTCTTTGTAATAATTTATTTTCACTGTGTTACGCTCACAGTTTTAAGACAGCTTTCTTGACCATCTTTTAAAAATGTCAAACATAAAAGTAAATCATTGCGCAGTTCAGATGGATCAAAATATTATTTGTCTTTGCTACTGAACATGTCGGTGCACGAGAAGGGGAGAGACTTGGCCTCTCCGTAGGTGTGGTCCCATAGACTATCATGGCTAAAAACTATTCAGCTGATTAGACCACCCCTCCCTGTAACACTGTAACCTTTTCCCTCCACCAGCTCATCCTCCCATTGGAGTCAGAAGGAGCCTGTCTACCTGTGTGGATTGTTTCAGCACAGCTTCTGGCAGGTGAAGAAGCCACAGCAACGACTGCAGTCATGACATTGTTGGCGTCGCTGACTCAGCCGTTGCTTCTCTCCTGCTTTGATGAAAGCCGTGCATGCTGGGCGGTGGGATTACAGTATTTTATGTGATGCCTCAGCATTAAAGCCCTCTGTACCTGGTTGTGGCTCTACTGATAGTGCGCTTCTTCAGCAGCTTCCAGGCGACTGTTAATGTGTTTTCTTAAGAGCATGAAGGCGACTTCACCATGTCCCGAAAGACAAGGCTGTTTCACCCAAACGTACCGACAAAGGATTATCTGTGGGCGCTGTTGAGACATAATGCCCCTTCATGCACCTCCACATGGGACTCCTGATGATGCCCACAAAATGCTCTAAGAGCGCTCATTAATAGTTTTCATAGCCGCCTCATTAAGGAGGATATATGCTTGTGTATCATGCCTCCAGCATAGGAGTTGATGTATAGTTCAGCAGCAGCTTTCACCCACTGAGAACACCGTGACAACACAAAATGAATATGCATATGACAATATTCCTCTGACTCTGACTGTTTGTGTATTTCTTCACCCACCTGACTCGGGCCGCTGTCCGAATGCACCGATTTGATTGACTGAGGCATGTGGGATGATTTACAATGCTTTCAATTGGTCTTTTTGTTTGCCGTCATAGTCTGGAAAAGTTTCACCAGTTGAAAGAGAAATGCGTCATCAAAGTTTAATAATGCTTAATATTTGATCAATTGTAGGTCCAGGTCTGGATGGGACGCAGTCTAGGTCCAGAACATGTAGATTTATAGAATTAACGAGATACCAAATGCATAGATGGTGCCAATTCAAATTCTATTTTTAAATCACTTTTCTCAGCTTATTGGAAGTTTTACAACTATAAAGTCTCCATGAATTGTAAATTCATATTAGAAAGATCAATGGTCGACCTTGTTTGCAGTTCTTGGTGTCCTGTCAACAGTTTTACAGCCGTCTCTTTCATAGTGGTGGTCTAAGGGGAAAGTGCTTTTTTTTCTCTGCAGGGGAAGTATATGCTGCAATACTGCAAGTAGCCACCAGGCCAGATTGGAAGCAAGGCTGAGCAGCACCATCCGGGGCCTGATCCAGACCCAGACCACTGTCGGCCTAGCACTGACCTAATCGATCCTGATGAGTGGATGTCACCTTGCCTGGCAGCCTCTGCCATCTGTGTATGAATGAGGTTCATCAAAGAATGAATGGACTCAGGGGTAGAGCCTTGTTGGCAGAAGGTGGCTGGTTCAATTCCCCTGGTCTGCATGTCAAAGTGTCCTTGGGCAAGATACTGAACCCCAAACTGCTCCTGATGTGCTGGTCGGCACCTTGCATGGTAGCATGTATGAATTACTGTAAGTTGCTTTGGACAAAAGCGTCTGCTAAATGCAAATGAATCATTCACTATATTTAGATATCTCTGAGCCCTACTTGAAAACATGTGATGGTAATTCGCACATGACTAACCTGCATTGTTTTAGAGAGGACCTCTGCAGTGTTTACAAATCCCATCAGGTCCTCAGCTTTCTTGTGAAAAAACATATAGGATACTCTCACTGCCCCCGAATCACTGTCATGGCTGCCGACCAAAGGTTGCTGACTCATGAAACTGAGCCTTTTTTTTTTTTGGGAGCCTTTAATGTTTTCATTTCCTTCTCCTCAGATGATTATTCATACTTTTACAGCTGCTCTGTTTTCACACATTAGTTCTGCTGTGTTGTTTGAACGTACACAGACTCTCTTCTTGGATCGCTGCAGCGCCTCGCCGCAGACGTGAGAATTATCCTCACGGTGCCGCTCGGGCAGATAATGCAACACAAATACAATCAGCCACTGCCAATGAGCAAAAATTAGCATTTGCACATGCTAATTACTAATTATGATAAGGAGTGAAAAATTAACCGAGAGTGATGAGGAAGTGGGTCGTAACAATGATGACATTTGGATGGCGATAACGAGAGCGATCCATTGATCCCTGATGGCAATACTGATGAAGAAAGCGATGCTGCTAGAAATGACTGGATTATTATAATGCCAATATGCAGCTCTATCCAGCATATTAGCTCATCCTCCACTCTGATGAGCATGTATGAGTGCAGTGGTGGGATTATGCAAATGGCAAATTGAAGAAGCTGGCGGTTTCCCTGGCAGTCGACTTCAAAGCTTCCAGGACTGGAGATGGAATTAGTGCTCTGCCTAATCCCAGTGGAGGAGGGCGGGAGGGGGAGCTGCACTTTATTAATGCACCAGCAAGTTTAATCAGAGACAGCGCTGTGTGGAAAAAAAGAAAAAAGTAAAAAATGGTGACAGAATGAGAAAAAGGGGAGAAGGAGGTGAAGAAGAGTGGGAGGGCGAGGAGAACAAGAGCCGCTGAGTGGTGGAGAGAAAAAAACGAGTGTGTTTGTGAATGAGGAGGGGAGGAGAAGTGAAACACAACGAGGATCAGAGAGAATTTTTATGGCAGAGCGGGAACTCTGAGATTTCCCACACAGATCCTCCTGCTGCCAAATCACCGCACCTGAGACTCTTAACAGCCAGAGCAGGACATCAGGACGACGTCAGCACATTAACGCTGAAGACCCTGCAGCACCCTGCAGTATCCGATTTGTATTTCACTACAGCACCCAGGAGCGCCTGCCATTTTAGAAAGTGTTCCCACTGTATCAAAACACGGAAAAAAAGTACTGAGCTCTGTACTGTGGATACATTAAGTTGTCATCTATAACTGGAACCGCATGTGCATCGTAACACTGAGATCTGTAACTGTATCTGTATCTAATGAATGCTTATATAATGTGAACTGAAAGATATCCTGACCCATCGTGCGGCGTGGAGAGTGGCAAAGACATGATGCAACACATGCTCACACCAAAACCACTCGACAGGTCGAACATCAGCAACTCCCAAAATGACAAACAGTATATCGCCGCCCCAAAACAGCAAGACCGTTGGAGTACCAGCAACAGGCGCACTGGACCTGAGCTTGCAGTTTGGTGAGGCTCAGGAAATTGACCACTCCGACACTTCCTCCGAGTGAGGAAGTGAAATGTTCACAGTTTGCTTAATCTGGATAAAAATCATATATATTTAAAGCGATTGAAGATTCAGTTATCACTAAAGCGTCTGTCATGCAAGACAAAAAAACACAAACAAAAGCAAACATGTCTTTTTGACATTTACGGTGTTCTTTTTTTCAGATCGGATCGGATTTTCAGCATCATTCTGACAAACGTGACGTTTACGCAGGTTCTTGAGTGCCTTGTGTCAGCGCCTCTCTCCGCTCTGCTAACAGACAGCAACAGATGCTAATGTTTTCATTGGCCAAAACTATGGGGTAGTAAGTACTTTCAAGTTTAAATCTGATATAGCAGCCGAAATTAACACTGCCACCATCACGCCAAACTGGTACTCTGCATTTAACCCATCCATGTGGCTGGGGGAGGTCAACCCTCACACCTATGCACCAACTACAGATCTGTATGTTGATGGTGGGGGAAAATGGAGTCAGAAATGAGAATGTGCAAGCTCCGCAGCAGGATTTGAACCCAGGAACCAGGACCTGCTTGCTGTAAGGCAACAGTGCGAAACACTGATTAATCAATAGTTATAGCTCTACTTTGGACAATCCATAAACTTTGTCCTTTTGTCACTAATTTAACATTTGCAGTCCCACGACAGGTCTGCTTGGTCAGAGGGCAGGATGACGTTCAGCAACAGGTGAAAGAGGTGAAGGGAATTAGGGAAAAGTCTGTGAACATGAAGGCAACAGGTCGTCAAGGAAAGCAGAGCAGGAACAAAAGACTGTGGAACAGAATCGACAATCTGGCAGAGAACTAAATGGCACGTGTGTGTATATATATATGTATGTACACTGGAATTAATAGGCTCCTACGAGGCGCAGGTGTGCCGGCAGGTGGAGAGCTGATGGTACAGTTCCCCTGTTTCAGCAAACTCACGTCGATAATGTCATGTGTTTCACTACACACAAGTTTTTATTATTATTTTTTCCCTTACCTTCAGTGTTTTATATAGGTAATTTTGCATATAAAAAATCTTGGACGTTAAAAAGGCCAAACTCCACACCAACAGAAGCTCCTCTCTCCCACAGAAAACCCTGCTCCTCAAACACCACGTCAGTAGTCCCACCTTTAATTCTGTGACTTTGTGACATCAGGCTACATCATCATGTCACACAGTCGCATAATTAATACCTCACTACTGGTTTGGCTCATAAGACTTGATTCAGCACAGTTGCTCTGTCGTTGTTTGCGGTGCCGGCTAAGGCATGTGTGAGATGACCAATCAGAGCAGACTGGGTATTCAGGAGGGGCAGGGAATAAAGAGACAGGAGCTAAAACAGAGCGTGGGAATACAGTGCTGGAACACTGGACAGTATCAGGAAACGTGTGTAATGTGTGTAATGTTTTCTTTGAGCATTAAAGTATTTAAACATATTCTACTAGAAACCTAAAATAAAACTATGAGTAAAATGAGCACAATATCTTTCCTTTAAAATGTGGCAAAAGCCAGTAATGTGGTCAAGATGCATGTTTTGTTCACTCAAAAGCGCAAAACCCGAAGAACAGCAGAACATTTTCACACCTGAGAAGACTGAGCCAGAAAATACTGATTTATATTTGTTAAATAACATGAATGATTCCTTAATAATCAAAATGTTTACAGCTTATTTTCTGTCATTAGACTCATTGACTAATCAATTAAAGGTGCACTTGACAAACTAAATAAACTGAAATAATAACCACAATCTCATACTGTTTTACTTTGTTTATACTTGTTTATACAGACCCTGCCACCTTTTGTCTTCAAACATTTTGGGGACCTTATTTTCCTCTGAGAACAGCTTGTTTATTCAGTTATGGAAAAAAAATCTATATTTCTGAGTTTGCATTATTACCTCAATACTAATAATAATAATAATAATTTTATATATATATATATACACACTGTAAATATAACAATTCTCTGAACCTTCATAGTGCCACTTTTAATTGTAGATGTAAACTGAAAATAAAAAAAATAGCTAATGTCAGAATAGTTTAATTTTTACTCCATTTTACCCGGGAGCATGTCAGAACCAGCTGAGAACGGGAAATAGATCAGAGAAGGTGGACATGTCTCGGAGAATGAGCAGCTCACATGTATCTACTGTATTTCTAAAGTCCTATCACGGCCTCCAACTCACAGATCAACCGATTCAGACTCATATATTGACATATAAATCAGTCCGCTGTGCTGGTGACTCTTTGATATACACACAGTTTGATTCATGAATGTGCTGCCTCACACTGCTGTATAACATTATATCTGCATGAGAGCCCCGGAGTGCTTGGAACTGCTGCAGCCGCCTGTGCTTAATCAATAAGACTGTGTTGATGAATTTAACATAATTAGAGCTGCAAATATGAAATCTGTGGCGGCATTTCCCTGCTCCTGCTCTTTGGCATCAAATTGATTGCCTCGGAAAACAAGAAAATCGATTTTCTTGGAAAACAAGGCAGTTCTCTGCATTCTGAGGAGACTGTTAAATACAATCAGATTACCATTTTTCAAATGTGTGTGCATACGTGTCAGGTTTGATATCAATAAAATAGAGCAGTGTTGTGTAAAACTGCTGGACTGCAGATTCATATGTCTGACAGTACACGGTGTATGATGTGGATTCTCTGCAGGTACGGCTGAGTGCTGCAGTCGGCTGAAGGTGAGGGAATTAGATTAAGTTGCCCACTAGCACCTTCACATGGTCGCTGTAAGGAACTGTTTAACTGCCTGGAACAATAACTGCAGTGACAGAGTGATAATCTCCCCGCGGTGAAATTCCTTGAAGAAACATTCGGTCGGAGCAGTGACTTTGTTAATGGAATTTTGAGAGGGGAAATCCAGCTTTTGTCCTCTGCTCTCGCTGGTTTTGATGAATGAAAAGAATCAGACGAAAGAGATAAGCCCCTAAGTGATGTCATCAGTCTTTTTCTTCCACATTCAGACATTTTACACTTGTATTTGTATTATTTAAGATTTTGGCTACTTGCGGGTAGCAGAGACAGAGCAACGTCAGTACTCATTTGGACTTGTGTTCCTGTGGATTTGATACTTGTACCTTTCCTTGCAGGGCAGAGCTGGATTCACAAGATCAGACCAATGAGTGTCCCATGAGGAACTGCTGGCGGCCACAGGCGTGGTTTAGGTTTGTTGCAATGTCCACATCCCCGCCAGAGGACGAAATATCCTGGACCACACACTTCTATTCACACTGCGACTGAACTCCTTGACATCAAGAGAACTCTGTTGTGAAGTACGCAGATGACACATCCATCAGAGAGACATGAGAGCTGATATCAGGGGGAAATCAACAGTCTTGCAAAGTGGTGCACAGAGAACAATCTCCTGCTCAATGTCAGCAAAACCAAGGAAAAAAGGCAAAGACACACATCCCTGTCTACAGGTAAGACAGCAGGTGAACAGTTTAGTATCCTTGGAATCACCATCGCTGAGAGCCTATCTTGGTCAGCACCCTGGGTTAAAAAGTACAGAAAAGGACATGAAGACTCTAGAGCATCAGTGACATTGGTGAGGTGAGATGTCTGCGCAGAGCCCAAAGGATACTCAAAGACACCCACGCCAGCCTCAGTCTGTTCACCCTGCTGCCGACTGGCAAAAGATGCACAAGTATCCGCTGCCGTACCACCAGACTACAGAGCATCTTTATTCCCCAGGCTGTGAGACTCCTGAACGCATCTTCAACGCTCTCTTGCCAAATAAATGTAGCAGAGCACCCGGACTTAACAACATGAACAACACTGTTTCATTTTATCAATAACTTTACCTTGTGTTGAACAGCAAGAGAAGCAACTATTCTTTTGAAAACAAAAAGAAAAAAGCTACAGAGGTTAGCATGGCTGATAGATAGTTAATTGATTTTTTTTAAGAAGCTTTAATCTAATAAAAGATTGTAAAATCAAAACAATGAGCTGAAAGATACCCAGCTTTACAGACATTTATAAGATGTTTCAGCACATCTTCTTCTTGCCCCCAACTTTACTTTTTTGGTTCAGTCTCACCTTGTTTCTGGCAACACCAGGCAGCTGTTTTTTGGGGGTTTTTTGGCAGAAAAGCTCTAACAATCCACAAAATGACTGACAAAGTTAGCGACTAGCTTGCAATCATAGTGGGGCAGCTAAATAGCCAGATATTTTCCCTCAGGAGTTGGTGAAGACCAAAAACAGAGCTAAAAGAGAGTGAATATTGGGCTAACATTTTTCAGGTGGACACAAGCGTTTGCCAGCAAGCCCACCAAATTAATTTGAGAGGTGGCGATATGTCAGTGTACTTTCCACCACCTGCTTTTGTTGCCCCCAAGTGGCCAAAAAAAACCTGTTATTGTCGCTTTTACCTTCAAGTGCAGTTTGAATTTTTCTTCTTGAAATTGCAGCATAAGCTATCGCTGATTTTTGCGAGAGGATACCATCCCACACCCTTCTAGTACCTGTATGTCTTTTTTTTTATGCCAAGTTTACCCAGCATGCCTTTCATCTGATAGATTGCCTCCTCAGTGAAAGGTCAAAAGAGAGCTGTGCAGAAGCTGAATAGAGGAAGCAAGATGGCTGTGGTCTCTGAACTGAAATGTCACCACGCGCACCGTACTGAAGTGACACGCCCACGCTAGATCCCCCTCGCCCTGACTGCCTCTTTAAATTATTCTGAAGCTCATGTTTTAACCACACATAAAGCTTTCACATTATTGCAGGAATCACCTCGACTGTGTCAGCCCTTAGAGGACATGCCAACTTACGCTTCACATGTTTCAGCTCATCAACTTAAAAGTGTGCAGCGTGAAACATGCATGAGACAGGAAATCCATCACAGTCAGCTTTTGGGTTGTTTTTTTTTTTTTTGGAGTTCTGGAAGTTCTGAATTGGAAATGTTCGGATCGTCTGATGAACAGTACAACCTTCAGGAGACTCTCCTTCATAAAGAATGATAACGGCCTAATTTCACACCCAAACAGGAGGAAGAAAAGCTAGAACTGTACACACTCACAGAGCTCTGACGATAGCAGCACTTTGCATCGCTGTGCTTTGAGGGCTAGATAAACAGAGTTATTGCTCTTTAGCGTTCTCAGATGTTTTCCCTGCGAACATGTTTTTTGTCTCGATTCAGTAAAACACAGCTTCTGCAGGCAGGAAGCTTAAGAAGTGCTGACTCAAGTGAGGATTGCCAACATTGACGTTAATGTGTCGAGCTCTAACACTGCCCTGCAGTTTTGACTTAGCTCTCATTACCACGGAGTTTGTCTGGAGCTGATCCGCGCTAATCCGCTGCTTTGATGTGATGTGCATGTATCTCCACTCGCTTTATCATTAGACAGTGTAGCCTCCGCTCTCTCTCTCTCTCTCTCTCTCTGATTTTAGGCAACAAACTGGAGACACTTGGAGACACATCCCTCTGACAAATTGCCTGACAAGTGTGTTTGTGTTTTTGCACTTCTTCCCTTGTGAGGGCCATTTGAGTGTCAAGTCTCGACAAGGATGAATATTCATAACACTCCGGAGTCTGAAAGTGTTGGAATAAAAAAAAAAATACACCGAGGATTTATCTGTTAGAATGAAAAACTCCCATAGACGAGTGAGACAGGGCGTGCCTCAAACACCAGTGTGGGGCGGTCATAAAATGCACCGTCACTCTGATCTATTTCATGCCCTGTTGCACAGTAAACTAAGCAAAGCAAAATGGAGGAGAGGGAGTCCGGTTAAACAGATAATCATGGCTCCGAACCATCTGAGAGGCATAGTGTGGAAACATTTAGGTTCATTGCCACAGATGGAAAAGCTGTCTGAAAACTTTAATAAATGTAGCCCTGTGGGTGGTTTCAGGTCCACACATGCAGTTTGAGATGGGACAAGCTTATATACAGTCAGACTGAACGGAATGAGATGATTTAACAAAGCGGAAGTTAAACAGAAAAATGGGAATCCATAATTAACAGTGATTTGTCTTCTTGTTCTTGACCTTTCTTCTTATCTACTGTATTATTTTGCTGCTGCAATGCACCAAGAGTCTCAACAGGGATCACTAAAACTGTTCCTCAACCTCGTCATGTTGTTCTGGTAAGTGAAACAAACATCTTCCAGACCTCAGCCAGTGTTGAAACACACTATAATCAACCTCCCATCATCTCATTTGGAAACATTCACCACATTTCCCCTTTCTAACTTCACCATTTTTACCATGTATCGTTTTTTTCTGCACACTCCTCTTTTTATCACCTCTTTCAGTTCATATCAGCTCTGCCTCTCATGATGTGTGAGCGCACTGCCCTCTGCTGTTCAACGAAATTACATCGCATATCAATCATAAATCTGACTTTACTGCGCATTCTAAACCAACATAAGTGGGACCAACTGGAAATTCGGCAGATCTGATGTTTAAGGTGATGATAGCATGACATTCATTTAGTGGTCACTATAATGGCTTACTGCATGTTCACCTATATATGTTCTTAGAAGAGCACACCAAACTGTCATTTTGCCTTCCAAACGAATCTTCATGGTCCAAAATTGCACTTATGGCCAAATGATTATTTTTATTGTAGCAAGTGGCCAAATGAAAAGTTCCCCTTTTAGCTCATTGTTTTGGTTTAATGACATCCGGCTTTACAGTTCAGTTTCTTTAATCAGCCTTGTTTCCAGCTGTTTGTGCCCAAGAGGAGCTCTAAACACCAACTGTTCGCTACCTGCCGAGCACCAAATGGCTAACAGAGCAGGTTAACTACTAGCTAACAAAGTTGAATATTTATCAGATAATTAGCTAAATATGTCTCTGGCAGAAACAAAAGCGAGAGAGAGATGGTAACCACAACACTACTGTTGTTCATTATCTGTTTAGCCTGTATCTTAAGTAGGTAGCCTAGCGGTTTGCTAACATGTTAGCTGCATCAACTGCCCTCAACCCACTTGATTCATTTGTCATTATTCTACACAGTGTCGCATTACAGTAATTCTAATGACCAGATGAATGTAAGGCCAAAATTGCCTTTTTTTGTAGTTCTGTTTTGATTTCTACCAACTCCCGAGGGAGGTTCCAGGCTCTTTATGGCGGTTAAAAGCTCCACACTGTTCACCCGCTAAATGTGTCTGTCTACGTTTGGTGCCAGGCACATATCATACAGTGAGTTTATCAGAGCTTTGTTTCCCCCATAAAAGAAAAGCTGCCTGCTGACGAGGAAGGGGAAAGCAAAGTAAAAGAGTAAAGCTGCAGGCTGTAAAACAATGAAATGTCTCTCTGGGTTCATCACTACACACCTCTTTGACTCCAGGCTACATAGAGTCCTTTAATAGAGCTGTTAATACAAAAAATATTGATTTAGCTACTCACCCATTATGACACTTGTTCTGGCTGTTACATTACTGAATGACAGCAAAAGACGAAATGGTAATATATTGGCATGTATTTTGAAATATTCAAACTTAGTTTTAACACGTTACATTTCATTTTCCAGTATGTGTCGAAATATTCCTGTTCTATGAGGGTTTTACCTCAGATGGACTGTAATGTACAAATACAAAGGCACCTGTATTTTTTCCTGACATTAAATTTTTATTGTGGTCTCAAAAAGTACAGCACAGACAAATGAAGCACAAGGTTACAATATCTAGAAGTACTTCAGGCCTGACTGCAGAATACAGAGTGCCGTATCAGTAGTGTCAATGAAAACATCCTCATGCAGATTGTGTGGTCTTATAGGCAGCTTCAAAGCAGAATATACAGCAGCATGTACCTAACTTCATCTACAGTATCGTGGGGCACACCGGCCCTTATAAGCCTAATACCACAAACGACTGGTTTATTATCATAAAGGAAACTGCATTGTATTTTTTTTACATTAGTGCAAAGCTGACCATAGCAAAGCAAAACAAAATGCAAGCAGGAGATGAAACCAGCACTGACATTCACTGAAGTAAACAGCTGCATAATACTGACGGAAAGCATCACTTCAATGGGACAAAGATATCCAATACTATTAAAACACAATCAACAGTGCAAGCATGGCCGTAAAAACAGAATCTCACATCTTCAGTTTAGTGATGAGAACGTTTGGCAGAGCTGTCAGCGCTCATGAATGTTAAATACAGCGGTCGGGTTTGGGCTTATGTTGATTTCTCTTTCAGTGGAAAATAAAAGTGGCTCAGAGCTAAGATGATAATCAACATGATGCTCCAGAGACAATGATTTTTTGTGTGTGCGTATTCTATGTTCTTGAATGGAGAGACATTTACTGCAGTGGCTTTCCAGCAGGGGGTCAGAATTGACAAGAAAAAAATATATGTTTTACTGTTTTACAAACTGTACTGTTATTCTACCTTTACTGCTAAAAATGATTCCAATAAAACAAGAGAGAAGAAATCATTTTTTGGTCGTAACGCACCAAGGGTCACAAAGTGTTGCTTCTGTTAATGCTTTTTTATATTCTAAAAGCAGGTGCTGTCTCCTTCATGCACGATCACACCATTTGAATCCGGCACTGAATTGGAAGACCCCCCACTGACAACACAAACTACTACTACCACTATTACAACTATAAAGAGAGGTGACGAAAGAATGACAGTGCATTTAATGGCCGGAGCAGAAATAAATTCCACAAATATTGAGTTCCAGGTGATAAAATTCTAATAGATTGTGAGAAAGACTTTAGCTACTGATGCTTCTACACATGCAGCATCTCTTATCACACAGCCACTGCGTCAGAAGGCAGTTTTGGAGATTATGTCCTCTTAAGGTTGTTATCTTTGAATTTAGATGCTTAGAAGTTTCATTGATTTATTGTTTGATAATGTTTGATGGGTATAATTTAAAGGTGCACTACGTATACTTTTCGTTCTTGGTTCTTCATCTTGAACTGCAGGACTTGCAGAGGGGCAATGTGCTCTTTTTGTTTTCACTCAACCAATAACTCAAAATCAAGCGGTTTTCAGAAAAAAAAATGTGCATAGTGCACTTTCATTGATTTATTTAAGGGTTGTTTCTTATAATTCATGAAGCCATAGGATGTTTTTCTATGGATGTATGCTTTATTTTCACTTAATCGAAATGTTGTGATATATTTGTATTTCATATTTGGGCAGTGACTCGCGGGTCGTCTTGGTCAGGACACCCCAACAGTTTTCGAATCATGGATGCACTATACTATCAGGATATCATTGGTACTGGCCGATAACGACTTTAAAAGGAAACATCGGCATCAGCGTGAAATGAGTTGGTACAACAGGTCTGCAGGATGACGCCTAAATTATGCGCATGCAAACACAAACTGTTGACTGAGTGGTTTTCTGATTTTTCCCTGTGAATGTCACGGTTTGCAAAGCGTTAACGTCTGCATCTGCCAATGCAATCACAATGGGAGGAATTATTATAACAGAAGAGAATTGATGTCTGCAATTAGGTGGTAATTATATGTACATATTTTGGCATTGACAATTGGCCAAAATGATTTGGATATCAACATATCTGCAAAAATCTGAATTGCGTATCCCCACATTTAATGTCAGTGGGGCTCTCTGGGCAAAATAAAGGTAAAACAAAGAAATGAACTGATAAAATATTCATGTAGTCCACAGTAGGGAGCTGACAGTGAGGTACGGAGCTCTTGCCCTTGTGTGATTACTCAGTTTGACAGTGACGGCTCTGCTGCTGTTGCGTCGACTGGCCGATCAACGCCTCCATCGTCAGCATTTCGCATTTTCACTCTCAGCTCTCTTCTGTAGCATTATTAAACACCTAATTCATTATCTGTGGAGCAGCTCTACATTTTTATGTCTTATATCTCTGGTTGTTGCTTTTGAAAGAGATAATAATGTATGCTTCTTAAAGCTGCTTTGTGTAGCATTTCTAAATAGGACTACATTGAGACAACATTCTCCATGCACTCCAAACTGCTTCTTGTCAAATCCTCCAGTCCTCGATGTCTTTGGCTTTGAAAGGACAAACATGTTTTCTGCAGCAATTCCTGCCAAATTTGGATGTTGCTAAATGCCGTAATCGCACTAATGTCTCAAATGTAATGCGGTGATATTTTACCTCGATCAAAGCGCCACATGTAGCAGCGGCAAATTAATCATCATTCCAGCTCTGAGTGAGAAACGAAAACAAATTACTCAGGCACGCGTGGTGCAAATCAATACACTTAAAGAAACGTGCAGTGTAATGAATGTAAATTATTGCTTTGGCTGATACAACAGTGGACACAGTGTCACATTCAATGGATTAAAATAGAATCAAACAATCATGAATGTGAGCGTGTGAGGAACATTCATAAACAGAATCTCTGCATGGGGTCCAAAACAAAGGCAAAAAAAAAGTTTTTGCAAACCTGGAAAAAAATGTTCAGAAAATATCTGTTTAAACCTTTTTCTGGACGAGTAAATGAAGTTGTCTGAAAATCAATCATAAGAGACGGAGCTCCGTTAGTATCCAAGCTGTGTTGTACTGAAGTATAAGTGAACATCTTTTAACAGGTTTACAAAACTTAAATTGGAGCTCACAAGAAACAAACTGCTGCTGTGATTTTAAGTTCTCCACATTCAATATTTTGGCAAGGAGAAGTCTTAGGTGTTAACGTCATGTTGACATAAAAAGTACAGTACAATCTCTGTCAATGACCTACTGTCATACAGACAACGTTCAGAGATGACCTGGCCCTTTATCGCTCGACAGCTTTTGATTGAATCTGCGCCAGAAACATTTCTTTCATTTTAAATGTACATTATATATATTTTTAGCTCTTCATTTTAAATACAAAATATTGTCTGAAAGCTCGACCAGCTAATTGCCAAAATATTCTGAACTGACGCGATCTGAAAGGGATTTTTTTTTTTGGCTGAGAAAGTAAGTTTGGTTTGTTATGAGTAAAAGCACGGGGTAGTTAACTGAGGTGTAACGGCTGTGATACAATCGTCATGAATCATTAAAGCAACGGATAACGATGAGTCGGTGATGGTGTGGTGCAGCCTCCTCATGCACAGCTACAATCGCTATGGTCATCTCTGATGCTGGTGGTCTAACGCTGCAGTGAGGGCGTAGAGGCAGTGTGTGTGTGTGTATGTGTGTGTATGTACATATGTGTGTACATATGTGTGTGTGTGTGTGTGTGTGCAGTGAGCTTTTGGCAGTGACGCGACATGACGTTAGCTGGGACTAGGTGGGCTGAGAGGGGAGAGGAAGAGAGTCTCCCCAGATGTGTCCAGCTGAAGGGGTTTTCTGATATTTAGTCAGCCTGCCAGGCATCCGGGGGAGACCTCTGAGGGTGAGTGAGGGGGTCAAGGGGAGGGTCAGGGGTGTGTGTGTTTAAAGGTTGACCAGGTGGAGGTCGGAGGCGGAGAAGTGGGGACACAGAGCCATGTCCGGGTTCTTCAGCTGTCGCAGGATCCTCCGGTGGAACTTTGCGCGGACCCGGTTGAACTCCATGATGTCGCTGGGATCCTCCTCGATCCAGAAGCGGTGGAACTCCTGCATCAGGTAACCTGCCGGGGAGAAAAGGAAAGCGTCATTAGGTTTTGATGGTTTGAGCTAAAAAAAGTGTGTTTTTTAACTGTACAACTACAAAAAACAGCACTTATCAGCTAGCCCAGATGTTCATCGGAGCCATGTACTTTTTTGAATAAAACGCATACATAAAGTTGTAAAACAAAATGTGGAGAGTCTTCCCTTTTGCCTGGTACATTACTTATTTAATCTGTATGTACAGTACGTATTGATCAAGTCTCATCCACTATCTTGGTTAGAGATGTGTCGCGTATCAGAGACGGTTTTGAATTGGACATTCGCAGTGGCTCCAGATAAAAGATACAAAGATTGGGGAAGGATGGCATTTAAGAAAGCTGGGGATTTTTTGGGGCTTGTTTGAGGCTTATGTAGGATTGTGGGCAGGAACTGCCCTAATGTACATATATCATTTCAAGGGATCTGCACTGGCAGGAAAAAGGACAATTCCTGCGCCAATACGCCGCGCCAAGATAGTGCTTCAGATCACTTTGAGCACAATCCAAAAGAAATGTGTGTTATTTCCTATGTTGAGGTTTTGTTTTCGATGTAATGGTTTGCAGTGTATCATTGAATAAAATGAGTAAAAATTCAGGTTCTGCTTTTTGTTGGTTTTAGTTGTTGTTGTTGTAGTTGAGTATTTTATGGGCTAAAATCCAATATTACCTTATAGAGAAGTTTTTACTGAGCAAAATATACAATTAGCTGAGGTTGTTCTGATGCTTTGGAAAATTGGATGATACTGTAGAAATCACAACTTTATAATGCAAAACACAAGAACATCACTTATAGAGATTAACCCACGAAAATTATCCCCTGACTGAAGTTAACTTCAGCTCATTGTTTGGTTCACTAGAGTTATCAGTTTTAACTTTGATAAATGAGATGGCGGGAACTAAAACAGGCAAGTATTTGCATCCAGCATATACTGTAAAATATAAGCAAAACAAAGAAATTGAAGAGAAAATTTATATAGCTGGACTCACAGAAGGTCTGCTGGAACTGCAGCAGGCTGGGCATCTCTGGGGCCACGTTGTACAGGTGGGTCTTCAGAGCTCCACTCACCAGCAGAGAGAAGGCCAGGTCTGTGATGTTGATGCCCACAATGGCAAAAGAGTACCTGGAAAGAGTCGATGGAAATATAAGTGTAGGAAGTTGTTTTTTGTTTGTTTGGTGGTTTTTGATGTGACCTATGTCATGTTGGTCTGCCACTGATATGGATTAAACAATCTATCTGTAACCAAACCAAGTTAGGAGTAAATATGTTTTTTGTATGCTGATGAATTAACTGTAGGCTGCTAATTTGTCTTAAGATGTGAAGGTTTTGTGTTAAAATCTAAATCTAAAAAATGAATGAAAGCTCTGTTTAGACTTAGTTTGGGGCATCCACTATAAGCGATTCCACTAGACTCCCTTTAAAAATGCTGCAACTTTGAGAGTTGTTGATTGAGGAAAAACTTAAAGAAAACTTTACAAAACGGCTACCACAAATTCTAAATGGCTCTTGCATTCTTGTAAATTCAGCATTAAATAGAAAACACTGAGTTGTTTCTTTCCCTGTAAAAAGTGTAAGAAGATCTATTTCTGGGCCTCAAGTGTGTCTAAGCTGCTGTTTGAACACATTGTTTGAACTGATTTCACTATTTACACTAAATCTATACAATTTGACATTGTAGTTATGGTAAACATGTCAAATTTTACAAATACAGTGAACAGCAACCAATATAGGCTTCTTTTTTGTCGCCTGTGGAGAATGTCACAGACTCCCTTTAAAAAATGCTCTATTTTGTGAGTTGTGGAGTTAGGAGAAACTTTCTGAACTTCATGAAATGCTGTCTCTGACAATTTTTTTATTATTTTGGCCTTCATGTGAATTCGGCAAATGCTATACAATAATAGTTTATTTCTTTCTTTGTGTCTTGTGTCTGTTCAAATGATGTACATTTATCTGCATATAGTCTCTTTGCACCTGAGAGGAGAACACTGTTTAGCAATCATGAACTATCTCTTTAATATAGACACTGTGCAGTTGTTTACAGCTTGCTGCTCTGCTGGAGTGTCCTCACATTACTGTGCGGGTTTAAGAGGATTTTGGGTGACTTTTTTCAGAGTCGGTCCTTGGTGCTTATCTGAGCTGATGCAGGCTGGAGGCAGAGAGCAGGAGGACACACAGTGGTATAACACTTGCTGCCTATTAACACACACAAACACACAGTCTCTCCTGCTTGCATTCACACACTCACAAAAAGCCTCTCCACTGCTGAAACAACTCAGTATTGAGGCCAAACCTCACGCAGCTGCAGCAGCAGTAGCAGTAGCCCAGTTTAGTCTCTTCCACACACACGTGCCTGCCATCACACAGCACATGTGCAGACACTTACCCGATAGCTTTGTCTATGTTCTTCTGCTCCCATTCAGGGTTGTTTATCTCACTGCGAAGGACACACACTCGAGTTATGAACTGTCTACATGGGTAACAACACTGAGCGCACAAAAATCTTAAAGTCGCAATGAAAGGACATTTAATGAGGTTGTTTCTGAAACGGATTTATCTCTCGTGGGAATAAAACGACAAGGTCAGAATATAACACTGGAATACAGTCTGTATAAATACAAAAGACTTAAGACTTCAGACTCGTTAATGCGCAACGTTAGATACACATACAGATTTGTCACTGAGAGCTTCAGAGCTTCTTGAGTTCCAGTCAATATTAATTGCAAGAGATCAATCACGACTGATCAACACTTGAGTTCACATCTCATCTTGAAAATTATAATTGTTAGGAATTTCCGCGAACAAGAGACAAATGAATTTCTCATTTCACTGTGACTTTAACTTTGTACCAAAGGAGCATCATTTAAAAATAGCTCTGTATCCGTTTATAACGTATTTTGCAAATTAGTTTGTTTATTTGAGGACTTTAATTCACACTATATATGGTTGAATTAGTCCAATAAGTGTATTGTGTTTTGATGGTGACAATGTAGGACAAGGCTGGTGTTATTCTATATATTAATTCATGTCCAGAAAGAGGCTGTATCACAATACTTTGTGATTTCTTGCCAGTTCCATTTGTTCCTACTGAAGATGTAAATATTTAAAAACTGGTCACAAAGCAGCGCTGTCTGTTACCATACCATGTCTTGGGCTGATAAGAGAGCAGGGTGTTTACATACACTTAAATCGTGCTGCTTTATATGCATTAAACCACAACTGCACATGATAACCCAAAAGAGAAAGCAATGAATGCAGCGAAAAAAGAATGAAAGTGAAATCAAGTACCTTGGCTTTCTGTGTGTGATCCTACAGTGCATGTGTGAGGCAGAGAAGGAGGCATGGGCAGAAAGGTGGAGGTGAAGGTGGAGGTAGAGGAGAAAAAGAAGAAGAACCTTCACTTGTGAAATGGGGCGGCTCACGGAAAGGCCAGTGAGAAACAATACAAGCAGCAGTGAATGACATCAAGCTGTAGGAATGAATATAATCAAGCAGAAATGTAGAGTCATGGGTGACCAAGTGCAGTTTGAAGTTGAAGGGATACACCAAGTCTGTCAGAAATGTAAGCTTTACATCTGCTTTAACTTCACATTTTTTTAGTTTGGGATCCTACTTCCGAAGGGCAAGCCGATCAACCAGTGTCACTTTCTATAAAAACACTTGGTGTATTCCTTTAATTCCAGCATGCTTTGCTAAAAGTTGAGAAAAGTGGCTGACGTACTTGTGCTTTGGTTGCAGGGAGTCGTGGAGCATCTGGAGAGCGGTGGCCTTGTCGTGTTCTGCGAAATACCTGCAGAGAGATGACAGAAGCTTCAAGACAAGGGAATTCAGGATGACTTAATTCGATCGCACTTGTTACATATTATCTTATCGTATCCAGTTGACTGAGAGCTTACAGCAGGTTGTGCAGGCCCAGTAGACCCATGCCTCTGAAATCAGTCTTTGGATCGCTGCCTTGGAAGCCGATCTCACACCACTGTTTAGAGATGCGGCCGGTGAGAGGTGTGTCAGGACGCAGCTCCTTCCATAGCTGCAATATATACACACACACACACACACACCACAGATTAATACACATATTTCCTGTCTGGACAAGAGATTCCATTTATAAAAAAATGAATTGGGCTGCATACATAAATAGTTGAAAAAGGCTACCAGTATGGCTAATAGTAGCATAATGGATAAACAATTGAAATAGCTACGATAGATGTGACTCAGTGGTTTACATAGATGGCTAATGGACGGACAGTTGAAAAAGTTAGCTGTTGACATGGTTAGCTAAACGTAATGGATAAATGGTTGAAATAGATAACTGAAAGTGGATTAATAATAATAGATAAGCAGTCAACATAGTTTGCAAAATAATAAAACTGATAATGATACATGGCTTAAAAAGATTGCTAAAATGGATAAACAGTTGAATAATTTGCTAAAGAAACAGATAACTTGTTGACATTGTTTGCTGACTCAAAGAAATAGATAAATAGTTAAAATAGTTAGCTAAAACTAATGGATAGACAGTTGTAAAAGGTAGCCATTGTAATGGATAAATGGTTTTAGTTATAGGTAGATAAACCAATTTTTTAAACAGTTGAAATAACTTAAATGAATGGATAACCAGCTGACATGGTAAGCTAAAAATAATAGATAAATGGTTGAATAGCTGATGGGTAAATGGTTTAAATAGGTAACTAAAACAAGTGGATTAATAATAACAGATAAACAGTTGAAATAGTTAGCAAAGAAAATAGCAAGAAAACTGTTGAAGTATCTGGCTTAAAGTAACGGAAAGGCAGTTAACATAGTTTGCTGAAAAAAATAATGGATAATTAGCTGAAATAGCTTGTGCTTAATGAATGATTAAACAGTTGAAATAGCTAACTAAAAGAAACATTTACGATCAACAGTTAAAATAGGTACATTGGTTGAAAATAGACAGCTAAAAATAATCACTAAACAGTTAGCTAACTACAAGGAATGGATAAGTAGTTAAAACAGTAACCTCAAGCTAATAGCTAAAGAGCTGAAGTAGCAACAAGTAATTGATTAATATTTAAATTAGCAAACTTTATGGATAAACAGTGGAAACAGCAAATGGGTAGCTAAATGGCTGAAATAGATTGGTAGAACATTTGGTAAACAGTTGAAACAATTTTCGAAAAGAAACAGATAACTATTTTAAATTAGGTAACTCTTAGCTAACTACAAGGAACAGATAAATTGTCAAAATAGTTTGCTAAAACTAATGGATAGATGATTGAAATACTTAGCCAAAAGTAATGCATAAATAGTTTAAAAGGATAGCTAAAGTTTATAGCTAAAGACCTGGGTTAGTTAGAATACAATTAAGAAATAAATAGCTGAAATAGCTAATGAGTAGCTAAATAGTTGAAATAGATTGCTAAAACATATGGATCAACAGTGGAAATAGTCAGAGTCGGCTAATAGATTAATAGATTAATGTTTCCTAAAGGCTAGTGGGTAAATGTTGAAAATAAAAAGCTCAAAGTGATAGCTTAAGAGTTTAAAAAGGTAACTAGAACCAATGGATAAATAGTTGACAACATGTTAACACAATTGACAGCTAAATTATTAAATAAACTGTTGAAAGCATTAGCTAACAGTTAAATAAACAGTTGAAATAGCCTCTTTGAAAAGTAAAAGTAATGGATAACGGTTTGATAATTAGCTAAAACGGAAGTTGAAAGATTTAGCCACACCGAAAGGCCAAAGTGTTTCAATAAATGGCCGTGTGGATGAATGGTTACCTGAGATGAGAGTATATCTGGAAAAAAAATGTGAATCACTAGCTTATCCTGTCAAGATTTGGAGGTAGCTGGTGCCTATGGGTAAGGCAGACTAGATCATGGACAGGTTAAATATAGACAAATGTTCCTGACAACCTTCATCAGCATCTCCTCGTGCTCGGTGTTTTCACAGTCGTATGGCTCCCTGCGCAGCTTCTCCACCTCGGCCACCAGGCTCCTGTAGCCCACGATCTGCAGCAGGCTGGCCTGAAGAGAGATGCCCAGCCTGGGGACACGCAGGGAGAGGACGGGCTGCTTGTATCAGGGAATTCAGAACCATTAATGCAGTGACCCGCCATGTGACAGCACAATCTTTTGTTCCTTGTTTCACTGTCTTGCTCAAGTGCTGAAGTTATTAATGAGGACGAAGTTTGTGTTACGTATTCACGTTCACAGCTAATCTGAGGATGTTGACACTCCAGTGACATCCTCTAATTTACCACAACACTCTCACACAAGTGAAAAGACATAAATGTGATATGAAATGTGGTTTCTCACTGTGGGTTGGTGTCAGGGTTAATCTTCTTCAAGGCCATGATGTCGTCGATAGTCTTCTCCACTTTATCAGGATGGACGCTGAGGGCAGACTGCAGCAGCTAGAGACGACAAAGATGGCAGGAACAAACATGGACAGAGAAAATTGAGCGACATAGCTGTATTATAATGGACATCTATTGAGTATATTCATAGATTTAGAGACCCGTACCTCATTCTTGGAGTACCGCAGAGATGACTCTGGAAGAAAATTGTTGCAAAGTGTAAGACGACTGCATTCAGTAGCATCAAGAGGTGCTATTTAGCTTCAGAAATATATGCTGAATATGGTTCAAGGCAGAAAATAGTGTATAGTGGTTTGCTTCCACGTCAGAAAAAAAAGATCACTGTGACATTATAAGATGAACATCTTTTGTTATAACAAAATGGTTTTCACGTAATGCCAAAACAAAATTACGATAAACTTTTCTTGTTATGTATATTGTTACAAAAAGTTTGTATGTTGTATTTACTAAAATATCTCGATATGACGTGAAAATATCTGACATTTTTAATGTTATGATGTGATAGTGATCCACTTTTCTTAATCTCGTGTGGTCGCAACAAGCTTCCGTAACATACAAACATGCCAATTATTGTGAAAAACGCGTTCAAGGAATTTACTACCACAAGGAACAGGAATCCCGGTTGACATAAAACGGATGGATGGATGAAAAGCAAATGTTTTTTTTCATTTCCAAAGTTCCTCTTAAAGCCAGGATAATAAAAATGAGTTACATACAATAAAATCCAATGCAAAAATATTGACTTTGATGCATACAGTCATTTAATGATCACAGCAAATTAAAGTGTTAGACAGCAGGCAGGCAGGCAGGCAGGCAGGCAGGCAGGCAGTGTGTGGGCCTACCTATCTTGAGGGTCCTGCGGGCGCCATGCTTGTTGTTGTAGCAGATCCGCTGCAGCTCGCAGCGGCCTGTAAACTTCCTGGCGACAAACTTGAGGCCCCGCCACAGACATTTACAATAGAGGAACACGAAGAACTGGGTCACCACTCTGGAGAGGAGAAAACAGGAGGGATTAGATCGAAAAAAAAAGACAGATGTTGTGCATTGTATGTATGGATTTCCATTTTTTAACAGCAAAGAGTGATGTTCTTTTCTCAGATCCAGTTCTGATCTAGTATTTCACATAGAAGCTGCGACCAACTTTGTGAAGCAGAAATGGTTCTTTCACCCATTTCCTTTCTTGTTTATCATCATGTCATTCCTCCAATTTATCCTAAATACCTCGGCCTAAAACCACGTCTACACTGAGCTGTTAAAATGGTAAACACATATATTTCCTCTCCATTTTGGCCCTCCATCAGGACTAAAACACCTAATTGTGTGCATAAAATGGAGAGCAGGGAGGACGATATGAAGTAAAGAAAGTCATAAAAACTGCTTCTTGTGGAGCAGGTTGGACTTGCAGCCGATCAAAGCGTGCTATTTTTACAGGTGACACTGAGAATGAAATTGGAGATGTGTGTCTTGGGAAATGTATAGTGACCCATTAAGAAACCAAATGATTTCCAGCCTTCACCAGCTTCGCTCTGCATACGCTCAATGTTATTTTAATGTAAGACCTTCAGTCCTGTCACTTGACGGCCTTCGATTACTAAATATCAAAGACAGAACACAGTCTGTACAAAGTGCCAGTGGAAACTCAGATTTAGGACCCAGATGTGTTTGTTTGGTTGGTTTCTCGTGCATTATCGGGGCTAACGTTGGCAGTGAAGCTGACAACCTGCACTCCAGATAACCTACAAATCCCCCTCTGTGAGCCACGCAGACAGGGCATCATTTTCCGTTTGCTTTTGTGGCATCGAGTTTACAAGCTTTAAAATGCAGAAATAAATCCTTAAGATGCTGAGCGATCACAGCATAATATCATCTCACCTGTCAACAAAAAA
>CAEMYA010002117.1:134704-145918 GCA_903131615.1 Diplodus sargus | reverse complement strand
CAACCTATTGATGGCTCAGATTTCAAAGATATCTGTGTATTCCCACAGCTGACCAGCCACACCCAGAGGATCAGGAGATAGTGAGAGATGAGTGTGATTCAGCAGTAACTGGAGCTAAGCTGCTAAGCATGGTATGTCAAGTTCTGCTTTGTCCAGATGTGTCATTCATGAACAGCTACCTGAAGTTGTCATGTACTCTCATACATGATTTCCTTTAAAAAAGGATGGTCCAATTTTGCACAAAGTGTATGCTATTTATTTGCTAATACACAGCAAACCCTACACTTGAACATAGACAGTCTATTCTTTAAATCTCAGCCGCGGTCGGCTGCGTACGTGGCATTAAACTTCGCTATGCCATGGCCACCCCACGCTAGCTTTGTGTCCCATCTTGGCCACCCCAGGAAAAATGTACTGTATACGCCACTGGTCTTGACCAGGTGGCGATGTTGCTGCTGCCTTTCAGGCGCATCGCCTCAAGCCTCCAAACGCACCACCTGCTCCTGTTGTGCCCCTTCCTCCTCCTCCCCCAACTCCATCTCCGTCCACCTGCTCCACTAGGAGCACATCGTGCATTGCCACTCCCGGACCCTCACGGCTACGGCGGGCGCGTCGCATATCAGAGGGAAAAAGAATGAGTTCTTCTGTTTAAATCTCAACTTTTTTGTATGGTTTGCAAAAACGGGAGCTGCTTCCTTGTAGATGAGAGAAGCAAAGTGTATGCACGTTGAGCACACGCTACATTATGGCCAAGCATGCGCCCTTAAAATAGCATCTGAATAAGCGCCACTGACTTTAGACCAGGTTTTTCCTTCTCTGTTGCGGAAGTGTTTTCTGAAAGGGCAAAATAGCACCAGTGAACGTTTGCGCCGGAACACGCCTCCTCTTTTCGCTGAACCGCCCCCGGGGGCGCAAAGTCATTCCCTAATTTAAGGACGCGTGTCTGTGGAGGGAAAATTCCAATGTGCGCCGAGTGCAAAATAGGAATTATAAAGGCGCCAGTGTACAAAGTCACTTGCACTTAGTGCAAGATAGAGCGCTAAATCTAAAAAGATGTTCATCATGTCTGTATGTTCAGTCATGACTCCGAGAACATGAGCAAATGCTGATGCAATTATTCCAAAGTACCTTAAAGGAACAGTTCTGAGAGAAACTGTCTGAAACACTCAACTATCCACATGTTGAGACAAACCTTTACCTCAGCTGATGAATAATGTGTCTGTGCTGTCAGTAATCAAGATTCAATAAACTTCACATACACATAGTTACAAAACCTTACCTTTGCTTAGGGGAACAATGAAAAGAAACAGTCGCATCCATCCTCAGTGAAGAGAAGTCCAGTTTTTCAGCTGCTGAGAAGCCAGTGTTGGATGTCCTGCTGCAGCCGGACTGTACTGAGGATCTCCCACTGTTTCCTTACTGGTTTTAAAGTGGCTCATTACCTGTCAGCTGACTCCACAGAAAAAATCAATTGACTGTCCAGCTGCTTAAAAGTGAAACTATCCATAGCACTGACAGTGCAAAAAAAATCTTAGGTTGTTTTATTATCCTAAACCATGTTGTGTGTGCACCGCAGGGAGTATCAAACAGGTGCTTGTTAATGTGTTATGTTTACCTCAAATAAACTCCTCGTTGATATTAGGTTAGAGGTCATATTTCAAGTTTCACACAATTATATAAATTTCAGAGCATTTTTTTTCGTGACTTATCTTTCTGCCGTCATTGAGTCAAGTCACAGTTTCTCATTACTCCCATTTATATGTTTACATGGGGGTCAGGGTTTTCTTGGAGGACCACACATTCTCGGCGCTACGTGCAAAGAGCCCTAGTTAACCTGTAATACAGCCTACTACTTGTGGTTTTCTTTTTCTGGTTGCCTGCAACTGCATGACTGACCGCTGCCGCCAAGCTAGCCCTAAACAACCAGCGTTATGTCATAAACGCTAAATTGTTTTTAAAATGAGCTCAGGTACAACATGTGTCATTGTGGGTTGCCTCAATAATTTGTGAAAATTGAAGTTTTTTTTCAGAAACATCTCATGTACTACATCAACAACTTAAACATGTCCGTGCTCTGCGCCCTGTTGAAGAGCGCCATCTCTAGGCAATCGGAAGTGAGTGAGCCGTATTAGATGAACGCAAAAAGTTGATGTGCAAACAGCCCATTTTCCTTTGCTTAAGAAGTGGTGTCCGCATTCTCCTGTGTGTACACAACGTTTATCAATGAGGCCCCAGGACCATTAATCAATCAGGAGTGAGTCAGAACGTATGTATTTAATCCCCAATCAAATATGTTAAAATATGTTAAGAGTGAAAACACATTTCTCCCACAGATACTTCTACTGTCCATGCACACAGATGCTGATAAAACAGCATGACTATTGCCCAGGTGTGAAAAAGGCCACTCTCAAATGTCCACCAGAGCTGTCTCCTGGCTTATGACCCTGGTCATATGTGTATATGTGTTGCCAAGTTTGTATGTATCTAAGATTGGTGTGTTTGAAGTGAAGTAGAAACAGCTTAGGCCTCCTGATTGGTCCTCTTGGGCTGACTGCGCCTTCTGGATTGGACCAGAGAAATGACAGCAGCTTTCTTAAACCCCAGCTGATGACAGTCCTCACCCTCTTCTCCTTCCACTTCCAAGAAACATGCAGCATGTTGTTCTGTATGAGTGTTCAGTAAATCTGAATAACTAGCAGCAAGCCTGTTGAGTGATTTGTAAATTGTGTTAGTAAGTAAGTACGTTTTTGACAAATTGAATTGGACAGTTTGGTGTTGTGAAGAGCTTGTGAAGTGTACTACTCGCCTTCAAAGCCAAATAAACTGCAACTTTTGGGGGTGGCTGTAGCGTAGGTCATCTAGTAATCGTAAGGACGTTGATTCTGTTGTGCTGCTGACTTTTCTTGGGAGTGGGAAGAGTGTGGAGTTACAGTTGAAAGTGAAAGTGAAACTGCTGAATCTACAGACAGGATGAGATGAGATAATGGCTTTGCAACACGACCACAGGCATTACTCACACTGGGGATAATAGGGACTTCTCCATACCCTTGTTTTATTCTAAGATGTCTATTATGGAGCTGTTCGTTTAACCAAAGAGGCATCTCCTCTCATCTTCTCACATGGTTTAATGTCAGTAACCGAGGGGCTCAAAGAAATTAGAATATCCAAATATTCTCAAAAAGTCCCAAAAATGAGCTTAGATTTTTACATTTTCTCTCCCAGAAATATGCCAACCGATGAAACAAGTGCTGAAAGAGAAGTTTAAAGAAATATTATGAGATCAGGATCTCGTGATTATGAGAAAAGATCTCGTAATTATGAGAAAATCCATCAACAGCACCGTTAATACATATTCCATGAGGTTTCAGTATAGACTGGGCTTTCCGCCTGAACAATCCTAACGACTTCAGATGCCTGCGCAGTGTTGACATATACTAATAGTAATACCATCCTCATTTTTAAGAAACATCAGTATTTCCGAGTCCAATTTTTTTTTTATCCAGTGATTGCAATGTGCTTCCGTACTTATAGCCAAAATGTTTAGTCAATAAATCAATCAATCAGGTCCAGCTTCATAAATGTAGTGATTTATGCCTATTGCTTATGTAAATACTTTTATAAGAATCATAGTTTCAGTGCAGGATTTTTTTAAATAGAAGTATTTCTACAGTATGATATTAATCATTTCCCCCCTTGAGAGATAAAAATTTCCAGCCGCTAGCTTATGTAGTTTTAACAACCTCAGAAAAGCCTGCACGATAACAATATACTGCAGTCTATTATTACTCCATACACAACTACTGTAGACACTACACACACATTCTACTTGAAAAATAAAAGAATTTGTTTTAAATGTTTTATAACATTTGTTGTGGAGTAATTTTGTACACTTTGTCTATTTAAGGGAAATCGTATTTAATTTTTTTATTGTAGTTTTGTCACTGTTCTGTTCTGAACAAAAACGTTTGATAATAAAATATTTAATATTTACATATAAACTTTGACCAAATTCTGTCCTGGGTTTTAGCTAATCAATAATCTGAAGGAAAAATCCCCAAAACACTTAAAGGCCATAAAAATTCATTCAGATTTTGCAATTTGATGATGCATCTTATTAAAAAGTATTGGTATCGGCAATACTGGCCCTGCTTTACTTGGTATCGGATCGATACTAAATCTTGCAGTATGGCCTAACACTAGTACTGAGGACCTGCCACTGTTTCCTTAATGGGTTTCATACTGGCTCATCATCAGTTAGCTGACTCCACAGAACAAATCAATTGAAAGTTGAAAATGAAACTATCCACAGCACTGACATCATCAGCTGCTGTGTCCAGACGGGAGCCAGCATTTATTATAATGGACCATTTTTGAGGGGTTATTTTGCAAAAACATATCTTTGAGCCTTCCAAGCCAAACAAACTGTACGGGGGAGGCTGAAGCTCAGGAATAAATAGCCAGATATGTACATTTACACTGGTTAAAGTAGAGCATAGTTCCTGTAATAGATATCATGTTCAAAAGTACAGTCTGTATGAATTTGCCACCTCAGGTGTCCAATGAAAAAATACAAATGTAGTTGTACCTTTTCACTTCCAACGCAAACAAAACAAAGAGGTACAATTAAACTTTCACATTTATAATAATATATACAAATTCTTCTTTTACTGAAATTATCTAAATAAAATCTAAAAAGACAAAACATAAAATAAAAAAGGATAGGGACTAAAAATAGAATAAGACTGCAATGTTAACTCTAACATGTACTGAATATACACTAAACAATATACAGTAATTTATTGTGTGCATTAAACACTGAAAGTAGATATTGCTAAAAGCTGCACAATAAGGTGCAGAATGGTTTAACTTTAAACAAAATAAGACTTTGAGCATGAATTTTAAAAAATGCCTGCAAGTGAGATAATTCATCATGATTACTGTACAGGGGTGATTTGGACTGGTCACAATAAAAGGCTACTTTAAAATGTCCATTCGACTGATCATTGTAACAGCTTATTGTAAGCCCTGTCCATATAATTTCCAGGAAATTGAGAGTACATCCAGCCAAAAATTTGGTCAGATTGTAAGTGAAACTATCCACAGCACTGACAGCATCAGCTGCTGTGTCCAGACGGGAGCCAGAATTTATTATAATGGACCATTTTTGAGGGGTTATTTTGCAAAAATAGATCTTAGGATGTATTTAACCTATAGCTCTCTCTCTCTCTCTCTCCCTCTCTCTCTCTCTCTCTCTCTCTCTCTCTGTGTGTGTGTGTGTGTGTGTGTGTGTGTGTGTGTGTGTTTGTATTGTTATATTTGTGTTGACAACCCACCTTTCTTGACATTTTTACTTGTGAGCACATTTTGCCTAGTCCACACAAAGAAAATTCTAGGATGAGCTCCTTTGACCCAAATGAATGCTGTGTATATTTCTCAGAAGAAGTCTCCAAAAATATAGGAAAAAAGTGTGTGTTTGCCAGTGCTCTTGGGCTCCTCCTATTGACTGCCAATACTACATAATACCACTTACACAAATAGACCATATAGTGTCATTGCTACCAGTCTCAGAATGCAACTTGGTACGTTTATTTAAGTGCAGCAGTTCAAGAGAAATTAAAGGTACTTGTCCTAATGTCTTTTCTTTTTATGCCTCATTGTATTTGTATTCCACTACATCTCAGAGGGAAATATTTGTAGTTTTTACTCGACTACAGTAATCTTACAGCTCTGAATAGTAGTTACTTTACAGATAAAGATTTTTTGAATACAAAACATAGGGAGGTTGTTAGATATTATGTTTATAAATAATATTACCTGACAGCAGCCTGTAGCTGTAGGCAAGGATAGCTGAAATGTTTGGTCCATGAATCAAGTAATTGATTGACAGAAAATGAAATGGTAGTTTTTTGATAATAGTCATTTCAGCATTCCAGCTTTATGAATGTCACGATTTCCTTCTTGTTTGTGTAATTATTTTAACAGTTTTTCTGAGAAAGCTGTGTATTACTCTCTGCCCAAAGTGAGCCATGTGGGCCAAAGGTGGCAAGACACATAGCTTTATTTGGCAGACCAGGTGTTTACAGTAAAAATAAATGAATGAATGATGCAAATAATACATTAAAAATAGATTCTGCCAGTAGAAGTGGTAGAATCTAGCGTGAATAATCCTCTCATCAGCAGTCCAGATCATAAAAATAAACATTCTGATTAATATGGGATGGTACTGGTGGGTGAAATAATACATCATAAGCATGGAAAACATTACATTACATTACCTACACCAACAGGTTAAGAGAGCTGTGCCCAATTATGCATGAGACAGCTTATTGACATAACTAAGTGTTTGATTGATTGAATAATCTGCCAGCAGACACTGATAGGGATCTGATGTCAATGAAAAACAACGAGCCATCCGGTCACTTGGGATACTTTCCAATAACCAGTTAACAGATAAGATAACAGTTCAATTTTAGATCATAGTCTTGCCATATATCATTAAAAACAAAATGGTATTCCACTCATGTCAACCATTTAAGGCCAAATCCACATTAGCCAGGTACAATCAACAAACAAACAAGGGTTTACAACGTTTTGCTATCTCACAAATTAAGTTTCTGGGTGGTCGACCGCTGCACCCATTTTCATTTAAAAAAAACAACTAATATTGTCATTCCAAACTGTCCAGTTGGGAAAAGATGTATTAAGTGTCCATTTTCCATGATTTTGTTATCTAATTTAAACTTGGACCATGTAATATAATAGAGGAGATAAGAGGTAATGTGCAGGCGTATTTCAAAGATTTAGCCAAGAAGAATAAAAACACCATAAAACATAAACTTACAGAGCTTCTGTTTGGATCAAAATTTCAGACTGTAACCTGACAAAAGAGCCCAAACCATGTTTCCTAGTATTTTTGCCAACATACAAGGATCTTTAAAAAAAAAAAAACATGATATTTATATGTACAGTTATATTATATTTGTCTGGCAAGGCACAGAGGAACAATAAACATCTCACAGAGCTGGTGCTCATTTCAAGGCTAATTTATATATATTGTGAATAATCCAGGCACAAAATTATTTATGTCTACGAATAATATATTATTAAGAACTACAAATTTACGAACCAGAAGAACTGAAAAAATATCCATCCAGATTTGCCAGTGTAGTGTAAAAAAAAAAAGACAGAATAAAAGAGACGACTGCCACATTTGAAGTATTCATGAAGTCCTTATTTGTGTCCTCTCCTAGACAATTTGTATTCCATTGTTGAACAGCAGGCTCAGTGTCTGTACTGTGTGCACAGCACATCACTGTCATCGCTAACCCAACGGTTACTTTGGTGATATGCTGCCCTCTATGTTTGGAGTAATATTTGACAGGTAGCCAATTCTTACATACAGCACCTTTGAATATCATACAATATATCATCGCTGTTTTAAAGTAACTCTAAACCACCTAAATATTCAAATCAATTATTTCAAGGTTAGTAAAGACTGAGCTACGTTGTTTGAGCGCAATGACTGACATAGTCTGCCCCTGCGGTGTAAAATCTTACAAAACATGGCTGAACTGAACACCCACTCCACTTCGAAGGAAACTACACTGCTATCGGAACGCAACTTATGACTTCGGAGCCGGGCATCAGCAACTGGTGAAAATTTTCGACCAAACCAGAGGGGATTGAGGAAAAACAAAGTAGACTGTGTTGGTGAGTTTTATTTAGTTTATGTCGAGTTTGTGCGTTTTAAACGTTTAAAGTTAATGAGCCAGTAAGCTAATACCTCTTGCTAACTTCATGCTAACTTCAGCACTCTCCAAACTGAGTTACCTGAGATCACAGAACATAAGAATGGTTTTAGAAAATAAGATTTATTGATTTAACCATTTCTCCAAGTTGCTTAATGTCGTAAGTTAAAGTGTTCTGGAATACAAATTCTGCATAATTTTACTAGGGATGTCAGTAATTATTAATTGATGCCATTAAGATTTTCCTCAATTTATAATGTATTACCCGGCAATCAGGGATGGGCACAAATGTATCAAAAAGTATTGGTGGCCTCAGTATTGGTTGGATTCAGTGTTAACTTTTCTCAGTAGATACCGCAGTTAATGCAGTAATCTTTTAAACATAATGAGTTACTTTAAAAAAGTAATGTTACCCAGCACTAGTTGGATTTTGTTGGGCCAGTTGTTGAATAGCGACAGACAGGAGCTTCATGATAAAAAATGTAGTCATTCTTTTGTGTGATTTGGTTTATCACTCAAGTAACTTCATGTCTTTTATCTGTTTTTTAACTCCTAATGTAGCCTGCCTTGCTTTTGCATCAAACAAGGACTAATTCAGATTCAGACAACTTTATTGGTCCCAAAGAGAGCACTTCATTTACAGCTTACCCCATCCAGAATCACTTATGAAACATCCATTATGTTACATGTCACAAGTACAGATCAACAAACAAAACACAGGTCATCAAGGACAGCAAGATAAAGAGCTATGGTAAAAGAAATAGCAATAAATTAGTAACTAAACACACAGTTCAGACATCTAAAATAATGCAAAAGGCACAGTCATAAAAAATGTCATTTAAAATGGCTACTGTCGGAATTTAGTAACCTGATAGCAGAAGGAATGAAAGACTTGGAGCATCTGTTAGTTCTGCTCGAAGGCACACAATAGCGGCGGCCTAAAGGCATTACTGTGAACTCAACAAGATAAAACGTGATCAGGTTGGCTGATGATATTCTTTGCCTTCATTTTCACCTGATTCTCCCAGAGCAAACACAAGTCTCACTACCTGTCTCCAATGATCTTGGAGCAGACCTTAACAATGCTGTGCAGGATGTTCTTGCCCAGAAATGATACAAATGTCTGTGAAGGATAAAACCCACATCAAGACTGATTTACATTAACATTTACATTTAGGGCATTTAGCAGACACTTTTGCCCAAAGCGACTTACAATAAGTACATTTGTCACAAGAAAGAAACCACAACATATCACCGGCAGTAGAGTAAAAAAGAAAAAAACCCAACAATTTTCAAGCCCTCATCTGAGCATCGTAGCTCCTATTTATCAAGGGTACTTAAAGTGCACAAGTGTTACAATTTAAGTGCCAAGGATAAGAACATGCAGGTGCATTTTAATTTTTGTATTTTTTGGGAGGGAGATTTGGAGGGAGCAACGCTACTATTCGGGGTCGAAGTGAAGTCGGTAACAAGTGAGTTATGAGTCTTTTGCAGAAGATTATGAGTGATTCTGCTATCCTGACATTGGTCGGGAGTTCGTTCCACCACTGAGGTGCCAAACCATGGTGGTCAAACCCGCCTTCATGTAAAGTATGGAAAAGATATGGTCTGCTAGTTAACAAATAGCTGATACTATCTTTTCAATTCAACTGGTTTCTGCTTAACTTCTGCTACTGCTTGTTCCCATCTAATTAAGTGAGTTTTTTTGCAGCTTAATTTCCAACTAGTTTTTGCAAAATTTTTGTAGGTCACTTCACTCAGGTATGCTTGTAAACCTGAACTCATTAGTAGTAGTTGCAATGTATTTGCTAGTGTATCATTGTCTCAAAATAAAAAGTTGGAAGGTCAGTGCATCAACTCACTTCAGTTCACTGGCCTGCTGAGAGGAAGTAAGACAGAAACTAGCTGGAAATCAAAATCACATGATCAACAGAGTTGGAAGTGAAAAAGCTATTTATAAATGCTTTTTGGAAAATGGAGAAAATATATTCATAAAGTAATAGTAGAGTAACTTTCAATACATTTTAATACAATTATTGTGATAATTAAAACATTACCATGGACTGTAAAACAAAGTGACTCCACCTTTTATGACTAATTCTCAATGCTCCAAATTAATTTCATTCATCACAGGCATGCCAAAATGTTTAAGAGGAAAATTGTTAGAAATGCACAAATGTGCAGTTGTAAGACTGCAGGAGAATCTACATTTCATCACCTCTCAGTTCTCTTACTTCACTTGTGTCTCACTTCTAAGCTCAGGATAGGTTGACAGGTGTCTGTCATCGATGCTGTGATGGCAACTGGACCATTCATGCGATCAATTTCTTTGCCTGCTTTTTCTCTGGTAAACATGTTGCCTGTGTCGTAGTACATCTGACAATAAAGATCATGATCACATGCTCTGCTCTTATCAAAGACTCCCACTGCGTACCAGTTGGAATATCTGATGTAATTAGAGGGCACAGAGAACATGACAGCTATTCTTCCAGCGGTCTGTCCTGAAGATTTGTTGTCGAGATCATAGGTGAAGACACCAACAGCTCCTCGAGCAGTGCCGCCAATGCCGCCAGTTTTGGAGAACAGAGCCCTCCCAGATGAAGATGGCTCAATCTGAAGCGGCAAAGGTACGGCACAGAACCCACTGTAGATGTAAACACTAGAAAAAGTAGAAAAATATTAATACATTCTGTGTATGGAAAATATATTTCAGTGGAAGAAAGAAAAAAAACTGCAGTTACCCAGGATAACGGAGGGTGTAGTGAGAGCTGTTATTTGTGATCTCAATGGTACACTGACGGTGCTCTGCAGGTACTGAATCTCCTGAACCCATAGCACTGGCAAGTTTCTCCTTACTCCAGTCGAGGGTCGTCTAAGGACAGAGTATGTCGTTCACTGTACAGATTGTAAAGCCCATTGAGGCAATGTGATAGTGATTTTTGGGTATATAAATAAAACTGATTTGATTTGATTTCACTGACCACATTAGTGGAATGAGACGACCTGTGTAGACGGACAGGAACAAAACAAACCCTTCAGTAGTGTTGAGTGAGAAAATATGAAAAAAGTGTAAGTCACATTTAATCTAAAAAGATCTGCATCATGTCTGTATGTTCAGTCATGACTCCAAGAACGTGAGAAAATACTGATGCAACAATTCTTAAGTACCTAAAAGGAACAGTTCTGAGAGAAACTGTCTGAAACAGTCAACTATCGACATGTTGAGACAAACCCTTTGTCAGGCTCAGGCAGAAATTGAGGACTCAGATGCAGGAGGACAGTTGTACAGACAGGCTTTATTTTTAATATAGCTTCTCTGTAGACAGAGTGATAAATGAAGCAGCTGAGAAACACTAAATGTCCAGCAGACAACTAACAACACAACACAAAAGGAAACAAAGGACGCTCCCGCAGGAGGAAAAGAGAAGCTACACTAATCTTGGAGAACTCTATGCTATGAAAGTTT
>CAEMYA010002117.1:95404-130186 GCA_903131615.1 Diplodus sargus | reverse complement strand
GAGAACTCTATGCTATGAAAGTTTATCAAAATAATAATCACTCCAAAAGGGAGGAAAGCTCACAGGCTATGAAAATCTCTACACTAAAATAAGGCTGTAAAACTTTTAAAGAACAGAAAACGCTCCGGAAAGTAAAACACTATAAAACTTAAACTGATAAACAAAACAAATCTCTGACCAAAAACGTTATCAAAATCAAAATCACTCTACAACAGAGGAAAACTATATGCAAAAACAAAACTTGGCAATACTCAACTTTCTTTGGATCAAGGCTGTGATAAGGCTGGATGCAATCGACGGAACGAACGAAATACTCTAGCAACAAGACAGGGGAAGACAAAGACTATATACACACATGAGGGGAGGGAGCACAGGTGGAAACAATCAAGGATCAGGGGAGACGCCAGACCGGTGACACAAGAGGAAGGGCAAGTGACCTGAAACGAGAGGAGAGTTACTTTTCAAAATAAAACATGAAATTCACAAGACAAAAACCCAAGACAGGACATCCCTCACCGCGGTGTGACACCCTTCAAGGATTCAAGAAACGTAATTTCCCATCACATGCTGACAAAAACTTACCTTTGCTTAGGGCGACGACAAAAAGAAACAGTCGCACAGATCCTCAATGAAGAAAAGTCCAGTTTTTCAGCTGCGGGGAGGAAAATGTTGGATTTCTCTCTGAGCTCTGTGTATTTATACCTGCTGCAGCCGGAATGCACTGAGGACCTCCCACTGTTTCCTTACTGGGTTTCATATTGAGTCAGCACGGTCAGCTGACTCCACAAAACAAATGTTTCAGTCTTTATTTCTCCTTTAACATAAATATGAGCACAAACACCCTGAAAATAATAATTGGAAAAATGCTATTTGCCACAAAACCAGCTCAACTGTAGAAATGCTTTTGAAAGAAATATAAATGTATTATTCTTTACATTTTTCCTTCAAAACCAAACAAAACAAAGACTATAACAAACAGCACTTGGGATCAATTCATGGATCATTTGTTTCACATTTTTGCTCATTGATAAAAATGAAATCATTAGTTTGTGGGATTTGATTTATCACTCAAGTAACTTGATGTTTGTTTGTTTTTTTTTTTATCTGTTCTTTTAACTTCTTATGTAGCCTGCCTTGCTTTTGCATCAAACAAGGATTCATTCAGATTCAGACAGCTTTATTGATTTCCAATGTGTTACATGTCACAAGCACAGATCAACAAACAAACACAGGTCTGTGAAGGACAGCAAGATAAAGAGCTATGGTAAAAAAAAAAAATCACAATAAAATAATAACTAAATACACATTTGAGACATTTAAAATCATGCAAAAGGCACAGTCATTAAAAATGTCATTTAAAGTGACTACTGTTGGATTTTAGTAACCTGATAACCAGAAGGAATGAAAGATTTGGAGCATCTATTAGTTCTGCTCGTCACATGATAGCGGCAGCCTGAAGTCATTACTGTGAACTCAACAAGACAAAACGTGATCAGGTTGGCTGATGATATTCTTTGCCTTTATTTTCAACTGATTCTCCCAGAGCGAACACAAGTCTCTCTACCTGTCTCCAATGATCTTGAAGCAGACTTTGACTGCGACTTCGAAGGAATACAAAACGCAAAGTAGGGGTGTGCATTGGCACTGCCCTCACGATTCGATTCGATTACGATTCACCAGGTAACGATTCGATTCAATTCGATTCTACGATGCATTGTGATGCATCAAAATTCTACTGCACACAACAAGGAACATTTTTTATCAGTCATGAGGCAATACAAGCAGTCAGATATTGAACAACAGATTTTATTGGCTGCTATGTGTGTATTATCACTCTCCTGTTTCCCCAGGTGTTCCCCTCTGTTAATCCAAACTCGCGGACAGTTTATAATCATATGGATGCTGTTATAATGTGTAGTGATTGAGATCCTGACCCACCAAACATCCTGGAAAGTGACTTAAGTTTGTTAAGTTTTTTGCGCCCCTAACCTAACCCGCATTGCAATGCATCGCCGAATCGATTATTGTTGACACCACTAACGCAAAGTATTGAGTATGAGTATTCCTGCAGACGTCATTGCCTCCGATGGAATAAGTGGTCCGGGGACACTTTCTCTTCGTCTGGGGCTTTTTGGTGGATGTAGTCATGTCCGAAGTAACTACTGTGCGTCTGTTTGCCCAGAGATGTCAAATTATTCGCATGTCCTGCCACTCTCTTTCGGCAGCTAGAGAATCAAACCAGTGCACTCATCAGAATTAGAAGTGAAATCGGCGTCGGAATAACCAGAAGTATCCGGCGTCTCGCAAAAGTACTGCCATAGATTTGCGCTGTAACAGCCACGATTTAGCTCTTCTGCAATGCATTTTTCCCTGTCCATCTTCATTCAATGATGAAATCACATGCAGCTTCCAGAAGTGGCAGAACTTATGCTAGGGGGCTGCATGAGTAGCCATGCGGTTCGCTACTAATGTGCACCTGATTGGCCGAAAAAAAGAAAAAAAAAGCCTGTGAATGGTCAAAGGTAGCCAGTATGCAAATTAACTGTATCACCACACACGCCCACCAATACGCCAGCATTTCCTGAAACTCTACCCGATTTCAAACACAAAATGTATACTTTTAAGGCAACCAAAACTGTTATCTGAAACATGAAGTGGCTTCTTCATGATCTCAAATTGCACATTCTGCAAAAAAAACGAAAATCACTAATTTAGAAAAAAAAAAAGATTTCTTAATCTTTTGAATTTCTCCCAGCCGACTTGCTGCTGGTTTTGCCGTGGCGCGTCACATTTGCTGCTGTATTGTTTTCTCAAAGTATAAAAAGTTGGAGGGTATGCTGCATCAACTCACTTTAGTTCACTGGCCTGCTGAGAGGAAGTTAAACAGAAACTAGCTGGAAACTACAATCTCATGATCAACAGAGTTGGAAGTGAAAAAGCTATTTATAAATGCTTCACTAACACAGACCACGCTAAATACTGATATGAATTTAGAAAGCTTTATTGAACAGTATGAATATTGTAGAATCGACGATGTGTAAGAGGATGGGGGGTTGGAGGGTTGAAAGGTAAGGGTCGAGGGTAGAGGGATGAAGGGATGGGGGTCGAGGGATAAAGGGATGGAGGGATGAAGGGATGAAGGAGGAGTCGGGGTTGTAGGGTGTACAATGAGGGAGGAGACTGGTGAACCGGTGTAGGTTGGTGGCGGTGGGATGTGAGTGAATCTGGGAAGCCGAGACTCTGGGTGGGGGAGCCGTCTCCATGCTTCCTCTTTCGGGAATGATCCCCAAGAGGACTTCAGGCGGAAAGGTGCGCGTGGGCATTTCTAATGTCGTTCAGGTTGTGGCGGATGTACGTGAGATACGCAGGGGAAGACCAACAGCCGAGGATTTTTATGGTATGGTCGGGGATTCCCTGTGTGGAAGCAGTGGAGGCGGCTCCTGACCGGAATAAAGCTCGGGGGGTATTCCAGATCTGGAGAGAATTTGACGGAAATGTTGGTGAAACCAGAATCGTGTTGCAACTTGGCCTGTTTCTGAGATGAACAGAGGGTCTTGGGAGGAAGCTTGGTTGGCTAGTCTCGAAGTGACGTAGTTGCGAATGGGTTCTTATGGACTTAAGAAAGAGTCTAGGCGGAAGAGGTAAATGGGTTGAGGTTGGCCGGACTGGTTGGTCTTGCTGAGTTTGAGATGGAAGATGAGGGTGTCAGCGGACTGGATGGAAATGTCGGATAGAGAGGCGCGTCGAGTATGTTGGTAGATGAGGGATGGAGCGGTGAATTCTGAGCAGCGCAGGAAGCCGTAGAAGGCCAATAAGAACATGGATTCTAGGACTTTGTCGATGGGTGGAGACAGATAGCCAGAGCGGAGAGTACTAATGCAGCGGGCGAGGAGGTCTGAAGTGAGGGGCAAATGTTTCGTCATGGGACGAGGTTCGGCCTTACATAGGCCTTTCAAAAGCATGCTTATGTGTGAGTGGGATGAGGCTGGACATGGGGCCCCTGAGGAGAGTTTAACGAAAAAGTTAATGGTGCTGATGTAGACCTGGATGGTGGATGATTTTATCTTGAGTATGGAGAGGAGGTGTGACAAGAAGGAACGACCTTGGGGGATGATACGGATGGCATAGTTGAGGTGGCCTAGCAGCGAGAGTAGTTGCTGTTTGGTGCATGTGTGAGCCAGAAGGAAGTTTGAAATGAGTAGGGCAATCCGGTGGGTTTTCTCTGGAGGCAGGGATGCTTGGAGTAAAACGGAGTCTAGGGTGATGCCAAGTAACTCCAAGGAAGTGCTGGGGCCTTCCGTTTTCTCTGGGGTTAGGGGAACTCCGAGTTCGAGGAATGTGGAGGTCAGAGTGTTGAGACCGTGTAATGGGGGTGAAGATGGCGGCATGACAACGAGAAAGTCATCGAGGAGGTGGAGGAAGTGGGGGAGTTTGTGGTTGTTAGTCAGGATCCAGCAGAGTGCTTCAGATAGAGAGTTGAATATTTTCGGGCTGCTTTTGCACCCGAAGGTCAGACGCACTGCAAAGTAGTATGGGCCCTTCCAGAGGACACCGAAAAGACCCCAGAAGTCGGGGTGGATGGGAAGGACTGTAAATGTGCTGGTAATATCAGCCTTGGATAGCCAGGCTGCTTGGCCGGCTAGGCCGATGAGGGAGATGGCGTGGTCGATTGAAGTATACTGCATGGAGAAGTCTGGACTGGGAATTAAGCTATTGATGCTTGGGACAGTCGAGCCGTAGGGGATGAGAGGTCTATGATTAGTCTATTTTTTCCTGAGTATTTTCTGGTGGCTATGCCGATTTGACTGATTCTGAATGTTGGCGGGGGGGGGGGGCTGGAAAATGGGCCGATCATGAAGGATTCTTTAACTTCATTATCCAGGAGTTCATCGACTATGTTGGGCTCAGTGATGGCTGACTGCAAATTGTGGCATGTGTAGGAGGAATCTGGCATGACCTGCAAACCTGGGTGGAAGCTGTGTGTAAAACCCTGGATGAGGAAGTTAACGAACTGGCGGTCTGGATGGTTCTTTAAGGCGGTGGCAAGAGCGTTGATTTTGATAGGGGTATTGAGGTACTTACACAAGCTGTGCTTGGTGGGGTTATGAGGGCAGGTAGGTCTGGAGTGGGCACCGCCGCAGAAGGAGCAGGTTTGGAGGAATTGGCAACTTGAGGCGCTGCACCCTAGATCATTGAAATTGTTACACACCATGCTCCCGCTCTGGTAAAGGATTGGTCTTCCTCTCTTGTCCACGCCTTTGGGAAGGGGGCCTAGGGGGGTTGGCTGGGCGTTAGCTGGTTGCGGGGAACAGATGATGTTGCGGTACAGTGAGAATGTGAAAGCGAATTTGACAGCTGTGAGTTCCTTGGAGCGGGTGGTGAGTGGCTGTTTGAGTTCGATGGGGCCGAGTGAAGTAAGCACTTCTCTGGGGAACTGAGGAAAGCAATGTGGAAGGGTGAATGAGTTGAGCGAGGTCAACGTAATTACCGGCGAGGATCTGTTGCCTGAGTGAGGGTGACACGGGGGATGGTCGAGCGGGTGTGACTGGACGTGCTACGGGTGGTGCGTTGGCTAAAGTGAAGCTGTTGGGCGGAGGAAGATGGGTGTGAAAGGCGCTGAAACCTGCTGCGGGTAGAGCCGTGGAAAAAAGGGGTGCATGAAATGGAGGATGAGCAATGTTATTTACATGTGGGTTATGGGGGGGTGGAAATGGAGGGTTTTGACCAGCGGCGCCGGCGTAGGCCGCTGTTGGAGGTGCGGTCTGGGTGACGGTGGTGGCCTGTATCGAGGTGAGAGGCGCTGAGGTGGTCAGGGAAGATGGGATAGGAAAGGTAGAAACAAGAGAAGAGGAAAGGATGCTGGGATGGAGGGATGCGTGGGCTCGGGTTGTTTGTGAGGGCTGAGGAAAAAGGGAAGAGGGTTGAGAGGACTCTGGGACAGGAAGAGCCTGTGCAGAGTGTAATACGACCTGGCTCTCTGAGAGGGCTGATGCTGAAGGCTGGGCGTCTTGGGCCGTGCGGCGGGCTGTGACGTCATCGACATTGCTATGTACGCGGTGCTGCGAACCCGGAAGTGCTCGTGAAGCTCGGCGAGGGAGAGTGGTGTGTAGCTGAGAGTCCGTGAGGAGTTGGAAAAGTTTTGCCTTCTTGTCGGAGCGATGGAAAGGGATGTTGAGTTGGCTGAGTGTGTGTTTGAAGCAAGCGACTGTCAAGTCGGAGATGTTTGCGGTTGAGGCGCCGTCGGAGAGTTGACGGGGTGAATCCGGGCCGGAGTTGCTTCACCTGTTGCTCGAGCGTCTGGACGTCGAGCGGGTAGGTGATGGCCGTGTGGAGCGGCCGACATCCCTCAGACGCCGAAGTCAGGATCTTCCCCTTAGGCTGCTGGAAGGCGAAGGTCCGACGATGTCGGAGATGTTAGAAGATGCATGCCGAGAGCGCCGGGGAATGTGGATGACGGAGCGCATCCGAGATAGCTGAAAGGATTGAATATTGTCTTTGATTAATGGAGAAGTTTCTGGGACTTCTGGGCCCGTATTCACTAAGACTTTTATCTTAACGTTAGGAGTACTCCTAAATCGGACTAAAAGTTTTTATGTAGGAGTCGTTTCTTAAAAGTAATTCACAAAGCCGCTGAGACCTACTTTTAGTTATGAAAACAGTGAACTCTTAAGCTAGGAGTAACTCTCTGTTGCTATGGATGACGTCATTTTATAAGGAAGCGGTAACAACGGTGATTGGTTTATGAGTGACAGGGCAGCCCATTGAAAAGTCATTCAGGCTACGCAATGCATGAAGTGAAAATAAGGAAGTTGCCCACAGGCCCATGACAAGATAAAGAATAAAGAAATGTATTTATAAGGAGAATGAAGTGCCCCCCCCCACCAAAAAAATAAATAAAAATACAAAAACGCTTCGGAAGAAAATTACAAATTTGAAGATTGTGTGAAACGTGAATTGTCAATAAAAGCGGCATTTGCTCGAAAAGCTCGGGAATCGTGTGTTGATCCGGACCATTTCGCAACAATGTCCAGTATATTGTAACATGTGTCAAAGACAATTTGTGTATTGATGGAATGCAACTTTTCCGATTGACATTTCGCACAGGACTAGTATTACCTGGGGACCTCCAGTAATTTGTAATAATTGTGGAGGTCATCTGTGATCTTAATCCCGTGTGAATCTGACATGTCTGTAATTTGTAAAGTAAAAATTCCACCGCAAATTATTTTCATATTTCACCAACCACGGAGGTCATTTGATAATATTAGTCCCGTGCGAATCAGCATCTCTGTGATTTGAGTTCTTTTTTTGTTTCTCTTAAGGTTTTTTTCCCGGTCGAGAGTTACGGAGGCTGCATTGGGAATTATAAATGAAAGTTTTGACAGCATTTTGGGGGCAAATTCAGGACAGGAGGCTCATCAGAAGAGCGAAATCTCGAAAGATGATTAGATGGATTACATGCATGGCAGCATGCGGTAAGGAACACTTTTCCATCTTTCAACAGGCTCACCAGTTATTATATTAAAAATATCCATATCTAACCGTTGTGCTGCTCCAGTAAGGGCTCCGGTGCGATCGACCCGGGGGATAATGTCAGTAAATTCAAGTTTAAACACAGACTTCGCTTGTCCTGTGTGAATGCACTGCACGAAACACAGACGTGGTGGGATGATTTCTAAGTCACTTGAGGCCCCTATAAAACTAGTCCCGTTCGAAGAGCTGCATTTTCCCCTGCAGCCAAATACCAGAGTGTTGCCAAACTTTTTAACTCCGTCGTTATTGGATTGTTTCGGTTGATTGTGGACGTTATTGCACCCCTCAACAACTCAACCACAACTTTAGTCCCTTCGCAGTCCATCCGACATCATTTTAATAATTCCCTGTCATTTAGCGTCTCCAAAACATTCGGCTGTGACCAGGGCTTAGCGAGTTAGGAGTCCTCTGGACTACTTGTAAGGTCTCCCAGACTTAGGTGCTACATTTAGGCTTAAAATGTTTTGTGAATAACTCTTATTTTCAAAAAATTAGGAGTCCTAAAGTTACGACTGACACGCCCATTATTTTTAGGAGTTGCTCCTAAATTCGCCTGTTAGGAGCTACTTTTAGCCTTAAGATTCTTTGTGAATACGGGCCCTGGAGTATGATGATCTCCTTTAAATGTGTCGCTGTCTGACGGGTAGAGAAGGAGTTGGTCCATTGTTGAGGTAAGCGTTCTTTTTTCTTTTGCTTTTTTTTCTTTCAATGCCGGTCTGTCACGATCATGTGAAGACTGAGTCAAGGAGAAAGAAACGGATGCTGTGTGCTTAAATACTTCTGGGCCCGTATTCTCAAAGAATCTTAAGGCTAAAAGTAGCTCCTAACAGGCGAATTTAGGAGCAACTCCTAAAAATAATGGGCCTGTCAGCCGGGGGGGGGGGGGCACTTAATTCTCCTTATAAATACATTTCTTTATTCTTTATCTTGTCATGGGCTTGTGGGCAACTTCCTTATTTTCACTTCATGCATTGCGTAGCCTGAATGACTTTTCAATGGGCTGCCCTGTCACTCATAAACCAATCACCGTTGTTACCGCTTCTAAGTGCGTCCTTATAAAATGACGTCATCCATAGCAACAGAGATTAACTCCTAGTTTAGGAGTTCACTGTTTTCATAACTAAAAGTAGGTCTCAGCGGCTTTGTGAATTACTTTTAAGAAACGACTCCTACATAAAAACTTTTAGTCCGATTTAGGAGTACTCCTAACGTTAAGATAAAAGTCTTTGTGAATACGGGCCCTGGTGCGGAAATGGGACGCGTTCGAGGCGTGGTCTTAGTTCCCGAATCTACTTTAACAAACTTCATCTATTGGAAAATGGAGGAATTATTGTGATAATTGTAGGGGTGGAACGGTTCGCAACATCTACATCTCATCCAAGCCCATCCACCCCGATTTCTGGGGTCTTTCTACTTCCAAGCTTCTTCAGTTCTAGCTAACTGGAAAGGAGTTGGCAGGCTTTTAAACTCTGTGTGGGAGCGTCCTTACAGATTTCTTAAGGACACGTGTGAGCTCTGAGTTTCAGAGTGTTAGGGCCACTTGTTGGTCGTTGGTCAAACCCGCCTTCATGTGGGTTACAGATTAATAAAGATATGGTCTGCTAGTTAATTAATAGCTAGTACTACGTTTGAAATTCAACTGGTTTCTGCTTAAGTGAAGGAAGTTTTTGCAGCTTAATTCCCAACTAGTTTCTGCTGAATGTTTCTAGGTCCGTTTAACCATTTACATTCTCACTTTTCGACAATGACCATACATGCCCTCTCTGTCTTTCACTGTCTCACACAAACAGTTATTACACTCAGGTATGATTGTAAATATGAACCTTTTTATGTTAGTAATGTATTTGCTGCTGTATTGTTTTCTCAAAGTATAAAAAGTTGGAAGGTACGCATCAACTCACTTCAGTTCACTGGCCTGCTGAGAGGAAGTGAGACAGAAACTAGCTGGAAGTTAAAATCTCATGATCAACGGAGTTGGAAGTGAAAAAGCTATTTATAGATGCTTATTGGAAAATGGAGGAATAACTGTGATAACTGTCGGGGTGAAACGGTTCACAATATCCATGGTTCGGTTCGGTATACGGCGATCGTTAGGAAAATCAATTATGTCTTGTAAAGTCGGGTTAAAACTGAAACAATGAGGCAGTCTGACATTTAATACATCATTGTGACAGTTTTAGGTTAAAAGCAGGTAAGATTCTGGCACTGCAAGAGAGGACACATTGCTAGTTCCAACATGCTTTTCATTTATTTGGCAAAGAACATTATCTTTAACACATGCTAAAAACAAATAGTTATTGTTGCTGAAGTGTTTGCAATAGGGGAATTTATATCGTGGTTCGAGTGTTTTAATCATAGAACGAAATCCCGCACCCTCCACCACGGCAAGAGGCTGCATATCTTTGGCTATGAAATACACCACTCCTTTCGTTATGCATTTTGCTCTGTCTGACTCGTCACTGTCAGGCTGTTAAAAAGCTGCAGGGAGTAGAAGTTGTTCTGTCGACTCTTTCCCTCTCGCCATCATCGTATGTCACTTTAATGCAAATTGGTCCCATACAGCAGACCTGTACAGTGCTGTTAGTACACTCGCCTCGTTAGTAATGAGGAACATTGTTACAAATGCACAAATTGTGCAGTTGTGAAACTGCAGAATAATCTACATTTCTTCACCTCTCAGTTCTCTTACTTCAGTTGTCTCTCACTTCTAAGGTCAGGATAGGTTTGGAGGAGACTGTCATCGATGCCGTGATGGCAACTCGACTATTCTTGTGATCTAGTCTTCTGCCTGCTATTTCTCTGGTAAACATGTTGCCTGTGTCATAGTACATCTGGCAATAAAGATCATAATCACATGCTCTGCTCTTTTCAAAGACTCCCACTGCATACCAGCTGGAGTATAGGTTGAAATCAAAGGGCACAGAGAACATGACAGCTATTCTTCCAGCGGTCTGTCCTTTAGATTTGTTGTAGAGATCGTAGGTGAAGACACCAACAGCTCCTCGAGCAGTGGCAGAAGTCTTGGAGAACAGAGCCCTCCCAGATGAAGATGGCTTAATCTTAAGCGGCAAAGGTGTGGCACAGAACCCACTGACGAGGTGAACACTGGAAAAAAAAAAGTATTACTTAATTCTTTGTGTGGAACATATATTTCAGTGACAGAAAGAAAAAAAATGGCACTTACCCGACATAACGGAGGGTGTAGCGAGAGCTTTTATTTTTAATCTCAATGGAGCACTGACGGTGCGTTAGAGACTGTGCACAGGGGTCTTCTGTCGGTGTTTCTTTTGTGCAACAAGTAAAACTGTGGAGACAGACAAGCACAAGACAAACCCTTCAGTAGTGTTGAGTAAGAAAATATGAAAATATAAGTGTCACAGTGTAAAAGTCACATTTGATCTAGAAAGATGTGTATCATGTCTGTATGTTCAGTCATGCAAAGCCTCTGACTGGAGGACATTACTCCCAAGCGCTGCATGTCCCCAACTGGAAATATTAAAGACTCTTCCCACCACCATGACCACTGTTTCCTGTGCTGGCCTCTGGAAAGAGGTTCTGCAGCATTCGGTGTAGGACCACAAGGCTCTGTAACAGCTTTTTCCCCGAACTTCACCAGACTGCTGAACTCTAAGTGACAATTGTTGTTTATTCTGGATACTTCCTCACATATTTGCACTACCTAATACAACAATATACACCTTTAGTATGTTTCTGTTTTTGTTATTCATTATTCTAACTGTGGTATTCTTTTGAAATTCTTTCATATTTTAATCCTATGCTGAGCCCCTGAAACGAAACTCTGTTCTCTGTGTTTACTTGTTGCTCACTGAATGACAATAAAGTCTGTCTAAGTCTATGACTCTGAGAGCGTGAGCAAATGCTGATGCAACTAATCTAAAGTACCTTAAAGTTCTGAGAGAAACATTCTAAAACAGTCAAAAGCACATGTTGAGACACACCCTTACCTCAGCTGATGATAATGTGTTCAGCTCTGTGCTGTCAGGATTCAAGATTCAGTAAACTTTTTTATTTCCCATCACATAGTGTCAAACGCTTACCATTGGATAGGGCAACAATAAATAGAATATTGTGCACCCATCCTTAGTGAAGAAAAGTTCAGTTTTTCAGATGCTGAAAGTTGGAGTTCTCGCTGAGTCCTGTGTGTATAAGTGCTGCAGCCGGACAGTACTGCGTAGAGGTGGGCGGATTGATCCAAATATCGATAATATCTATTCCAACCTTGGTGCTGATACTGATCAGTGTCTCTCCTCTATGCGCTGCATGGGCTCCATCAAAGTGGCAACATGACGGTCTGTGTCCGCTGGTCCTCACAGCGCGGAGCAGCAGGCACACGTTGCTCCTCCTCCTCCCTCTTGTGATTGGATGTTGTACCGTCACGTGACTCAGCAGCGCCACTCAAACAAGCAGGCAGCCAGCAGCGTGCAAGCAGCACAGAGAGACCCAGAGTGGCAGAGAAGAAGAGGAGCGACGTGTGGTTGTATTGTCAAGCTGAGAATAACACAACGGCGACCTGTATCAGTTGTAATAAGGGAGTGAAATACAGCGGTAACACTACAAATGTGTTCAAGCACATGACAAATCATGCGAAAGAAGACGAGGAACCAAAGAAACGTAGAGAGGAGGAGAGAAATCTCCCACCTCTTGACCCCGACAGACCCGGACCATCGACCCAGAGGCAGATCATGACAGGACCTTACAGAGCCTTTCAGTCTGGCAGAGAATATCCAGGTAGATGACAGTGGTGAAAATAATATATTAGTCATCTTTGGCATTAGTTAATATTAATTTTCTGTAACCAAAACCTCTGTTCTGGACAGGAGGACATTTATAATATCTATACAAATTCTTCTATTACTGAATCTAAATAGAATTGAAAAATACATAACATAAAATAAAAAAGGATAGGGACTAAAAATAGAATAGGACTACATTATTAACTCTTACATGTACTGAATATACACTAAACAATATACAGCAATTTAGTATGTGCATTAACACTTAAAGTAGATGTTGCTAAGAGCTGTACAATAAGGTGCAGAATGGTTTAACTTTAAACAAAATCAGACAGCATGAATTTGTAAAAATGCCTGCAAGTGAGATCATTCATCATGATTACTGTACAGGTGTGATTTGGACTGGTCACAATAAAAGGCTACTTTAAAATGTCCATTCGACTGGTCATTGTAACAGCTTACTGTAAGCCCTCTCCATATGATTTCCAGGAAATTGAGAGTACATCCAGCCAAAGCTTTGGTCAGATTGAAAGTAAAACTATCCACAGCACTGACAGCATCAGCTGCTGTGTCCAGACGGGAGTCAGCATTTATTATAATGGACCATTTTTGAGGGGTTATTTTTCAAAAACAGATCTTAGGATGTATTTATCCTATAGCGATCCTAAACACACACACTCTCTCTCTCTCCTTCTCTCTTTCTCTGTGTGTGTGTGTGTGTGTGCGTGTGTGTATTGCTATATTTGTGTTGACAGCCCACCTTTCTTGACATTTTTACTTGTGAGCACATTTTGTCTAGTCCACACAAAGAAAATTCTAGGATGAGCTCCTTTGACCCAAATGAATGACGTGTATATTTCTCAGAAGAAGTCCCCGAAAATATAGTAATCTCAAAAAAGTGTGTGTTTGCCAGTGCTCTTGGGCTCCTCCTGTTGATTGCCTGTACTACAATAATACCACTTACTCAAATAGACCATATAGTGTCATTGCTACCAGTCTCAGAATGCAACTTGGTACGTTTATGTAAGCGCAGCAGTTCAAGAGAAATTAAAGGTACGTGTCCTTATGTCTTTTCTTTTCATGCCTCTTTGTATTTGTATTCAACTACAAATCAGAGGGAAATATTTGTAATTTTTACTCGACTACATTAATCTTACAGCTCTGAATAGTAGTATTGTTTGGATTCAGTGTTGAGGTAGCGAGGGAACTTTTCTCAGTAGATACCGCAGTTAATGCAGTAATCTTTTAAATGTAATGAGTTACTTTTAGAAAGTAACGTTACCCAATGCTGGTCAGATTTTGTTGGGCCAGTTGTTGAATAGCAACAGACAGGAGATCTATAATAAAAAAAATATGTCATTTTTTTGTGTGATTTGGTTTATCACTCAAGTAACTTCATGTTTTTTACCTGTTCTTTTAACTCCTAATGTAGCCTGCCCTGCTTTTGCATCAAACAAGGATTCAACTTTATTGACATCCAATATGTTACATGTCACAAGCACATATCAACAAACAAACAGGTCTGTGAAGGACAGCAAGATAAAGAGCTATGGTAAAATATATATATATAACAATAATGACCTCAAAATGTACTGAAAATGATCCCAATATTATTTAGTAAAAATATTCTACTAGTTGTTGATGAAGTTTCTAATTCATTGTCATGTCAAAAAGTTTAAGTGGAAGATTTATGGGTAATGCACAAAGAATCTACATTTTATCACCTCTCAGTTCTCTTATATCAGTTGTCTCTCACTTCTAAGGTCAGAGTAGGTTGCCAGGAGTTTGTCATCAATGCCGTGATGGCAACTGGACCGCTCTCATGCTGAATTTTGTTGCCTGCTGGTTCTCTGGTTAACATGTCGCCTTTGGTGTAGTACAACTGGTGATAAAGAGCATGATTACATGCTATGCTCTTGTCAAAGACTCCCACTGCGTACAAGTTGGAGTAAAGGTTGTAATTAAAGGGCACAGAGAACATGACAGCCATTCTTACAGTGGTCTCTTCTTTAGATTTGTTGTAGAGATCATAGGTGAAGACACCAACAGCTCCTCGAGCAGTGCCGCCAGTCTTGGAGAACAGAGCATTTCCAGATGAAGATGGCTTTATCTGAAGCGGCAAAGGTAAGGCACAGAACCCACCATGGATGTAAACACTAGAAAAAGTAGAAAAGTATTAATACATTCTGTGCATGGAAAATATATTTATGTGGAAGAAAGAAAAAAAAATGCAATTACTTGACATCATGGAGGGTGTAGTGAGAGCTGTTATTTGTAATCTCAATGGTACACTGACGGTGCCCTGCAGGCATTGATCTTCCTGCACCCATAGGACTGGCAAGTTTGTCCTTACTCCAATCGAGGGTCTAAGGACAGAGGATGTCGTTCACTGTACAGATCGTAAAGCCCATCGAGGCAATGTGGTTGTGATTTTGCGGTATATAAATAAAACTGATTTGGTTTGACGATTGCAAATGCTGATGCAACTAATCTAAAGTATTCTAAAGGAACAGTTCTGAGAGAAAGAGCCTGAAACAGTCAACTGTCCACATGTTGAGACGAACGCTTACCTCAGCTGATGAATAATGTGTTCAGCTCCAGTCAGGATGCTCAGTGAAGAGAAGTCCAGCGTTTCAGCTGCTGAGAGGCAAATGTTGGATTGCTCTCTGAGCTGTGTGTAATTATACCTGCTGCAGACTGTACTGAGGACCACCTACTGTTTCCTTAACGGGTTTCATACTGGCTCATCACCAGTAAACAGACTCCACAGAACATATGTTTCAGTTATTATTTCTCCTTCAACATAAACATGAGCACAAACACCCTGAAAATAATAATTGAAAAAACACTATTTGCCACAAAACCTGTTTTTAAAAGTTGAACGAAAGAGTGCTTTTCAGCATAACTAAGCCTTTGAAAAAAAAATCTAACTATATACATATACATACTACATTTTTGGTTCTTTTTTGAATAAGTGATTTTTGCCATCTAAACCCCATCTTGGACTGGTCCCCCCCTTTTTCCAATTTCCAATTCATCCAGGTTAAACTTCTACTGTTCATGCGTGCAAATGCTGATTAAACAAGATGATTACTGCACACGGAAAGAAAAAGAAAAGGACACTCTTAAATGTCCTGAGCTGTCTCCAATCTCCCCTCCAGGAATTTGGCAGTATGCAGTACCAGATTTAGAGAGGCAGTCAGGCAGCCTGAAAGTGAAAGTGAAACTACTGCATCCTCAGAACTGACAACAACAGCTGCTGCACTTTTTACATTGAGAACATTGCTTGTGTACACAGAGTTTACTAATAAGAAAGTTTTTGAACAACTCACGTTAGCAGTAGCTTCTTCTCTAGCCGTCGTCCAGACGTACTCGGGGATCGACAAATCTGGGTAGAGTGTATGTGGTTCAGCTGAGCTATGTGTAGAGACCCTGGTGATACTACGAGCAAAGTTTCATGTTGTGTCGAGCCTTTTTTTTTTATATATATATTTTTATTCTAGTTATGGACTGAACACAGCACATATTGACAAAACAATCATCACGATCCTGAATATAATGTATTTCACTACAGAGTATTAAAAAACAGGCAAAAAAAAGGCAAAAATATTGGCAAACAATGATCAAGGTTTCCAATAGTGTACAGCATTAGGAGTTAGTCAGACTCTGCCCTTTATGTACAACAGCAGAGGATCCCAGATCTTATCAACGTGTTTTAATTTATCATTGTTGTGATATCTGATCTTTTCAAGGCTTAGTACATTCCCCATTTCCCTTAGCCACATTTCATAACTTGGTGCAGAATCACTTTTGCACATATGCAGAATCATTTTTTTTGTGACAATCATACCCAAAGAAACAGCTTAAGCTTCATACGCATTAGTCAAATGTAGAGCCCCTTTCCCTCCTAAGATCGCAACCAGAGGATCTGGGTTCCATTTTTTCTTAAAGGCTTTAGAGAAGCAATGGAAAATGTCAGAACAATAAGATGCCAACTTTGTACAGGACCAGAGAGTGTGAGCAAGTGTTCCTTCAGAAACCTTACATCTGTTACATAGTGGGGATGACGATGGGACAAACTTATGCAGCTTGGTCCTACAATAGTACAGGCGGAGTTATGTTTTAAACTGTATCAAGTTGTGTCGAACATTAACAGAACAATCACTTATATTTGACAGACACTGTTCCCAGAACCCCTCACCTATCTCCTCATTTAATTCGCTGGCCCATGCCTGTCTGTGAGCAGACGAATCTATAGGTGTATGCTGAAGCAAAGTTCGATAGAAATATGAGACCGCCCCTTGACTGAAGGGATCAAATCTGTTGATTAAGTTTAGAATTTCATGGCAGGGTTTGTTTTGGTAGCTGGCAATGTGCTTCTTGGTGAATTCACATATTTGAAAGTACCTGAACAGATTGGACGCTGGAATGCAATACAAATTCTGGAGCTTGGCAAAAGAAGCAAATGTGCCATCTATGTACAGTGAATTTAAGTCACATAACCCTCTCTCTGTCCACATCACAAAAACAGAGTCACTCATGCCAGGGGTGAAAGCATGATTTTTGCATATTGGGCTATCCAAATGAGTATCAGGTGCCTTTATGTATCGTTTGATAAAACTCCATATTTTCAGAGTGCTGCCTATGATAGTACTGCCACTGTATGCTGTTTTATTTACTTTGGTAGGGCTATTTAACAGGGCTGGGAGTGAGGTGCTCCTGCATAAGGCGTTCCAGTGTTAACCATGTTGGACACTCATCTGAGATGGCCCAGTGATAGAGTTTGAATAGAGGAAGACCAAAGCCTCCCTCCATCTTTGGCTTACAAAGATGTTTTTTTGCAACATGCACTGTTTTGTAGCTCCATATGAAGGGTATTATTATTGAATCTAACTGCTTAAAGTATGACTGAGGTATGTAAAATGGGACACCTTGGAAAAGAAAAAGAAACTGAGGCAACACAACCATCTTAACTGCATTAACCCTCCCAACCAAAGATATAGGGAGGGATTTCCAGAAATCAATGTTTTGTTTGAGCTTGTCAATACGCTTTTGCCAGTTTGTCTTCAACAGGTCATTTGGATTTTTCGTAACAACAATACCAAGATATATGAAGCAGGAATAAACTTTCTTGAAGGGTATGCTTTCAAGGAACTCTTTACTGTATTTATCCATGATGGGCATCACCTCACTCTTGTCAAGGTTCACAGTAAATCCAGAGAGAGACCCAAACCATACTGTTAATTGCAAGAGTGGCAGAATTGATGTCTGTGGTGTGGAGATATACAAAAGCATATCATCTGCATATAGGGAAAGATGACGTGTAGTTCCATTGACAACTATAGGGGCTATAGTGGTACTCTGTCTTATACTGATGGCTAGCAGCTCTATGAGAATGGCGAAGAGAAACGGTAACAGGGGACAGCCCTGTCAGGTTCCCCTATGAATTTGGAGTGGAGGGGAAACTGTTTGGTTGGTTATGACGGAGGCAGTGGGTTGAGCGTATATTATCTCCACCCATTGCCTAAATGTGAACCCAAATCCAAATTGTTCCAGAGCCACCTGCATGTAAGGCCACTCAACCTGGTCAAATGCACGCTGTGCATCTAAGGAGATAACGACTGCCTCTGCTGAATGTTTACTATATAAGATATTGAGAAGACGGCGTAAATTAAAATGTAGTTGTCTCTCTGGCATAAAACCAGTTTGATCTGAGTGCACAACACTACATATATATTTCTTCAACCTGTCCGCGAGAATCTTCCCTATGATCTTAGTTTCCGCTGGCAGCAGTGAGATTGGACGATAGGAAGATACTAGCAGGGGATCACGACCAGGTTTTGGAATAACAGTGATGCTGGCATTATATAATGTAGGTGGAAGTACTGTAACTTCTTTAGAGTGGTTAAACATACGCAGCAGTAAGGGTGTTAGATCCTCCCTAAATTTTTTAAAGAAATCCATGCTGAAGCCATCGGGTCCTGGGGCTTTATTGGTTGGAAACGATGAAATAGCTGTATTAAGTTCTTTTAAGTTAAGGTCAGCATCTCGTGCTTTAATAGCCTCATCAGAAAGCTGATGCAACTGTAGTCCAGCAAAAAACTATTTTATTTTTTCTTTGTCTACATTGCCCTGTGACGTATACGCATGTGAGTAGAATTCCATAAATCTGTCATTTATCTGTTTGGGGTTAGTTAGAATGCGGCCTGAGCTAATTTTAATTCGAAATATGGCTCTGGAGGACTGCATTTGTCTTAGTTGCCTAGCAAGTAAATTGTGTGGTTTCTCCCCCAGTTCGAAGTGTTTCTGTCTCATGTGAGTTAGTAACTTGATAAAATCTTTTGAAAGCAGGTCGTTATACTCATATCTTAGGGCCACATTCTTATTCCGAAGTTCAGCGTCAGGGGCAATCTTATAACTGTTTTCTAGATTGGTAAGACTGTTTTGTATTTCCGCTAACTTATTTCTTGTACGTTTTCTTTCAGCAGCCTCATATAATATTATGTCCCCCCTAACAACCGCCTTCAGGGCTTCCCATAGAGAAGAGTCATTAACATCACCACTGTCATTTGTGTTAATGAACACTAACATTTTTTCAGTAATGTATTTACAGAAACCCTGATCCTTTAATAGAGAGTTATTTAGCCGCCAGCTGTAACTCCCCTTAGCTGTATTAAGTTGAAGATCTACTGAAACAGGGGAATGATCAGATATAACAATACTGTGATACGAAGAGCCAGAGACATTTGAGAGCAAACTGGAGTCTAGAAGAAAATAATCTATTCTTGAATAAGATTTATGCACTGACGAGAAAAATCAGAAATCTTTTTTAGAGGGATTTAACAATCGCCAAACATCCACAAGGTTATAGCTGTGCATCGAGCTGTTGAGGATCAAGCTACTTTTGGACTTATTTAACTGTGGATGTTGCCTGTCTATCAATGGGTCCATTATACAGTTAAAATCACCCCCCATTATCACTTTAGATCCAGAGAGATTTAGTATAACCCTAAAAAGGGCTTGGAAGAATCCGAGGTCATCAAAATTAGGGCTGTAAACATCAATCAAAGTCACTGGTATTTCATTCAGTAAACCTCTAACAATTAAATATCTACCGTTCTGGTCAGTAATTGTTTGCTCATGTTGAAATGTAACTTTTTTGTGTATAAGAATAGCAACCCCTCTTGCTTTAACTGAAAAATTAGACTGAAAAATCTGTGATGCCCATTGTAGCCTCAAAACCTTTGCTGCACTTTTTTTAATATGTGTTTCCTGGAGGAAGCATATATCAGCCTTAAGCGATTTTAAGTGTGCAAAAACCTTTCCCCTTTTAACGGGGCTGTTCATGCCCCTCACGTTCCAGCTGACTAGCCTGACAACTCCTGTATGGATCACCTAACATTACTAAAAGATAACTTGTGTATATACAAAGACCGTGACAATCACAAATATGTATGTGCTATAGAAAATAAAAGAAAAAAAAGAACAAGAACACTTCTGATACGAGAAAAGAACATTCTCGTTCACCCTCCCCCTCCCCCACTTCCCTGATAAACTCCTTCTCAAGGTTATCATTAGCAATGACAGAAAAATCGCGAACTCACGTTCTATCATGTAACAGCTCAAGTAACTTATAGGAGAATTATTTGAGTCAATTCAAAAGAAACCTCACATTTTAAGTAGCAGTGACGCTCATTAAACAAGAAAAAAGGCCATGACTACCACAGTAGCAGGCTGTCAAAGTGGTAATCAGTCTTATCAAACCCATGCAAAACTACGTAGGAAGTCCACTACAAAGCATTACCATATGAAAGCAGGCTTGCTCATTATTGTCCATCAGTGTTGCGTTCTGCCACGTTTATCTCCAGCTCCCAGTCAGCCACCCTCTCCATTAGAAATTTGCTGGCATCCTCAGGAGAATCAAAAGTCTCTGTGCGGTCTCCAACAGTGACAATGAACTTAGCCGGGTGCCGAAATCCATAACGTATCCTCCTTGCCTTGCACTTCTCCTTGATGGCCGTAAACTGTTGACGCCTACGAAGGATGTCAGCCGACTGTTCTGGGTAGATGATGTTGTGACTAACCTGTCACCCCGGATCCTCAGGACCTAGACACTTATTAAATGAGAGACACTGAATGAACACACAGAGACAAATTCTATGTTGGCCTTTGCAAAGGGAGAACTCACAGCTCAGTACAGATCCAACGATCTGCTCCTGCCGCTGTCGTGCTGAGTTCTGATCTCTGCAACTTTCAGGCTCGTTTTATTACACATCTAGGGGCGGTTTACAAGTTTGCAAAGCATATCCTAAAAAGGATACATACAGAGATGCAAATCATATCATCATTTCTAGTCTCATAGTGCCAAACTGCCCCTTCCCCTAACCGCCGTCTAGACTAGATACGTCGGCTATTATTATCTTGGGGTGCAAGACAGGAACTGCACCCCATGTCTCATCCTATTCTAGCTTGAGGCGAGGGAGCAGTCTGCAACTTCTTACACTGTGTTTTTTCACCATCCGTTCTATATTTTATTTACGAGCAATGTATCCCTTACATGGTTATATGCATAGATTATAATGAAAAGGGTAGCAACACATATATTTATTTTGAGCTAAGCGAATGCAATAAAATCCACAATGAACACTGGAGAGTTGTCATATCGTAGCCTGGAGCTCTCTCTAGCTAGCTTCAGCACACGTTCTTTAACCGCCAAGTGGTGGAATCTCACTGTGATGGGTCGAGGCTTACGGTCTGTCCTGATTTTTGCGCTCCAAAATGCACTGTCAATTCGAATAAGCACACTGAAATGCTCCCCACCGAAAAGAGTAGGAGGCAATGTTGACACAAAATCAGTCAGTCTGCCATTTTCAGCTTTCTCTTTGATGCCCACAATACGTATGTTCTGCCGACGAGCGCGGTCCTCCATGGCACTTAGCTTAGTTTGTTGTTGCTTGGACTGGGAAGCTAGGCTAGCGCATAGCCTTTCTAAATCCTCAATATGCTTTTCGTGAGAGACAGCGGCTTCCTCCGTAGTGGTAACTCTGGCGTTGATATCCGACGCGTCGTAGCGTTTAACTCATGTAGCGCTAGCGGCGTTATCCTAATTAACCTCCTCATGGTTAGGACTTTCGTCATCGCCTTCAGAAGCGATGGGGATGCCCTTTTTCTTCCCCATGTTCTCTCAAAACGAATTTCAAGTCAGTGGGTTTGATAGGTAAACAAAAAAGTGTAGAAAAAAAGAGGTTTAAATTTGAAGTTTCTGGAGCTCTTGCCAAACACGTCTACTACATAGCCCTCTCGGCTCCACCCCCCAAAAATAGCAATTTTAATGCTAGTGTAAAAGTGCCCCATGCACTCCCAATGAAAATGAGCTTGACCCAAAAATGAAAATACAGTCAATCTTAAAAGTGCCTCTTTCGTCATAATTATCCTTTTACACCAAGATTTGACTCATATACATTCACAAAAAAAGCCTAGGTAGCATTTTGGTGAGAGTTTCACTTCAACTTGACGCTGTCTCCAATGTCATTTCCAAGAAATTGTCAGGCTGTCCAGCAGCTTGAAAGTAAAAGTGAAACTACTGAATCCACAAGACTGACCGCATCAGCTGCTGTGGTTGGAATGGAGCCAACATATTTTGCCTTTTGAGAATGCTGGCTGTGCAACAACACCACAGGCACTTACGCTGGGGGCACTGGGGACTTTAGGGACTCCTACATACACCTGTTTTATTTTGTCTATGAGCTGTCTATGTCTATGAGCTGTTAGTTCAACCAAAGACACATTTCCTGTCTTAACTTATCACATTGTTTAATGTGAATAACTGTGGGGCTCAAAGAAATTAGAATATCCAGTAATTTACAAGTCCAAAAAAAACATACTAATTTATGTATCAAAGCGAATATTTTTTTTTCCTTTCCTCTCCCAGGGGAATGGGACAATTGATGAAACAGGTGTTAAAAGAGAAAGTTAATCACTGACAAGCTATATGGCAAAATGTAAGTGAATGGTCTTGCATTTTTAAAGCGCTTTTCCAGTCAACTGACAGCTCAAAGCGCTTTACAATACATGTAACAGTCACACACTGACGGCAGAGGCTGCCGTGCTCATCAGGAGCAATTTGGGTTCAGTATCTCAAGGTAAGACACGCAGCTAGGGGGAGCCGGGATTCGAACCAGTGACATTCCGATCACTAGACGACCCACTGAGCCACAGCTCCATGTGTACATGGAATTACTTTATCTCAGTGTTTCCAAAAAACAACAGGTTCACAATTCATTGAACAAGGCATTCATAAAATGATTTACAGGAAGGGTTTTGAAAATAATTAGAAATGTTTATAATCTAAACACTGGTCAGACAGGTGTAGAGTAAAAGAAGTAGCCTGCACCTCTGTGTGCCACTTGGATTTTTTGTCAAAGTAGAAATATCAGAAGATCCTTATTCTGCCTGTACTGAATAAATAGGAAAAAATACTTTGTATCTCATGTAGAATTATAATCGCTCACATTTTAACTCATCAGATATGTACATTTACCCTGAAGTGGAGCATAGTTCCTGTAATAGATATCATGTTCAAAAGTACAATCTGTAAGAATTTGCCACGTCAGGTGACCTGTAATCCTAGCTGTTGTAAGCTAATTAGCCATGCTATTAATGGTTGTATTATTCTTACAAATTGGACCTTTAATGCTGACTGAGGCAGGGTGCATTGTACTTATCATTAATGTAAATGAACATAACAGTCAAAGTGCAAAGTTAGTGAGGAATGATATAGAACCAAAGCAATATAAAATTAATTTAATAGTAAAAAAGTCAAACTGCTTCATGGTAACATGATTGACATTTGGCAATACAAGGCGAAGAAAGATGCGAGATTTACAGAATATCTGCCTTTTTACCAAATAAGAAACTGACAGCAACCACTGATAAAAGAAATTAAATACAGTGACATGATACAGTGGTCAAAAAAGGATTGCTGTTGTAGTTTTGTAACGGACTGACAAGGAACTGATCAGTTTTCATACAAAATAAATAGTTCTAATGGTGCATTTTCTGTGCAGTAACAGAAAATTGATGACGTAACAAATAGGAATGATCAAACTGCTAATCGCCATGACAAGATGTCATACAAGTGCATTTTTAAATACTAAATCAATAAAAACTTTAAGTACATGAAAATGTGTACTTGTGTAACAATAAAACCTCTCTGACAACAGAGACGTCCTCTCTTCAGTCAGTTTCAGTCACAGTGAGACGACGGCGGTCTCTCTGTCTGCTGACAGCAGGTGGTCTGAGGAGCTCTCAGCGATGCGCTCACCAGACGCTTCAGCTGGGTCGTCCTCACCGGAGTCCGGTAAAGCAGAATATGTTGGAACGGCGTTAAACATGACGAAACCCAACGTGATGACGACAAACGAGATGATGTACAGGGTGGAAAACTGAGGAGGAGACACGAGACAGAGATGTTGGGAACATTTTCAGGGAGAGAAATTGTGTCCAAAGTTTTCTAACAATGGATGTTGACAGTGTTTTGGATGGACTGCTTTTCATTCCTTTGGGATCTTTCTGGATTAAAGTCATGGTTAAAATTAGAGCTGCAACAATCAGTTGATTGAAAAAAATAATAATTACCAACTATTTTGATAATTGCCAATTTCAGTCATTATTCAAACTAAAATGTCAAACATTTGCTGGTTCCAGCTTCCTAAATGGAAAGATTTGCTGCTTTTCTTTGTCATTTATGACAGTGAATAAAGAGTCTTTTGGTTTTTGATTATTGGTTGAACAAAAGAAGCATTCTGAAGACGTCATTCTGGGCTCTGGGAAATTGTGATGAGCATTTTTCTTTTATTTTTAGACAACACAATAATAGTAAAATAATCAGCAGATCCATTGATAATGAAGATAATAGTTGCTGCCAGGCCATCACACCAAAATCTTTCCCCTACAGCAAAGACAGAAAAAAATAATCACGATAGAAAACAAAATGTTTTCACTAATATGAAACACAGGCCAAGTAAACAGAGCAGGCATTTAGTTACGGTGGGCCCACTTAGTATCTCTCTGGCTGGTGGTTAGCCGGCTCTCCCCCCTCTGAAACCACTGCTAATGGCAAAGACACTTTCCTTTCACAACAAACAAACTAAAGACTAGACTAGAAAAATCTCTGTTTTTTCCAAAAGCCCAAGATGGCGTCCTTAAATGTCTCGTTTTGTTCACAACCCATAGATATTCAGTTTACTGTCACAGAGGAGGAAAGACAGCAGAACATCATCACATTTAAGAAGCTGGAATCAGAATTTGCGATCACACGGGTTTAATTAAATTTAATAGTTGACAACTAATCTTCCTCAGCACCTTCATCAACTATCACTTATATCACTACCTGCCGCTGAAATTGAAAAGAAAATTGAAAAGAAAAAGTTGTTTTTTTAAACTTCTTATCTCCTGGATTGTTTTAAGAATGCATTTCCTTTGTAACGCACATTACGTGACATTTACAGTTTCCATGGCAACAAAAGGATTAAACACCATGATGCACTCACCATGTATTTGAAGAGGAAGATGCCACAAAAGAGGCTGAAGAGGTCAGCGGTGAGCAGAGAGAGGTTGACCGCAGTGGCGCTGGTCATCTTCACCACCACAGGCATGAAGCTGTACAGCGCAAACATACACAGGACGTAGACTGCAAACAGCATGGCTGCAGAACATGAGGAATGGAAGAAATTTTAATCAAACAAATTTATAATTATTCTTTTCCACTGATGTCATCAAATACTCAGAAGAACTTTAACTTACAAATGTGAAAGTCCCACTTTATCGCTGCTACTGCACGAGTCTCCAGAACAGCTCTGCAATACCAGGCAAAACAGTTAGCATTTTGAGGAAAGTGCTTTGTTTTACACCAGAATTAAGGTAAAACAAATATTCAAACCAAACAAAAGGTACTGCTGCATGAAGTCCTGTTTATTTTGTAGTAGTGGTGTATTTGGGTAGTTTGATCGATAGAGACACTATCGAGTTCAGGTTCAGGTTTGCTGTACATTGATTGACTAATATGAAAACCTGTAAAAAAATAAATTAAAAAAAAGATACAAAAATTAAAATGTATGTACTGGAGATGAAACCTGAAAGGATTCTTTAGGTTAAGCAACCTTTTGGCACCTAGATTGTTGTAATTTTTTCATTTTTTGTCATTTTGACTGTCTGTCTGCAGCTACTGGTAATACTGAATAAGACAGATGTGCCCTGCATGGTGATGCCAAATCGAAACTGGATACCAGGAATAAAATATATTAATATTAATCAGTAAAGGACAGCAATATGCTGTTGCAGTATCCGGTTTTCCTCATCCTAAGAAGAAGAGAAATAGGCATTTTTGTTGTGTTGTTGTCACTAGAACAGTGCAAGAATAATGTAATATTTCTCCATAAATATGCAATTCACATACTATTAGTTTCATACTACAGTTTCAGACATACTAAAATAGTAAAACCTCCCATACTCTTCTAGTGTACAAAACAGCGCGTTGTTTAAGAATCTGGATGCAGCCAGTGGCTGAGTTTTGGCTAATGCTAGTTAAAAATGCTCAGATAACATCGAGCTGGACAGTGAAAAAAAGCTCAGTTATCTCCAACAACAGCTTCTCCAACAGAACTATCTAATTCAAACAACAGAAATGTTTATGAAGATGTTGATGTCTCATCGTTCACGTAGGTTAATGGGGCCTGGTTTTCAGGCTATAAAACACGATACACAGCTTTTAGATACATTTGATGTTTGAAACCAAATGTTTCCTCAGACATGTTGCCTCAGTCAACTTTGTATTTTGCATTGCTCCGACTCACAGTGACATGTTACAGGGTTGATGTCTTGCTCTCTCTCTTCCTTTCTATACTGAGCTATGGGTACCAAAATCCGACACAGACTGATTTAATGTGAATCAGTACTTAGTTCTTCTTATGTAATTCCTTTGGTGCCTGTGTAAGTACCAAGTTTAGTACCCAACGCTTCTTGTAACTCTACCTAAAGATCTCAAGTTAAATATTCGACTGCAGTGGCGTATAGCATAACTCACAGCTGTATGCCACTGATGACAGTCCCGAAGAGGCCCATCATGCCCAGGAAGTCGACTCGGCTCAAGTTCTTCACTGTGTACTCTTGGCACACGTTGGATACAGCATAGAGGACGGCGCTGAGCAGGACCAGCCCGTCTCCCAGCACCACATCACTGGCTGCACAGAGAGACAGAGGGGCAGTTACAGATATACACTGCAGGAGATAATGTTGATAATATTTTCTTACACCATAATTGCATTATTGTCATTTTAGGTTATTGATAGACAGTTGATACAGTAAAAATATGTTTTAATATTTTCATCACTTAGAAACTGCTCAACGAGTCAGTGCTATAAACTGTGATAAGTTTCACAAACATACAGATACAGTATAAAAGAGTGTCCTTACTGGATCCTTGGTCTCTTCCAGCCAGAATGTCAGCGCCCACCATGGCCCCCACCCCCAACAAACACACCATCACAGCTATGAAGTGGACCAGCTTGTAGCGAGTCTTCAGGACGAACCAAGAGAGAACCATCAGCACGGGGATCACAAAACAGTCCAGCAGCTGAAACACACAGTAACAACACAATGATACACTGGCATTACATATACTGACCGACTGTGAATAACGTCTTCTTCGTGTGTCGTACATACTTATTCATGGTCTCTAATTCAAACAGGTTACCTTCTTTAAACATCCGGCTTCCTGCTCACATCCTGAACAATGGCAAACAAAATAATAAGCAAACATTTGACTTTTTTTTTTCCCCACTTTCAAAAATGCAAATCATGCTCTGGTTCTGGGTTTTCCAGCGTGCGGATTAGCTGCTTTTCTTTGTCTGCTAAGATAACAAACTAAATATCTAGCTCACAGCTTCAGCTCCAAAGCAAAAGCAAAATATAAAAACCGGAATAAATCAGTGATATGTGATATACTATCACAAAATACACAGCAAATTATCATCATTTGAGAAAACACCTGTGAATTTTGGGCATTTTTGTTCAAAGGAGCAAATCAGACGATTATTTTCTTGATATGTGTTGATTATTTACCTGTTAAAAAACAGCTGGTATGACGGTTTTAATGCTAATATGTTAATTAAAAACAGTCAGATTCTGGTCCTCATTTAATATGACAACTACGTAGTTGCTGTGTTTTGGCTCAGTGGGGCAGAGTTGAGTACTTTGTTTAGCTTGGCATGTTTTTGTGATTACGTCTTGATAAAGAGGTACTGAAAGAGTTTTTACTTTTGGTAAGATAATGCTATTTGTCCCTTACCTGTATACTTGTCAGTGTGGTGAACTGGTAGGCCTTTACAACTGCATAGTTTGCCTCCACATCTGCCACACCCATCACCAAATATTTCCACCACTTGGTTTTTAAAATCTGAAGGATGTTCCTGTCACCTGTGGAAACCAAAAATGTTTACGTCAGGGTAGAAAAAATTCAAAGAAACTTTGAGACATTCTTTGTGTCATTTTATGACACAAATTGGCATGAAATTTAAACCAACTATAATTCAATTTACTATTGGGACATGTAAGATGTTGCTCCTGGTAATTAAACTTCTGAGAATTGTTTCTATCAACTCTAGAGATTTAATGCTTTTTCAGCTCATTGTTTTTGTATAAATTTGACTATTTTGGTAACTCTCAGTGTATTTTCGTGCAACAGCACACATTTGAAAGGAAGGAAACGGAAGAAAACCTTTATTTATCTCCAGGTTTCGACACACTGACAACATATGCAAGTCCAGTTTTACTGACCTTTGCGGGTGCAGAGAATGGTCGTGTAGACGAGCAGCAGCAGGGCGTAGTTGAGGAAGCTCTGCAGCATGGGCGTCTCCACACCGGCGTTGGCCAGGTACTGACAGCTCACTGCTGTCCCACAGATCAGCAGGGACAACACCTGCCCCATGACGATGGTCTTCAGCAGACGCCTGGAGAGTTAGCAAGAGCGTCATGTGTCAATAAGATGCAATCCGACACAACAGCGCCCCCTGTTGACTTTTAAAGGTGCAGAGCCTGATTTACAAGTCAATCTTCATTTCAGTGTTCATGAGCTCTCTATAATGGCTCAAAGTCACAGGCATCTTCATGCAGTCCTACAGACATGGAGGGGCTTTCAGTAGACCCAGGCTGTTTGGGAGTATGTTGCCTTAAGCCTATGAAAACAGACCTCCAACTGGCCACGGGCCTTCAACTGGCCGCAGGAGATCGTTGTTTACATGATCCTGTTTAAATCGATCTGAAATTAAAGCATAAAACCAAGAGCATTAATTATTTCTGCAGCAGAAAGCCGAGATTCTGTACTGCCTTGTCACATTGTACAAATGTGATGAGTTTATTATTTTAGTTATGTGCAGTGCAAAACTTCACATGGTGGCGCCAGTGAGTGGTGAAAAGATAGGACCAAGATAGGCACTGGGAAAATATTTCTGTAGTAGATAATAATTAAAAAAGCATATCTCATATCTCATATCTTTTACTTAAAGCATATCTCAAAAGCGAACATATGTACATAGTTGTAGTTGTGGAGTGTAAAGGAGTATTTTACTTCTGCATTTAGAAGCCTTTTGGATCGATATATTTTGTGTTTTTATTTCATAAAATATGCTGAAAAATACGTTTTTATATCCTTTTTAATTCATTACCCTAATTTCATTACTTTTATCATCCACCCATGCCTTATTGACCTACGTAACCTTTTAGCTAAGGTTTTAAGTATTTTAGGGATGTGAAGCATCATATGAAGTTACTCTGAGAAAGCAAACATACCAGTGTAGACAATGGCAGGACACATTTCTATTTGAGTTCAATTAACGTAACTGGAACGTACTAAATACAGGGTGTCTGTGTGTGTGGAGGATCCTGTGCTGTCGGCCTTTGTCAGCAGACATCTCTACTTGCCGGATTGGGAAACATCACAAGTGTTGATAACGATGGCTGTTGTAGTCAGCAAAACCAGCTCACTAACACTCACTAACACTTATTATGCATTATTCACACCTGTGTTTCCCCTCCTGTGACCTATCAAAATGTCTTCTGTTAAACTGTTGACCTGTCTTCTTCTAAACAGACGGATCAGTGCTCACCATGTGAAGACATCCCTCAGGTTGTAACTGTACAAACCACAGGCAACCCTCCATTTCCCACACAGTCTCTCCTCCTCATGTCCTTCCATGTCTTTGACAGCTAAATCTAAAGAGAAAGAAAAAAAAACAGATAAAAACCCTGGGAAGAAATTAAAGACTTAGTGTCTTTCATGCTTACTGTCTTCATCAGACTACCCAAGCAGAACATGGTATTAAATCTCCACAGGAATGTGACTCATAGTATGATTCTCACCAGAATTATGGTCCCCAGATTCTACCTGATTTGCCATTCAGTTCTGTCTTTACAAAATATCGGGGCCAAAAATGAAAAGAAAAAGCTTGTTTTAGGCTTTAAGTATATTAAGTGATATGAAGCGAGACCTCAAGCAAACTTCACCAGCCATGTGGTTAATTCAGCATAAATTACAACACTGTGCTTCCTAGTTATCTCACTCACGGAACAGGTTTACATTAGAGGCATTGACGCTTCGAGGTGAAAAGGTGAGCAGGTTTTGTGAATGTTTAACCGTGATAAGCTACACTAGGGACATCATATATATCCCGAATTTGAATGTAGAGTATATTAATTCACATTATGGTTTAAATACATTTAGGCAAGCATTTACGACTGGCAAGACTCACAGAAAAACTGAAGTGTCACTTTTCAAATGCAGTTTGGTGTCCGCGCGGTTGACAGCGCCATTCACTGGGGCTACCTTAAACTACAACACCTAAATACAAGCGTAACCTCATTACAAACACTATTCTACTGATTTAGAAATAATAGATGTGTACATACGTGTTCTTCGTCAGTCATGGCAGGATTGGGGAAACTCTCCAGGTATGATGAACCTCTCCCTGTCAGAGCCGCACCATAACAGTACACGCGGGGCAACTTCCCACCCTGACTGAATCAATCTAGCCTCGTGTTGTCTAGGACCGCCCACTATGCTCTGATTGGTCACATTAAAGCTAAGTGACGTCCGCACAGTGCAGTCAAACTTGCTGTGGTGCTGATGAGAATCTAGACAGATTTTACTCTCCAACAGAGAAACAATGTAAAGGTTTGAGTTCCTGTACATAATGATGGGAAGCTTAAATTACAGCAAAACAACACAACTTGTAATGCTTTCTCTATAAAAGTACCTTTTTTTTTATTGTTTTGTAGTGCATAATCTTCCCTCTGAAATAGAAATGGAATGGTTCCTTCTCTCATGATGTCCTCTTGATTTCTTTGTTGTAGAATTTTTTGCCTTTAACATTTAACTTAACAACACATTTTGTTTTTAAGTCAGTCAGACCACATTTAGTCCAAAAACTGACATAAAAATATAATATGTCAATATTATTTTCAACTTTAATTGGGTTGCATTTTTCCACCAACATCAGTCCATGGGCTCAGAAATACAGACAAATTGCTTTCAAATCTGGTGAAAGCCTAATAACATGGGGCACATCATTCTATGCTGTAATGGCAGTTTTACTGGGTTTTTAATGGTTCATAATATGTACAATATGTAGCTGTCTATCTGTAATATACACAGTGTGTTATAGAAATACTATAAGCTGAGGCTGAAATACAAAAAAACAAGAAAAACCTTTGTCAAAACTTATGCAATATGAATGAATACAGCCAAAATGATCAAAAAATTAAAGTTAAAAAAAACATAATGTGTATCAACAGTTGCATGAGGGTTAAATATTGATACTGCCAGACCACTTCAGGGTCCAAGTACTTCTTCACCACCAACCAAGTAAAGCTTATAATGAATTTGACACCTAATGATTAGAACCATTCTACATAAGCAGATCTGTCTCAAAACCTTTATGGAATTTTTAAGTAACTGTTCATTTTCAGATTCATGATTTTGGGTTACAACTAGAATAGGTTAACATGCTTTAAGTCTCAAAAACACAGCCGTTTTCTTATACTGTCTATAATTTCCACCTCTGTCTGAGAGGCTCTGTTTGAGCCCCTGTCCCTTTAAGGGGCCTCCTTCCTGAATACCCAGTCTGCTCTGATTGGTCTGTTCAGACATGCCTGACTCAGCACCACTAACAATAACAGAGCAGCTGTGCTGAAACAATTCTTAAGTGTCCATAGGTAAGGAAATGTGTGATGTCAAGAAGCCAAAGGACTAAAGGTAGGTTAACTGACGAGGCATTTCAGGAGCAGTGTTTTCTGTGGGATAAAACAACTTCTGTTGGTGCAGACTTTGGCCTTTTTAATTTTCAAGATCTTTTACATGCACAAGACCCTATTTAAAAAACTGAAGGAAAGGGAAAACACATAAGCATGAAAAGTCTCCTTTAATATCTTTAAACTTATCCATATCTTAACCTTTAATCATTTATTATCTGCCAGGAAGCCTCCTATGTTTTTTAAAACTGCCCTTTTTGTCTTTAAATGAAGGTTTAAATCCTTTTTGCTTGTGTGAGAAAACATTTAACCAAGATAGTCAGACAGAGAAAGAATGATAACAAACATCATACTGACTGTTAGAGACTGTGTAACTGTCCTTGAAGCGGCATACATGTTATTTTCTCTCCTGCAGTTTTACTCTCTCTCTCTCGCCTGTTCACCACAACCTTGACTTATTTGCAGCCTGACATATCAGAGTGTGTTTTGGCTGGCAGTGATATATTTAGCTTAAACAACGCGTATTTTGTCCCAAAAATCAGGATCTTTAAATCTGACTATGTCAAAGGAAAGACAAATAAACGTGTTATTGTTTCAGATACTTTTTTGGTTTAGGCTGAAAATTTTCTGAAAAAGGAAAACAGAAAAATAACAGATGAAGCTTCTGCAGTTTCTCCTTGGATTTATGGAAGAAGTTTTCAGATCCTTTGCTGGAGTAAAATACTCCATTACAACTACAAGTCCTGCATTCAAAATGTTTTACTTGCTTGTAAAGTACAGAAGCCAAACGTACATACTCATTATGCAGAGTGGTGTCATTCAAAGAACTTCATTCACTGGGTGTTTTGTGTCTCAAATAAATTACCTTCAAAGTACAAGTGTAGGGAGGTGAAGACAGCCTGTAACCATAAACTCAATAACTTGCGAATAGGAAACCAGATGACGATATTATTAGATGTTTATTATTAACACAATATCAATATTTATTTTTTGATATCACAGTTATTGTGAATATCGTGCGACACCCTATATTATATTATATTATATTATATTATATTATATTATATTATACTATATTATATTATATTATATTATATTATATTATATTATATATCTTTAAGCTTTAATCAAGAACAAAAACATTTGATTGAGTAAATGAGAGAAAATGAAAAAATAAACTGAACTGAAAGCAACATGATATCAAAATTAAAAGAAAGTGAACATTGTAATTCAATTATGTGATGATTGTAGGTGATGATGATTAAACCTGTATTCGATAGACTTCAATCAGAAAAAGAAAATAAATAAAACAAAAATTGTGTCTATATCTAATAATACTTGTCCTATTAATGTATTTACTGTGTACAATGAACTCAAACACTGCTGACAGTCTGTGATGTGATAAGGTTAATCTTCATCGTCCGTCTAGTTCACGCGAGATTTCACGAGAGGATAAGTTGAGGGAACATGGCGACGTCTAATTTGCTAAAGGTAGGACCCACTTCAATTCAATTATTTCTATTTAACGCTGGCTAAACTGCTTGTCACTTTGTCAGTGTGAAGTTAGCGTTTAGCTCCAACCTTAATGAACAGCACACAGGGGCCGAACACGACCGTGCTGTCAGCGTTGACTTTAGCTGGGAGCTGTTAAGTTACATCTGGCTAACATTAGCTACTTATCAGTGATTTAGCTGGCTAAATAGAGAAGCTACAACACAGCTAAATATGAAGGAAAGAGGCAGATACGAGGGAGACGGAGAAACACAGAAACACGTAGCGTGTCCGGGACACATCGTTAGCTTAATCCGCACTAAAATATGACTATTATCTGTGTGTGCGCCGGCTAGAAATCTCATATGATCTGTCAGTCAGTGAAACAGGAATCTGCAGCTGACCAGCCCCTTGAAACACATGCTAAAGGCTGCCAAAAGCAACTGTCGGAGTAGGTTCTGTGCATTGAGGTTAATCCTCACCTGCTATCTTGCTAAGTAAGCTTAGCTTGACAAGAAGCTATAGCTATGTGTTTGACTCAGTCATACTTCATCGTCAAACAGAGGGACAAGGGAGGTTCCATAGCTCGCAGACAAGGGCTCCTAGAAATATGGCATTGCAGTCACAATTCAAGACTTTTTGCATGGAAAAAATAAAACCTGTGTCTGTATGCATCTAATCTAATGTACACTATTAGCTCATGCATTGATTGTTATGTTCTGTTCCTGCACAATACCAGCATGATGACAATCTCGCACTCTTAAAAAAATCATGACACTTTCATCATGTACTCTGGCAGAACATGATTTAATGTGCCAGTTGTGTGTGTTTTGGAGCAGCCATGTAGGCTATACTTTACACAAAAGCCTGCTGACACTCACATACTTAACAAACACCCAGCGCTTTAAAGGGGAACTGGTTACTAATCTTGGGTAATATCTCTCAGCCTGTGAAGCAATTGTGCCAAGGCATGGGATGATATGAAAATATAATGTTGTCATTATCCTGTTCAGCGTAATTCCCACATGTGATAGTGTGCCAAAATATATTGGAATCACTTTAACCTTACATTACACATCGGTGTATGAATGTATGAATTAGTGTGAGTCGCTTTGGACAAAAGCGTCTGCTAAATGTAAATGTTGTCTGGTAACAAATATTTGTATTGGATCACAGAGAGGAAACATCTTTTTAAAGTAGAAAACAATCAAGGAATCTTAAATGAATAATCATAAAATGTAAAGTCCTCCTTCTCAAATAAATTACAAATACATGGTGGTACCCTCATCTCCCTGTCTTGCCTTAGTTTGCAATCTGTAGTATCGACACACATGCGATTGAACTTGTTTTTTTGGGGATACAATTTGAAAGGTCATGCCTGCAGACATAGTGACAGGCTCAGGTAATTCATATTAAATAAGGAAACCAACGTAGACTGTTAGTGAGTTCGACAGCTTTTTCAAATTGTTCATGTGAGAATATTCGTGTTTATCCTTACAATGAACATTCGACATAATTAACTTATTGTGTTTTATCGCAGTCTGCTATAAACTCAGTTTTTGTCCCATCCCGAGTTGACACACATATTAAACCCTTAAATTCAGCAAACATCCAGTGCTTTAAATGGGAAGTAGTTACTTATCTTGGGTTATAACACTCATCTTATGAAGATAGTTTCACTATAATGTAGGGCTGCAACTAA
>CAEMYA010002117.1:74038-86449 GCA_903131615.1 Diplodus sargus | reverse complement strand
ATATCAAAATACATTAATATGAACTTTTTCATGCTACACTATCATTACTTTTGGACATTACTAAGGCTCAAAATATCCCATCAGACACTGTGAAAGGTTGTATGTCATTTTGGACACAATGTGATGGGTAGAAAAAAAATCTGTGAGCTATTTCCCTGGGAACTCATGGAACTCTGATAGTTGTTCTATATTCACATTATAGTCACATTAAGATGCTTGACAGGGTTCACAGTTAACCAGAGAGACCATAAGCCTATTCAAACATCTTTTCATATTTAACTAAAGTAGCTCAAGCTCTTAAAAGTTGTCTAAACACAAGACGTTGTCCAAGAACTTTCTCTCAATAAATAAAAATAAAGAGCCCGACTGATGTTATCAGCTGATATTGGCCCATCACAGATATATCAGTATGGCCTTATGCTTCCCTATATGTGTAGATATGAAAATTTTCATTTTACTTATTACCATTCAGAAAAATGATCCTGGGGGGGGAAGCAAATTCCCAGTTTGCCATTTTAGTGCACTGATGTCCTTTTAGACTAAGGTTAATGTTAAACTCTACAATAACCTGCCTCCGTTACATACGTTACCTTTTATTAGGTGTTTGGTAACCAAATCTGAGGGGACATTACCAAAGACGTATGTTTATCAGCAGATATATTGGCATGGGAATGTTTTACTTCCTATTATCAGTATCAGCATTGACAGCCAAGAGTATCGGTCAGGCTTTAAATACAGTACATTTTAAAATGTACAGGTCCTCAGAATCCACTCAGATATCCTAAAATGAGCTTTTGTAATGTGGATGCTTCAAATGTAAAATACAACAATAAATTATATTATGAGTTGATTAAATTTTATATATACTGAAGAACTTTTTTTCTATAATTGAGACGTCTGCCCTGTGCCTGGGCTGCTTAAACCACCTCATTACTTTTTAATGTGTGAGAGTGTGTGTGTGTGTGTGCGCGTCCGTGCGTGCGCACGCGCACTCATGCGGTTTGATTGAACAAATGGATAAATGGCGTCCACAGTAATGGATTTTAAAGTAGCCCATCTTCTGCTAGCTCCCAAATAGAAGCTTATTATTCAATATGTGAGGTCAAATCCAGAGTATATAGTTAGTCTGTGCATCAGCTAATGATTATCTTCATTATTTAGTATCTATTGTTTCCATTTAATCTACACAAACAATGTACATAAATTTCATGTGGCACCAGAAACGGCTTGTATTTGCACCTTTATCATCTTTAGGTTTGATTACAGTGACCGCTACTTTACTGTGGACTGAAAAGTGATAATGTTGATTTTCTCTCCATCACAGAGCTCCATCTGATGTTCTCTCTCATGGACAAAGTGCCCAGTGGCATCGAGCCAATGCTGAAGGACCTGGAGGAGCATATAATGAGCGCTGGCCTGGCTGATATGGTGGCCTCCGCGGAGACGATCACCTCTGTGAGTACTTGTGCTTGTATACTGATCAGTGTGGGGGTGTTAACGGTTAAGTCGTCCCGATGTCAATGAATATTTCCAGTTTATTAAGTCGTAATTTTAGGGTTTTCTGACAACCTTGTTCTCACCAAAGTAACTTGCATCATCTGTTCATTGTTGCAGGACTCAGAGAAATACGTGGAGCAGCTGCTCACCTTGTTTAACCGCTTCAGTCGACTGGTGAAAGAAGCCTTTCAGGACGACCCGCGCTTCCTGACAGCGAGAGACAAAGTGAGCTCAAATTTTACTAACATGTCCTTTAACAACATGCTGTCAATGTAGGACACAGCTCTCAGAAGACGTTCTTGAACTGACTGACGTCCTGTTTTTTCTTTACAGGCATATAAAGCTGTTGTGAATGATGCCACTATATTTAAACTGGAACTTCCCCTGAAACAGAAAGGGTGAGAGATGCTTCATGTGTGACATTCAGTTTTTACTTTAGATGATAAAGGCAGTAAATGTCTGACCAAGTTAGTTTTCATCACCTGTGTTCACAGGGTCGGTCTGAAAACTCAACCAGAGTCCAAGTGTCCAGAGCTGCTGGCCAACTACTGTGACATGCTCCTGAGGAAGACCCCGCTGAGCAAGAAGCTCACGTCTGAGGAGATCGAGGCCAAGCTCAAGGAAGTGGTGAGTTTGTGTGTTTATGTGATCCCTTCATAAGCCCTGTGGTCAGCTTTGGAACTGGCAATTCACAAATTCAACCGCCATTTAGATTTGACAGATAATTTTTTTAAAAGAGCAATACTCGGTTAAAACATTTTCAGACTGAGTTGAACAGTGTGTGTGGATCTTAAGAATGTTTTTGTAAATAACTCCATGTGTTCAGTACACAAAAACTAAACAAAGATTTCCAGAAGTCCAGAAAAAACCGACGGCACTTGAAGCAGGCAAACAAGCCTCCCTTGACTTTTAATGTGATCATCTGTGTACTGTTTGCAGCTGTTGGTTCTGAAGTATGTCCAGAACAAAGATGTGTTCATGCGCTACCACAAAGCCCATCTGACCCGTCGACTCATCCTGGACATCTCTGCAGACAGCGAGATAGAGGAGAACATGGTGGAGTGGCTCAGGGTAATTAAGTTGTACTTAATTTCTACTGATGCGAAAAGCTGTTTATATTTTAGTTTTTCTTCGCCTCTAAATCTGTCTTCCTGTGACATCATGTGTCCTGACAGGAAGTAGGGATGCCAGCTGATTATGTTAACAAGCTGGCCAGGATGTTTCAGGACATCAAGGTGTCGGAGGACCTCAACCAGTCATTCAAAGAAATGCATAAACACAACAAGCTCGCTTTACCAGGTGAGAAGAAGATGTTAAGTGATAAAGTCTGCACATTTGAGCAGCTGGAACCAGTAAATGTTTGGCATTTCTACTGTATAAATCACTTGACAGTGATTTGTTGACAAAACTTGACAGAACATTAATGTTAGTTACATTCTTGTCATGATAACAGCGTATGTCCATTTGTATAGTCAAAAAAAGAGTAATTTTTCATAAGTTTAAGGAATGCTAACTGTTGGTGTCAATCACTGACTGACATGTGTTTTAATGTTCCTCTTCAGCCGACTCAGTCAACATAAAGATCCTGAATGCTGGAGCGTGGTCGAGGAGCAGCGAGAAGGTTTTTGTCTCTCTGCCCACAGAGCTGGAAGATTTGATACCAGAGGTAGAAGATTTCTACAAGAAGAACCACAGCGGCAGGAAGCTTCACTGGCACCACCTCATGTCCAACGGCATTGTGAGTTTAACAGATCTGTAGAGAGAAGCACACGATCATGCTACGAATAACTTGAAAAGATATACAAATGGCTTCACCTTCAGACTTTTGTTGTCGTGAAAAGCTTAAGTGAGTAGCTTGTTGTAGCTGTGGAATGGAACCAAACAAAGTGTAATTTCTCCAGATAACCTTCAAGAACGAAGTGGGCCAGTATGACCTGGAGGTGACCACCTTCCAGCTGGCGGTGCTGTTCGCCTGGAACCAGAGGCCCAGAGAGAGGATCAGCTTTGAAAACCTCAAGTTAGCCACTGAGCTGCCGGACGCCGAGCTGCGACGCACTCTCTGGGTAAATCTTCGTGAATAAGAGATGTATTCATTGCAGTGCTGTTAGTTTTTAGTTTTATATTTGCGGCACATTGTTCTTTATCAGTTTCATTGATCTGATTATTTTTACTGCTTCCCTCTGAACCATTATGCCTTCCTCACTCTCCTAGTCTCTGGTGGCGTTTCCCAAACTCAAGAGGCAGGTGTTGTCGTACGACCCAGCGGTGTCTTCACCCAAAGACTTCGCAGAGGGAACACTATTCTATGTCAACCAGGAGTTTTCTCTCATGTAAGGAAACATGTTCATGCACTTTTATTTGCTTCAAGCTGAATTAGAAGATTGATTGCTTTCTCATATCAGCACTAAGGTTGATATTATCAAACATACCAAAAGCTATAAAAAAATATCTAGAGGTAGATTTTAAAAAGAATAAAGATGTCTTGCACTTTTCTTTCCTTTTTGCAGTGGCATTGAAAGAGTATCTTGCTTTTTTTTAACTAGTTTCAAAATGCTATACTCTGTTGTCATGACTTCTGTCAACACCAAGGAAAACACCAAGCAGGCTAACACATTTTCACTTAAGATTTTTGTAAATATTGAAAAGAAATTGTAGACCCTTATTGTACTTTGACTCATTGTTTTTGTTTATCATGAACTTGACAGAAAAAACTCCAAGGTTCAGAAAAGGGGGAAGATTAACTTGATTGGTCGGCTGCAACTCACCACAGAGCGGATGAGAGAGGAGGAGAATGAGGGCATCGTCCAGCTCAGGATACTGAGAACGCAGGTATGGAGAGGAGCTAGCAGCAGGCTGGCTGGAGATACTGCTGGTTATGTAACATCACCTGCTGTGAATAAACGGTTTCACCTTCCATCTCTCATCATGGAGCTTCAGCTGAAACCTGTGGTGACGTTCTTCTGACCCATCTGTCTTATACATCGTTTTCACACTGTCCTGTCTCTCATGTTTCCCAGGAGGCCATCATCCAGATCATGAAGATGAGGAAGCGCATCAACAACGCCCAGCTGCAGACGGAGCTGGTGGAGATCCTAAAGAACATGTTTTTACCACAGAAGAAGATGATCAAGGAGCAGATTGAGTGGCTGATAGATCACAAGTACATAAAGCGGGATGAGACCGATATTAACACCTTCATCTACATGGCATAGCACTGCACATCAGGACGACTCATGTTGACTTTTCAGTGGATCAGGCCTGATGGACACTAGGATACTTCCAGGCTCCCCGTCCTCTATTTAAAAAAGAAAAAATCCAATCTTGTGCAGGGAGGCATGAATCTAAGACTGAGACCTACCTATTTAAAAAAAATAAGTGGAACTTCCTGCCTTAAAGTTGTACAAAGAAAAAAAAGTTGCAGTGGGAGTCTTCACCAAGTGGTTATACCTGTTTTTAGTTGGAGGGGTTTACTTGCTGTCCAGATGACAGATGTCCAGATGTTTTTGATGCCATGGTGGTTGTCTGGGCAGCTACTACAACTACGCTCCTGCTCAATGATGCTTGTGCGAGTCTAAAAGGCATGCTGACAGGAAAAGCTGAGGAACTTTGGACTGCAGATATTTCAGATCCAGTTTTAATCCATGTCAAAACCCAGACCATCTGAACCTCTTCACTGCTGCTTTAACCAGCTAGCTGGATTGTCACGGGGGCCCTGAAGCTGTCGTGACTCTCTGCAGTCATAGTTAAAGTGATCAAACACTTAATCCGGGACATTCAGTGTGTATAAAGAGCCAGATAAGCACTTCACAGTTTGCAGGACTGAACCAGACAGAAACTCCAAACCCCGTCAAGCCTCTGTCCCTTGGTAAAAAAGGAGAATGTGAGGGGAAAGAAAATTAGCATATTGCTATAATCCAGAATCCATTTCCCTCTATCAGATGTACCCAGGGACAGAGGTGAGGTTGGAGTGTGACGGGAGCTCAGATCATGTCTGTGACAGCTCTCTTTTCTGCAGGAAGCCTGGAGGAAGAGGCTGAGGTCAGTATTACACATGGTAAATACTACAATTCAAAGGTATAGGAGAGTGTACCATGAGATGTGAATAATGAAATGATTAAATAAACAGCACCTTATTATAAAACAACACGCAGGCCTGTCATTCATTCTAGCTCTGGAAAACAATTCCCCAGAGTCTGTCTTTTTGTTTTGTTTGTCTGCATATAAATGAAATGATTAACGTTTATTAAAGTACTGATGAAAGTTTTCAAGTTTAACAGCTGTATACTATATACTGCTGGAAAGTAGCAGAGTCCTGTTTGTAAGAGGCATACTGTTGAGAGAAAATTGAACTGTTCAGATGTAGTCCATCAGTCCTGAGAGAGGCGAACGTGCAGGGAATCATTTGCTGTCTTCTTGTTTTGGTCACTTACCAAAGCTTGTGATTGCTGAAACAAAGATCAGTCAGTAAATCAAGAGCCCATTGTGGCCAAGAGTAAGTCTGTAAACTCACTGAAAGTCTGTGCAGTGACGACGGCCAAACACATGTGGCTGATCATGGGGGGCCTTTTACATTATTGTGAACGGTCAGCACAGGCCTTCTCCCTCTTGCACAATTCTGTTCCTCAGCCCATTAATTAAATGAACGATTATTTCTACCAGCAGGTGGTTCAGAGGTGAACAGTAACCACATCAGCTGTTATCCTCAGAGACAAAAAGCTCCGTCAGTGAAGTATTCAACCATTTTGACTTCCTCTGCGGTGCTAATTCTAATGATCGGAATGTACTTCATCCATTATAAATGCACGAAATTATTAATGCCCCTTCCTGTTTACCCCAAGATGAATATAAAAACTGACATGAAGACGTTTTTTCCCCTTCAAAACGATAGGGCCTTATTTGTAAAATGGACTTACAGTCAGTTTTGAGCTTAAGTATCAATCAAGCAGAAAACCCTTCTTACTAGAAGAACATTTCTGAAGATCACTTAGGTGGGATCATCCTCTGGGTAACTTGAATATCTGTTCCAAGATCTCATGCATAATTGAAAATGTCAACCTAAAAGTAACCTCCTGGCTAGAAGAAAAGTGAGAAGATCACTCCAGTCATTAGGATATATCCTCTGGTGACCTTGATTATTTGTACCAAATCTCTTAGTAAGTCATTTGGTAGTGTTCCAAATCTCCATCAAATCTTCAACTCAATACTTCCTGACTAGAGGACAAGCCAGAATGTCATCAAAGTCAATAGGGTTCATCATCTGGGAACCAGGAATGTCTGTTCAAAATGTCAAGGCAATCCATGTGGTGGTTATCCAGATTTCAAGCAAAATTGAAAATGCAAACCTCATGGTGACCTGCTGACCAGAGAGACAAGTCAGAGCATCAGTAGAGCCAGTAAGGTTCATGTTCTGTGCACCATGAATGTCCACAAAACTGTGCCAATTTATCTTTTACATTGACATACAGTATGTAACTGTTTAGGGGAAACTTTGGCACTAGAGAGTGACAGAAATAAGGAAAGTCAGGAGATTACTGGAGGATTAACATTAGGTTTTATCCTCTTGAGACTGTGAATATCTGCATTGAATTAATGGCTATCCATGCAGTGGTTGTCCAGGTCTCAGTCAAAACCTCAATTTAGCACTTCCCGGCAGGAAGAATAGTGGGAAGAGTCAATGGGGTTCCTCCTCTGAGGACCATGAATATCTGTATAAAGTTTTGTGCCAATTCATCCAAAGGAGATCTTGAATGTCTGTACTTGGTCTCATAGCAATCCATGTTTGATTAGTGGCCACATGTTTCTGAATCCCCCCCCCCCAAATAATCCTACTCATGGTCACGTCCTGACTAGAGGAAGTCAACGACGATCACGAGAGTTAGGAGGATTCATCCTCTGCGGACCATGATTGTCTTATTATTGATTAGTGCCAATTACTTTGCTTCATTAAGATATTTCACTGATTAAGAGAAAACTTTGACCTGATGGTGGTTTTAAACAAAAAGTCAGGAGTTTACTGGTAGATTAGCATTAGCATAAAGATTCATTGTTTGTAGATCATGAATATCTGTACCCAATCTCATGAAATGTGACTGTTGTCCAGATATCAATCTAAACTGAAACTTTCAACCTCGGGAACAGTGGGGAGACCATTAGAGTCGTTAGCAGTAATATTATCATTAGCTTTAGGACTCATCTCCAGGCAACCTTGAATTTAATAACAGTCCATAGGGAAGTCGTCCAGATCTCACTAAAACCTCACTGAAACGTGTGACTTCCTGATAAGAGGAAAAGTTTGAAGATCACTAGATTCAGTAGGATTCATCTTCTGGGGACCACGAATGTGTAGAATATTTCAAGACAATCGATCGTGATGTTTCAGTTTGGTCCAATAAGCATTGCTGTTCCTGGACTAGAGCTATGCTACTAATGGTTACCAGCTGAGATGATCTGAAAAGCAACAATTCACTTGAATAGAAGCATAATGAAAATTAAATTAAAGAAACAGCGATGTATTGTATGTCATCACCATGACAGTTTAAGATTTAGGGCTCCTACCTCACCAATCCTGGGGTTCCATTGCCATGCTCCACCAACAGAGCTGCAGAGAAGTGGTGAATCTTTATTTAAAATAAAAGTTTACTCTTATGTTAAACGATCCACTTCTTCATGGAGACAGGAGGAACATTACTGATGGCTGACCAGTAGATGGCACCAGAGCAATGCTCTGAAGTGTTCAATAAAACTGATTTCTCTTCCTCTCTCTGTCTCTGCCCTTTTTCTTTTTTTAAACCACAGAGAGGAAATTTGCCTAACTGTATGTTTTTGAGTCGACTCTTCAGAAAAGGTCAGTGTTGAGGTCATAAGAAAGCTATGAATATGGATTTTTTGCCTGGACTGTTTGAAGGACTTGTTGTCCGTCGATATCATTACACAGATTTCCATTTATCAATATATTGGTCTGCAGCAACAAAACATTCAGTACTGTCCACCTCCCATATGATTGATGTGATGCAGTTTGATTGATTGCATTTTTATTGTACAACTGTTCAATATCATATTGATTGTAAATGTGAAACCATCAGCCTGAAACAACACATGCATGCATAGTTATTTTTCTCCATATAATGTATTTTTTACTTCTGATACCTTTAAAGTTACTTTTTAAATTTTTACGGTTAGTATTTTTCAGTGATCAAACGTAAGGAACTAAGTAAGTACTCAAGTACCGCGGTTAAGTAAAATTTTTTGGTACTTTAACTATTTCCAGTTTCTGCTTCTTTGTACTTTGTAGTTACTAATTACTTTGCATATTCAACCGAATCCAAAAAACAGAAACAACACTGATTCTGATCATTCAGACAAAGGACTGATTTGGGATCCACCAATCAGTTGACCTATATTATACAATATATACATACATTCATTTATTTTTACCTGACTTTTACACAAAGTCAAATGTTCAAAAGTCAAAAATTCTTTACAGCACGACCATGTTGGTCCTGAGCTGAGCAAGGCACAACACTGTAAATGGTAGTAGTTCAATTCCCACTGTTAACGTTGACGTCAGTATTGTCAAAATGAGGTTTGAGTGCAAATGATGATTCATATATCAACTGTCAGTTTGTGCACCATGAACTTTTGTAGAATGTTAAATTGGTTTAAGCTTTTTTTTACTGTCAGTGGAAAATGAATGTTTTGCTACATGCCCTTTAACTTAATGGGTATACCTGATAAAGGTTAATATAAATCAAATTATATTAATATCCTCATGCAGTATTTTATCGGTGCTTATTGTCTCATTCCAAAAAGCTCCCTGTATGTGTTGTTTTTGCTGATATTTGTGAATTTTATTTCTGAAACGGAAATAAACATAGAAGTGTGTGTGTTTATTTCCCAGTTACATCTGCTCATGTGTTACATATAGGCAGCGCTGAAGCTATAAGGCTGTAATTAGGTGGATAGTTTTTTTTCTTAATTACAGCATATTGCATCCTCTAGTTATTTGTGACAAAGGGGATTACAGCAGGCCTGTTAGCTGTGCGCATGCTCAGTCTGCAGCACCCTCACCCGCCCATCGCCTACATCCCTCCTGCTCATACCCCCTCCTGTCCGCGCGCAACCTCCTCTCGCGGTTGAGCTTGAGGACCACTGTCAGGTAACTGATTAGTATAAAGACTTCCTGTTCATACCTTCAAAATAAAACGTATTAATGGGTTTGTTCGTGTGTTTGCCAAAAGGATGTTTATTGAACTAAGAAAACACTGACATCAGCACAAAAAATCCAAAAATTATCTTTTGAATTGACTAACATTACGTGTGATTCATGACACAATTCAGATGGGATCAAAAAAATATTTGTCTCTCTCAATTCACCACCAGGTTTTTTTTTTAAATAAGATCCAATGGAGGAAAAAGGAATTGGCGGGGCTCCTGTGCTTTACAAACAGACTAAATTGTGGTAACATTACTTAAACATCACCAACAACACTAAATCTTACAACATATAAAGCTATACACATTTTCTATAAATGATTAATCTACATATTTTAAAGTTAGCGTTAGAACAATTTGTAACTGAAGTTGGCCTTTAAAAACTGTGAGTACATGAGTTTTTGTGTTCATCTCATTTAGCTTCTTGTTAGCAATCATCCTTTCTAAGACACATAATTAAATTTTGGGATATTCACTGATGTATTGTGTGTCTCAGAACAGAACGTATAAATATCTTAAGCCTGTGATAACCACAGACTTTATTTCCGGCATTGTACCGAAAACCAATTTAAAAAACTTGAAAATAGATTTTGAGAGGAGGGAACCGGATGTGCAACAATGCAAACTGATTTCCGTTTTGTAGGACAATAAACTCAAATACTGTTTTATGTTCACACGTTGGTTGATCCTGGTAACATTTGGTTTGAGCCGTTTGGTGCTTTTTTGCCTAGGACAAAAGAGAAGTAAGTCAAAAATGTTAAAGCAATTAGCTTGAAGAAACTAGCAGGTAGACCTGAGAAAATCTCGGTCAGGTGAGCTACTTGTGTGTTGATCATTATGATAGAATTCGTAACTGAATTATTTTAATCGCAGAAAAAAAATCAGTAGCAATTGAAAGCCATTCGCCAATATCCAAGTTTCATAAACGCAATGATTTTATTTTGAAGCCATGAGTGTGTGACTTCCTGTTGTGGTGCCGCGCGCTACGCGGGAGCTTGACGCTGCTCGGGTGAGGAGAGGAGAGAGGAGCTCCGCCAGCGGACCAGGAGGAGAGCGTGGTGAGGAATCCCAGCAGCCCCAGGAGAGTGAGAGCCGGACCGGCTGGACCCCCGGAGGAGGACCCGAGAGAGAACCACGTTGCCACGGGAGAGGCCTCACTTCAGGTAACCTCGCCGTGAAACCGGTTCGTAGCCTACTGCTTCCCCCGGCAGGCGGGCAGGCAGGTGCTTTGAAGGGATGCCGGAGATGGAGAGGCGGCGGTCGGCGAGCCGCACGAAGCCGCTTGTTGTGTCTCAGGAGATCCAAGATCCTATTACTTACTTACCGTAGCCTTGTGATTTCCATGGCCTCGCCGGGGTTGCTGAGCAGATAACGCGAGGTGAAGGTGGGGGTGAGAGGGGATATTAATCAAAGCACCGCTGTGTGAAACGGGCTTTTTACTTTGCGCAAAAATAGCGTCATATGTGAGATACGAGAGCCGCTGTTTGCTGTTTGTGTGCGCGCGCTGCTGAGCCTGTCTCCATCCACAGAAGAATGCGCGAGCTTTAATTGGGTTTGCCAAAGATGGAGCTTTTAACTACAGCATTTAAAACGTTGATTCCGTTTTCATAATATAAATCGTACAACTAAGATAAAGCCACAGTTGCTATACATCTGTGTGGGAGCCATATCTGTCTGAGAATAACATCAGTGGAGCATTCAAGAGCAGTGATATCCTCCAGCTCATAGTTTGGTGACAGAAAAACAAGACTTATCTGACTGAACAGTCATATTAGTGATCATTAATGTCTCCTCTGGCAAGTTTTTGTTGTCAGCTGACATCGAACAGACTTGTTTTGTGTTTTCTGTCACGTTTTGGACGCCCCTGCCTTCACCGTTGCCTCCGCCTGATGCTGTGGAGCCTGTTTTCCTCTGCATGAGGAGCAATAAATTAATAATTTCAAGAAGTGTATTGTTCTGCCGAGCACCAAGAGGGGAATGAATGCACATTAATAGTCTATGCCCGTGAGTAAGCCTTCGTTCGGGCTGCTTGCCAGGTATGTTGGTGTGAAAAGTGGAGTCTTGAGATTCCCGGCGGGTGTTAAAGGGGTTTAAAACCACTCTCCGATTGTCAGAGAACTTTGAACAGGGGCTGGATTTGACTCTTACTGCTTTCAGCTCCACATATCCAAAGTGGAGCGGTGCACAGTCCAATTTAATACTCAAATAAAAGATCTTTCAAATCAATTCTTATCAAATTTGGGTCCCCTGAACAACAGTGCACTTCAGTTTAGATACAAACACGGTCGAAACCTGATAGTCTCGCTCTTATATTAGCATCGTTTGCGTTGTTGTCAGTGAAAAGAAGGAAGAAAACCACATCCCACATGATTGAACCACAAGGGAAGTCGATGCAGCACTGCCTCTAAGATTCAATGCAACTCCACTAACGAGCGCTTGATATTCTTGATATTCAGAGATCTGATAGCTGGGATGAATGCCATTCAAATGCATTTGTGGTAACAGGAATTAAAGTGAAGAAATCAGGCCGAGCGCACTCGTAAGCAGAGGAAAGTGACTTTCAGTGCAAGTGTCGTATGTCATGGCCAAGCCCATAGTGGCTGGCAGCAGGAGAAGATACTGCAGAGAGGAGATCACGATGCTGGGAGGATGGGAAGCTGGGATAGCCCTCCTCCCTGATGCAGGAGGGGGGGGGGGGGGGGG
>CAEMYA010002117.1:48418-74019 GCA_903131615.1 Diplodus sargus | reverse complement strand
GAGGAGGGTGGAGGATGGATGAGGGATGGTCTGGCGCACCCCTCCCTCCCTTCTCTCTCTCTTTTCTCCCACTCTGTCTCTCTCTCTGTCTCTCTCTCTCGCACTGGTATACTGGTGCATTACTGCTCACTGTTCACTTCACCGGGTGTAATCAGTCTGTCAGCAGAAGCAGACCCACCCCCACCACCAACCACCAACCACCACCACCAACACCAACCTCCTGAACACACTCCTCCCTAAACTCTTGACCAGAACACTGCCAGAATCTGCTGCTGCCTGCAGGCCACGTTAATGAGGTGGTGCACACTTTTGTGAACAGTTATAATCTAATCTTGGAGAAAACATTTCTCACCACCTCTAACATTCACGCGTCGTAATGCACTCTTAACATTTCCATCAGTCTGTTTAACTGCTATATATCTACAGATGGGCACATCAGTTGTGTGTTCTCGGTCCCCACGAGTTGAGTCGTGCCTGCACGCTGCTGCTGTACATCCAGAGAAACTCAGTAGCCCAGAGGAACTAGCAACAACATGGCAACATCATACCCAGAATAAAACAGTTAAAGTAACAGGCTCCCCCTCTGTGATGCTAGGGAGTGTGTGTGTGTGTGTGTGTGTGTTTGTGTGTGTGTGTGTGTGCACGTGTGGAGGAAATTATTTAAGTGTAGGCTGTTATTCTGCGGTGATGCCGCCTCCCTACATGCCAGTAGATTTGACTCTTCTTCTTCTGGCCGATTGATTGGTCCGAAGGAAGGCTGGCCGCTCCAGTGTTGCAGCACAGGAGCTGTCCGTGGTGCTGCTCAGTTTTTGCTGTGTGTGGGTGTTAGATAGATGCTGTCCATGGTGCTATGTCACTGGCGATAAGTCAGTGTCAGCGGTGCAGTCTCCTCAACGGAGGCTGCTCGATTATGGCCGCAATCGTAATCATGATTAATTTGGCCAACGTTGAGATGGCGATTATTAAACAGGATTGCTTAATGATGTCGGAAACAACGTGTAGTCCTTAAACATCTTTCAAAATGTATCATTTGATCTTGAAATATGAATCAGCTGAGGAACCAAAACAATAAATGTCTTCTCTAAAGTAATAATATCATGTATTATATGATGAATATAAAGACTTAAGTTTAAGTTAATTGGCGGCTTTTCGACCAACTGAGCATGTAGAATCGATGGCGGAGCCCGATGGTGAAAGAAATCCGATTCAGATTCAGACAACTTTATTTATCCCACCAGGGGCACAGCTCACCTTGTGCACATACCAATACATACAGTAACAGGTAGACACACAAAAAAGAGAGAAAAATAAACACTAAAGACATCTACAGAGAATTTAAAAGGCAAATCGCAGTGGCAATAAAGGATTTCGAGTAACGGTTAGTTTTCCAAGCAGGTAAAACATAATGAACGCTTTCTCTTCTTCAGTTCATGTGAAGAGAGTTAGAAGGAGAAAGGGGAAGTCCCCTGAGCCTGTTGTTGTAGCATCCATAATTTCATCCACATAGTGCTGTTTCTCCGTATTTTCCACCTCCGCCTCTTCGCCAGTTCCATTCGCAGCTTTATATCACACATATTTTTTATTATAGGTGGATATAGTAGTGAGAATGGTAAAATATAAAAATATTATGCTTTATCATAACAACGGTTTGTATATCTGCAGTCCAGAGTCTTCAGATTCCCCTTTTTTAAATGACAGGCTTCCGCTTCCTGGTACGATGGAGAGGTATTCCCTCTCACACAAGGGCAGGACGTACAAGCTAGCTGAGTGTTGGCTGTAGTCTTCGCGATGTGTTCAAGTTAAGCTTTTCGGGTGAGCCGCAGGCCATGTGAGGTGACGCCAAACAGTCAGCCATCATCGCTGTTGGTTCTTTGACATCAGTTTGGCTTGTCTTGACCCCAATGAAAGGGGCTGTGCTGGATTTATTAGACAAGACAAAACCAGAACATCATTGCTAAACAGAATGCAGCAGAAAATGCAGTTTATCTCGATTACCTTGTTTTGATATTCATCGGAGGCCAAAATAGATAATACAATTTAATTGGCTAATATCAAGCAGCCATTCTCTTTTCCATGTTTCTCTCCTCTACTCTCACCTGATTAGCCACATGAGGTTGGTTCAGCCGATCAAAACTGGGTCAGGTTTAATGAAGACATTTTAGACTGGTCCGTAGTGTTTGGCCAGTATTCATTTGACCAATTATTACAAGTTAGAGCAATTCGTAAAGATAACAGACTTGTTTTAAACCTGAAAAGTTAGCCAGCAGCCCCCCCCAGGCTAACTCTGAACAAAGAGCCTTGTTTCCATGGTAACAATCAGTGACACCTACTGACCAGTGGCACCAAAGGACAAAAAAAGAGGAAAAACACGGTTCACGATTTATATTTAGGGTTTGCAAACAGTGTTGAGGAGCGACTAATGAAAAGACAAAGCGCTTCATCAGGAACCTTTGGAAATATCGCCAATCGTTTAACCATCCTGAGCCGGTCTTTGATGCTCCTGTCGACTGTTGGATAAATAAAAATGTACTTTCACATAATGTTGTCACCATTTTTTATTTTGATGATCGGTTAATCTCAAGAAAAACAAAGTCAATACTGTCTGATTCCAGCTTCTTAAATGTAAATATATTGTGGTTTTGTTTACTTCTTTATGACAGTAAACTGAATGTCTTTAAGTTGTGGACAAAACAAGACATTTGAGGTCGTTGTCGTGGGCTTTGGCAAACACTGATTTACATTTTTCACCATTTTTGACATTTTATAGACCAAGCAATGAGTCGATCAATTAAGAAAGTCATCGACAGATTGATTCAAGTAATTGCTGGTTGCAGCCCTGCTGTATTTCTGAACATTTTATTGTACTGCTGATCAATCCCCTGCAGCCAGAGATTTTTTTAAAGTTGAAAACAACTCCTGAACCTACAGTTATGACACATCTCACTTTGGGCTCAATCTTCATTACAGCTGGCATTCTGCTGTCACGTATTTGCGTTTCTGTACACCTACATGATGCCGCTTGCTGAACCAACACCTGTCATATCACCACAGTAAGCATTTGAGAGAGAGAGAGAGAGAGAGAGAGGGCGAGCTGTGCTTGTTAGCCAGACATCGTTTTTGCTTGTCATGTTTTTCAAATTTCTGCCATCAAAACTCTGTGACACTGAGGTACTTTTGCCAGTATGCTGTGCAGACCGTGTTACAGCAGCAGAATGTGATGAATGTTGACATCTGCTGACCAGCAGTAACTCCTGCTCAGTAAGGCTAGCATAGCAGAATGAGGCAGGAGCTATTTGCAGTCTGGACCGATGCTGGTATTCAGCCATTTCTTCAGGTGTATTACTTCAATTTGCTGCGAGATCATAGAGCTGGACTGGGATTGGTTTGTCAGAGCTGCTCTGTCCTCGCTGCTAAAATCTCAAACTTCACAAAATTACGGGCTTCTGACACTGTTCGGTAAACAATCAGCGGAGCACTAGAGGACATGCTCCAGCACAGTCAGAAATGAGGAGAGAGTCAGCCTTCTGAATTATTTGCTATCCTCCAGCAACATGTTGGAGTTCAAATGTAGCCGGTGATTAAAACGCTGCATCACACGCTGAATTATTCTCTCCACGGTGTTCCCGTCTGTTGGAAGGGAGCGCTTTGTTTCCTCCTCAAGAGTATTGATCATTGAATGAACGGCTCCCCCCCCGCTCCAGCTTTTCACCCCTCTTTCTCCGCTGCAGGAGCTGTCATTTCTGAATCATGACTCAATTGTTCGGAGGGGACCGCATCATCTTTCAGTCATGAATTCTTTAAACTGTCATTTCGTCCTCTGCAGATGTTCTCCTCCTCGGCGACACTTTACTTCTCATGTTTCGGCGCGTTTTACACTTCAATTTAAACATAATCAGGACAGTAATGATCTGTAACGCCCGACTTTTAGGTGCCGCTGTCACTCTTTTTCAGTTACTTGAATTTGGATAACGAGAATGCCGCTTTGCCAACACTGCCACTCTCCTGTCTCCCTTCTGTCTTTATTGTCCATTATCTCAGATATGTCGTAAACAAACCGACAGCTTTCAGCCACTTTGCGTCTAATAGAATCCCTCCTATCTCTTGTGGTCGGTTGCAGTTGTTCTTCCTGTGGCGAAGGCCGTTTTTTATTGAGTTTCCACCTTTTCCCTTTCAGTACTTGCCATCTGTTTTGCCTCCCCACTTGTAGCAGAGCTGAAGTCTTATATCATCACTGATCACGTCTTCGCAAACATCTGTCTGCTTTCCGACAGTGTTTATTTCCGCATTAAAAACATCTGTGCCCACACGGAGAGTTTTGCGCTTTCACAGTTCTCGGTTTAAGAATCAAACTGATATCAGGTGATGTCACTGAATGTCCCTCTTCCTCTCAGTGTACGCAGAGATGTTGCCATGGTTTAGAAACATATGCCTGAGTTTGTGTGAGCTACAGGCGTTTATCACATCGTATACGCTCAGCTAAGTCTGGCATGCAAATGAGAAATGAAGCGGCTGATGGCAGGGTTTCTTTAATGATTCAACAGGCGAACTCAGTAGTATGTACGCCACACAGGGCAGAAACGCCAAGCACGGGTAACTTTCATTTGAGCAGAGATGCATGACATCCGAAGATGCTGCATGATGCTTGTACGACGTGTACACAATTTAGAAATAATTGGCTCTAAATGAATTAATCATAACAGGAACAACAGTGCAGAACAGGAGAACAAAGCCTCGTCGGTTGTTCAGGAAATACAGAAAATATCCTGCACGGGGAGAATTAAACAGAATATTGTTTAAACAGATAAATGGTTATGCGGCACATATTTTAAGCTATTTTTTCAGCAGGTAGCTGAACAAGTAAGCAACTAATTTGTGAAGAAGTGGAACATTACCACCTTGATTCTGCCAGTCACGTCTTTATGAACTCATGCCTGCAACTCAGCTTTGTTCCGTCCTCCATGTGGCATCATATCTGACCTGGACTGTTTCAGAATGATATTTTTTCCTTGATTTTTGGTCACCTGCTATGGTTTAGTAGGCTATGTAGTTAAATGGTTTCTTTTTTTGTCGGCTTTAATTGTTTTTATTGTTTATATTTCCACTTGCGGATTCTGAGACTGCACAGGGCGCTTTATTTTGAAAATTGACTGGATGCACTATGCTGTTCTCAGTGTCTGACTTCCTGCCTGGCACACTGGGCTCTGTGCTACTTGACGGGTCTGGTGGAACCATTAACATTGTTTAGACACCGGTGGTATCTTGGCGGTTAGCAGTTTAAAGGGCCAGGTGTTTTTCTGAGTAATCGGTGGGGACCAAAATGGAGCTTAAAGAGGCAATAGTGGAAAGAAAAGTCAATATCAGAACAATTGTCATGTTTGATACAACGAATTGTGTTGAAATGGCGTGAATGGAGTAACATTGTTTGTGTACAGAGTTTAGCTCCTACGACGAGTAGTTCAGAAACCTTCTTTTTAGTAAACTCTGTGTACACAAACAATGTTCTCAATGCTCGTGTTCATGAGTACAGACCCTAGTGATACTACCAACAAAGTTTCATGTTGTGTCGAGCCTTCTTAGTGTTTTGAAAATTGTGATTTGGATGCTAGCGTAAAAGTGCCCCTGCAACCCATTGAAAATTAGCTTGCCCAAAAACGAAACTACGGTAAATCTTAAAAGTGCCTCTGTCATCGTGATTATGCTTTTACACGAAGGTTTGACTCATATTCAATCGCAAATAAGCCTCAGTTACTTTTTGGCGAGAATTTCACTTTAAGTGGTAAGTCTATAAAAAGTCAAAAAATTGTTTAAAAAAATTAAACCAAAAATGCTTGTCAAAGTGGCTTTATCATATTGTTTCTTTTGTCAAAGCAATAGTAAGACTTGAAGCAAATGTTGCAAATCCTCACATTTAAGACATTTTTGCAGGAGCCGTATTTTGAAATTGAGGAAAATTTATTGCAAATGACATCATGGATCGTGTGAATCTCCGTGTTCGATGGATAAGTAGATTGTGGATAATCTAAACAATCCTTTCAGTCGTTTAATCAAGCAAAAATGACAAGCATTTAACTGGTTCCAGCTCCTAAACGTGAGGATTTTCTGCTCGCCTTCATTTATGACAGTGAATGAAGAGTCTGTGGGTTTTGGACTGTTGGTTGGACAAAGAAAGCTAATTGAAAATGTCAGTTTGGGCTCTGGGAAATTGTGATGAGCATTTTTCAAATTTTTGGACACATCAAAAACAATCAGCAGAATAATCAGTAATGTAGTAATCAGTAATAATATTGTAGCTTCTGTAGCTTGTTTTGCTGCCCCCGAGTTGGCTGCAACAGTACTGATTGTGTTTTATCATAAAGTCATCTCAGCTTTGAGTCAGGGCCTTGCTTGTTGTTGTGCCACAGCAGCGACGGACTCCAGTGCTGCAGCTTCTCAGGATTCGTACTCCGCAGGTAATTCTGTTGGCCGTCCGCAGAGGCCAGATGACAGCATGGTTTTCCCCACTGGAGTCACGAGCCAAGACACCAGGCCATCTGTCAGATTTGGCTTCCAACTGCGACTTCCTCACTCCCCGAGGAATTTACTTTACCACTCACTAAAGAGTCAGCTCGCTTGTTAATGCCTCTGAACTAAAGTTACTGTACATTGTCTTTCATTCAGGTCAAGGATTATCAGGTTAACAACATAGAATAAGACCTTCTCCACCAGTACTACTCCGATGTTCATATACATATGTGATCATAGAGACTGATGGAAACTTTTGAGTGGTTTAAAAGTGTACAATTTCCACAATTAACCCGTTTTGCCCCATTGGCAACAATTGTTGCTGAAGTGTATCATTGTCATTTTCTACTCATAATGAAAAATCTCAAAGGTACTTATGCAACTTTTTCCACTTATATGCTAGTAGACAACTTAGTCAAAAGTTTTGTTTTATAAAAAATAGTTTCCAAGTGCTTCCTATCACATGACATCATCTGCTTCCTGCTACTTCTGACTGAAGACATGGTTGATGCAAATCCTCCTGGAAAGAGGCAATTTTCATAAATTTCTTATGATTTTCTCCTCCACGGTGTTCCCGTTAATCATTTAAGTCTCTAAAGTAATCCTCCCCCAAAAAATTTTACCTGGGATGAATATTTTTTTTTTCATGGGCTTATTTCTGTGAGTGGCAACAAAAGTTGCCAGTGGGCACATAGCTTGTCGCTAACTACAGGAAAACACTGTCTGCAGGATTGCTTATAATTAACTTATTTCAAATTATAGAATGACGTACAACAGCTCATTTTAGTCCTCTTAGAATAATCTTCCTAGCTAAATAAATTCACAGGTATTCAAGGCCTGTGTCTATAGGATTTTTAGGCGGTCGCCACCCCCTCGTGGTTCAATTGTTGAAAAACGCGTGCTAAAGTGCCCTTTTGGGAGCCAAAATGCGCGCTAAAGTGCCCTCTTGGGAGCCAAAACGAGCACTAAAGTGACCTCTTGAGAGCCAAAATGCATGCTAAAGTGCCGTCTTGCTTGGCAAAACACACTAAACTGCCCCCTTGGCTGGTTAAAACATGATAAACTGCCCTCTTGGATGGCAAAAATGCACGCTAAAGTGCCCTTTTGGGAGCCAAAATGTGCGCTAAAGTGCCCTCTTGGGAGCCAAAACGCATGCTAAAGTGCCCTCTTGCTTAGCAAAACACACTAAGCTGCCCCCTTGGCTGGTTAGAACATAATAAACTGCCCTCTTGGATGGCAAGAATGCGCGCTAAAGTGCCCTCTTGGGAGCCAAAATGCACGCTAAAGTGCCCTCTTCAGTGGCGACAACGCACTGTATTTTCGCCCCTGCCCTTCGAAAAGTCTGTGCACGCCACTGCTGAGATGTATATCTGATACAAAGGTTATTTAGAAATAAAGAAACCAGTTCAAATTGTTTGTTGTTTTGAATTTTATACAGGGGGAACCAAGGTTTGAACCATCATCATTAGCTACCTTCCTGGGATGGTAATATCCATTGGTATCCATGTACACCCGCCACCCCCCCTCCATCTTTTTGTTCTTATTTATTATGACTATATTATTATTTTGTTATTAGTTTATTATTATTATTATTATTATTATTATTTCTATATTATTATTACGTGACATTTGACCTAGTTGCGTGCCCACTGGCAACAATTGTTGCCAGTCATAAAAATGCTATTTTCTTTCAACACAATGGAAAAAATAAATACATAACATGATTCAGAGGGACTCAACTGATAAAATGATATGCGTTACAACTACGAAAAAAATCTGGGCACAAACGGGTTAAGCTGGAAGTGTAGCCGTAATAAATGCTGCTCCATTTGGATTCAACACGAGACTCCTGAATGACTCGGATCGCCCTGAATGTCAGGAAAAGTTAGCTCTGAATGTCGTCAGGTTAATGATGTTTGAAAGCTACAGTAGTCAGATTTCAAGTTGTCCTTCTGATTTGGCGTCCATCCATTTTCTGTTCACTTCATTTTCCCCAGACATGAGATGCCATTGAGCACCGCTGGAAGGTGAAGAGGTCGACTCAGACCAATTAGAAAATACTTTATTTGATCGTGCAGCTAATGTGGCATCAAGAGACTTAAACTGGATTTGTTTTTTATTACTTGGTTGTAGGCAGGTTGGAACAGATATCGAATGTTTATAAAGATTACATTATTAGATTTATCAGATTTATTTTTTCTTCAGTGTTATGTTGTTGCCTGCTGTGTTACTTAATTTGGTTCTGTGACAGATTGCTAATTAATTAGATTAGAGTAGGCTCCTTCTCTGTAAAGAGTTTAACTTAGATTGCTTTAACTTCACCAGGGCTGCAACTGACGCTTATTGTCATTTTGATGTATCGACATATCACTTTCTTGATTAACTGACTGGTCTATAATATGTCAGAAAATAATGAAAAAAGGAACACATGCTATCAAAGCCCAAGTTGACATATTCCTATTTCCCCTATTATCATTATTATTTTGACTTTTCGTGGTTTTAATTGAAGGAAAAGCTTGAAGACTGACAGGAAATGAGATGAAAGAGGGGGGGGATGAAGGGCGACAGGTCGGATTTGAAATCCTGGGTTGCTGTGGAGAGGACACAACCTCTGTCCGTCATATTCCTCTTTTTTTTATTTGGTTTAACCAACAGATGACACGTATTTGGCTTTTAAAGGTATCGCTTTGATTATTTATAAAAATAAGTATATACATTTTAAACCGAGCCCTTTCCCAGTCTTTATACCGAGATCCGAACTCCAGATGTGTTCTGGTTGATCAGGTTGCAGTTCATTCTGCAGGTTTTTACACGCCTTTCACCTTATCCAGATAAGACTTCCAGATAAGATAAGATGTTAACTCCAGGTTTAAATGGCATGCATCTACACTCGTTCATCTATGTGCCTTTCTCTCTCAACACATTCCTGTCCTTAGCCATCTTACAAACATCAGAGGAACATTTCATCTGAGAGCTCAACAAGAGTTTGGGAAGCTCAGGAGAAACGACGCCTCCTACAACATCTGAACATCTCTCCTCTGCCTCCCTGCTGCAGCGCAGAGGCCGGTTAAATCGCCTCAAGCAGTTGGAGGATGCTGCTGTTTCTTTTGCATTCACTATGTGTTAAATGTAAAACTTCATCTATCACAGATATATTGTTGTTGTTTTCTGTTGCAGTGCAGAAAATGTCACATTTATATTTGAGATGTTCTGTGTCATTCCATCACATAGCAAAATAACTTACCGATGGTCACTATCGGCTGATAGTAGTATCGTGCTGTAAAGACATACTGTTGTTCTAATTTTCACCTTCATTCAGTTGATCTGTGCTCCGTTCATTTTTTGAGAGTAAAAGTCTTGCCACTGTCTAAAATACATGTATTTCCAGGCGCACACACAGCGAGTGATTGGCTATCATTAAGTAAATGAGTTGCTTTAACTCACAGTCATGTTTCAATGTCACTGTAACCTGTTTAAGGAGCTTTAACGGGATTCGTCTTAATCACAGTAAGACCGTCCGTCGACCGAACAGTGAGCGGCTCTGACGTGAACATGAACTGACTGTTAACACAAGTCAGCCGTGTTGAGAACAAAAGTCTCAGGACTCAAAGTTGTTATTAATTGTTCTGGATGAGATTTGCCTGCGTTGAATGCATAATTTGAGGGGTGAAGATGAGGTCGAGGACATTTTAAATCCTGAGCAGCAGTAGAGATCAGAGCTTGACAAATCCACAATTACATGCAGATCAATACAGACCTGCTGCCCTCAGGGGGAATTTTACAGCCAACTCTATTTTGACTGAAATGCCAGATAATTACAGAATGAAGATCCGTCTGGAATGGAGACCAGCGGTGCATGGTGCCGGATTTTGTTTGGATTTTCCGACTCATTGTGGCCGATGCCTATAAATCTGCAGTGGGAACAAGGAAGCGGACATTGTTTCCTTGTAAGAGGTCACAAGATAGGATAGGTAAGGTATGACTTTATTTATCCCTCACTGGGGAAATTCATCTGTTACAGCAGCGGTTGAGTGATCGATTAAGAAAGTAAAAACAGCATAAAAGCGAGACAAAAGAGAAAAATACAAATAGAAAAATAGAAAATACGGAATGAAAATACTCCTGCTAATGAAGAATAAAAAATGAAGACTGTACACACCTATTAACTTTCTACATACAAGTCAAACTAGATTTTTTTGACATTTTACAAACCGAAACTAAATTGCTCGATTAATCAGTTGAAAAAATATGTCACCAGATTAATCATTAGCTGGAGCCGTAGCTGACGGATTTCTGTCATATGTAACATCATATATCCGACCCCGCCAAGAAACACAAACAGTACATTTAGTGAGCCGGTAACGAGTGCAGCCATGCCTGTAACATCGTTGTTGAGGCGTTCACTGACCTGAGAGATTTTGAGTGCCTGTAATAAATCTCTGATCCATTGTCAATAGTTCTTGCCCGCAGAAGTAATGATTATGAAATGAAATGGTATTCAAATTGATGACCATGAAAAGTTCAGCCATGAATAATCTTTCTCATCTGAAAACATATCGACTGTCCACACGTTGAGGCTCCTTGACTATGGTGCTCACAGTGTGAACACGCAGTCAATGAGAATTTTCTTCTTTTAACAATAGATGTTTTTGAATAATTGATCGTTGATTGATCATAAATAAACAAGTCATGCTAAGTTATCACGTCATCTTGACCTTCAAATGTCTAGCTTTATATCTTTATTAAAGATTCATGACAGTGAGAAATCTGACTGATGGTTGTGAAGCATAGTTTGTTCTCAGGAATAATTTTTTAAAGCTACACTAATCAATATTTCCATTAACATATGGACTGACAAAAGCTTTGACCTTTTGAAGCAAATGCCAAGGTTGCAATATTTCAACTATTTATAGAGAGGAATATATACACAGGAACGAGTCCTTAAACTCAGAAACCAGTTTGCAGTCAAACTTTTTTTAATTGTTTTTTGGTTAAATGCCTGAAATAAGGTCTGTGGTTAACACAGGTTTAAGAAATTTTTATGTTTTGTTCTACTACATGAAATACATTGGAAAATACGTTTTTCAATTTTTAAGCCTTTACGTACCTTAAAAAGGGTGGTTGCTAACAAGAGGTTAAATAGACTACAGAGGTTGTCAGGGAACACAAAGAAATCTCACTAGCCCGTCTTTACAGGCCGACTTTAGTTACAAAATATTAGTGTAGCATAGTGTAATAGGAAGCTTTGTGCTGATGACCGAACATTAGCTTTTTACTTTTTACACAAAAGTAGTGATTATCTGTGAAGATTATCTTGCTGAACAAAATATTTATGTGTCCTAAACTTGTGTCTCACACAGAGATTATTTTCAGCCAAACTCCAAAATCCAATTCCAACCTTCATAGGCTTTTTGGCGAGGGAACCAGGGCGATGCAAACCTCCGAGCTAGCTACAAAAATACGTCATTCCTGCAGCCAATACTTGTCTTTTTATAAATCACAAAAAACAGAAAGCATGTATCTTTTTAATGCTTTATCTATGCATTCTTTTTTCCTTATCCAAGTCTGGTGCCTACATTACTCATACAACTCAACCAACTGTTCAGTGAGAGATTCAGGTGTAGGACTGAGTGATTATGACCTTAAAATGATATCACAGTCTCCTGTGAAGCACTTCATAAACGGTAGGACTGGGCGAAGAAAATAAAATATTACCATATTTTTGACCAAATACCTTGGTATCGTTATTGTAGAGACTCTGTAAGTACTGTCACAAATATTAACACAACAGGATTTTTTACAATAACCATCAGTAAGGATGATAAATCACTCGATGAATAGATGGTAAAGGTAAGTATAAGTCGTTTGGTTAACTCAGAACATTTACATCACGTTACTGTAAAGCAGCCTTAATTATAAAATGTAATTTAGGTGAAAAGGTGGAAAGGTTTGTGTTCATCTAATGTTTCTGTATCGATCATCTCTTCAATATCTCGAGTCTCACTTTGCCTCCACGCTGACTCACCAGTCCCCGCTGTATGCCCTGATCAATGTGTCCGTGGCTCCTTTAATGCAGAGCAGTGATAATTAGGCCCCGGAGGATATCAGTGAATTGACAGATTAATCATTTTGACCCAGTGAATCCAGGCTGTGCTCAAGGCAGCGGCGCGCATCGACTTCCTGTTTCCACAGAGAGCTTTCACTGTTAAGGTATTAAAGTCTGCTGGATTCTGCTGTCAGTCAGCTTTGTGCGTGTGTGAGTGAGTAGAAGAGCAAGGTGTCGAGAGGAAGATTGGGTTCAGAAATGCCACGGGACTTAACTTGTTGGAGAGAAACCAGTTTTTGTGAGGAAATACAGTGTCGGTGATATGATGTGTATCTGTGTGTGTGATATATAGTGAACAGCTCTGGTCTCACGGGTGTCCCCCCTCCTGGTTGTGTCCTCCAGGGCTGCAGTATGTTCACTTCAGTGAAGGCCTTCGAGGGGCAGCAGTACTCCACCCTGAAGAGACAGTGCTTGCAGAGTGGTCTACTCTTTGAGGACCCCCGCTTCCCTGCCATCGATGACTCGCTCTTCTACCAGGGCAACAGGATCGGGCGTGTAGTCTGGAAGAGGCCTCGGGTAAGTCGCTGTGTGTGGTCAAAGACTTTCAACTGATAAGAACTGATGGATATTGATGGTTTGAGGCTACTGATGGCTGATAGAGCTTTGTGACGGCTTTCAGGCCCCAAAAGTTAAAACACAAATACAGTAGTTCAGTATGGATGTTAGTTCTTGACACAGTTGTAATGAAGGAAACTCTAGTGTTTGGGTTCCCGAGTGGCTGGGACAAAACGCTACTTTGTGATAATGTTTTTAATTTAAAGGTTATGATCAGATCGGCCTTAAAGGGAAATTTCATCTCAAAATCAAAGACGTGTATTTATCCTCCTACCTACAGTGTTATTTATCCATCTAGATTGTTTTCGGGTGTGAGGCTGAGTCTTCTCTTGAATATAAAATGAAATGATGACCCAGTTACTCAAGATAATTTACAGACCTTGTTGTGAGCAGTTTCATGTGGGAACTGTTTTAATTTCTACAGAAGGAATCTTGCGTCTTGTGACACAGCAGGATGTAAACATTAATGGTGGCTGAGCTGTAACATTAGCTAGCTTTGTTAGCTTAGTTGGTTAGCATTTTGCCCAAGCCTAAATGTATTCTGTAGAGTTTTTCAAAAATCTCTGTGACTCACACCAAAACAATCTAGATGGATAAACAGCACTGCAGGTAAGAGAAAAAAAAAGTGCAGCATCAATCTGAGCAACAGTCGCTCGTCTGTTTGATTGGACCACACGGCCCAGCCTTTGCTCCCCACGTGCATCAATGACCCCGTTGCCTGTTCACCACTATTCCTTCCTTGGACCACTTTTGATAGATACTGGCCACTTCAGACTGGGAACACCCCACAAGAGCTGCAGTTTTGGAGATGCTCTGACCTAGTTGTCCAGCCATCACAATTTGGCCCTTGTCAAACTCGCTCAAGTCGTTATGCTTGCCTATTTTTCCTGCTTCTAACACCACCAACTTTGAAGACAACATGACTTGCTGCCTAATAGATCCCACCCACTGATGCCATGATGAAGAGATAATCAGTGTTATTCACTTCACCTGTCAGTGATCATAATGTGGTGGTCGGTGTAAGTCAGATCTCCAACTAGCTTAGTGTTAACGTCTCAAAACACATGTAAATGCTACTTGCCATTTCAACACTTGTGCTCATGCAGAAGGTGAACCAAGCTGTCAGAGCATTTATCTGATCCCTGATCAGTTCAACCATTGAATAATCAGTGTCTCCATCAGTGTCAGCACGGGACAGCTTGAGAGTGAAGTTAAAATAACTTTGGTCTCAATTGCTATCCATTGTTAATTGTTGTAAATAAACTGCTTGATTGTAAAAGTCCTTCTTCTGCAGTTTTTGGCAGTTACCAAAGGGCTTCATATGCATTATCATCATTTTCTGGACTGGAGTGGTGCTTACACTGTTGCATGTATCCAAGAAAAACAACATATACCGAAATCATATTTATGATCTGTTCAGTCTCGGAACCCATCATGTGATGATGATTTAGCCTCTGAGGGCAACTGTCAATGTTTTAGGGCTTCCAGGCTAGCCAGCCATCATTCAGGTAATGGATAATGGAAATTCAGGTCAGGATTTCCTCTTCTGTGTGCCAGTCTTTATTTAGAGTCCAGTGACTTGAGACGTGAGAATGGAGTTAGAGTGGAGAGTTGTTTAATCGCATATCTTCTTGTGAATGCAATTAATTAAAGCAACACAATGTAACTTCCTGGAGAAAGATAGTTGATTGTTGAGGCTCATTCCCACTTCGTCAAATACTGAGTCTCGGGTTGGTGTCCAGCGTCAGTAATTAACGGCCTAGAGGAAGTTACATTTTGTCGCTTTGAATAAAAGCCAACAAAAAGCAAAATCGTCATCAGATGATAGCTGATTGTTTCCATGCTTACGTTTTGGCCACTGCTTTCTAACCTCTTTTGTTCTTTTGGGAACCAGAACTACCCATACCAAAATTTTGTCTCCTGCCTGTTTTTAGGGATATGATCTGGCTAACATCTGAGACACAATATTTAACTGAACGTCTATTGAATGTCATCTGGATTTGATCTGAATATGAAACACTTAAAAGTACAGGATTGGACCGTTGACTGCAAAAACAAAATCTCTGTTCCTGGTCAATCAATGAAACACTGTTGTCAGTTTACCAAACTCTGTGCTTCCATACAATAGGTCATTTTTAAAAACTGGGCGCACAGTATATTTGGAGCAGTTCCTGCACCTTAAACACTCTCAGCTCTCAGTGCCAAATGTCCCTTCGGAAAGAGAGTTTGATGGCTCCTTTTAACTAAATAATTTACTAAATAACAGTTTGTCAGTAGTCATCAGTCGTTGCTCCACTCCACTCTTTAGTCTCCTTGTATAAGCCGGTGCTGTATGTATGTTTCAGTGGCAGATGATATCAGATGCAGAGCCTCAGGATTTAGTGAGTCGACTCCCCAGCCACTGTTATCCCCCTCACACAGCAGGCTGAGGCTCTGGATGGAGTAACCTCCTTCTGCCTGTGTGCCGCTGCAGCGACAGCCAGCGTGCATTGCCATGGAAACTGGGTCACACAGATTATATGTTTTGGTCTGTGCTGATGTCACTCATGCAGACTGAAAACTGGAAGAAGTCAAGAGGAGAAAAAGCAGGAGGAGCGTCCTTTTCATTTTCGTCAGGACACCATTTGTGTCCTCGCTGACAGGAGAGGAACACTAAACAGGGCTCTTCTGACTCAGCAGTTTTAAAAGATTTTTATACAGTTACTGTACAGGAAGGCTGCTGACTTGGAATTGAATTCTTCAGATATTTATTTTTAGTGAATAACAAAACACAACTAAGTTATATTTGATTTAGTCATTTTGTAGAGGCTATTGTTAGAAGCACATACATGTACAGTAATATGTGATGTGTGAGGCCATAAGGAGGTTTGTAATGACTTAAAATGGTTCTGTGATGAAATTGGGTTCACTGCATTTCACAGACGTCTGCATCTGTGTCTTTAGGTTTGACTCGTGCATAGTGTTAAGCCCTGGTCACAACAGTATTTGAAACAGCAACATTTTTCTGTGAAATCAACAAATAATGAATTCAACTTTAATGAAATTTGACTTGTAACTTTGTGCCGTCAGCCATCTTGTCAACACTCACTGACCTTTGAGGCAAAGGACACACATAGAGTATCCAGCTTTCTTTGGAGCAACTCTAACTGTCCAAAGTTATGTCCACTAAAAGCAGGCTTTGAGTTATGTGGGAAATGTTTGCTGAGCTCCCATGAAAGCAGTAAAATAACACATCCGTGGTGTTTGCTAAAACATCACCAACAAGCATTATTTGAATCACAAATAATGCATTTTATAATGTAATCAGTATTATTTACGTTAATGATATAAATATATCCCAAAAGAACCATGCACCATACTTGTGAATGAGAGTGACACTGACTGCACTTAGAATATAGCGCCCACTACATGTATCACCAGCCAGTTTTGTCTTTATAAAACACATTGAACAAAAATAAGTAGTATGGAGTAGCTGCAAAATGGCTGATGCAGGGGACAGCCGAGACCGTTATTCTAGAGACACACAAAAATCGGATTATAACCCGAAGCCTGACTTATAGTGCTTGTTTTTGCCACTGGCAGACTGAGGTTGTTATTCTGTATCTGACAACATTCTAGAAAATGATTCCTACGGACAATCTGTGTTAAAGAGTAAAATCTGTTTTGTAACCAGAAACACAAGTCTCCTTCAAGGAGAAGTCTTGCTCTGAAATCTCACCGCCTGAACAGAGGAACTGCCAGCAAGAATTTATTTCCAAAGTCATGGCAGAGTATTTAACTGATTTTGACAATCCAGATCAGGCAACAACTGTCACAACTCACCTTGCAAGGTTTAAGAGCAAGACTTGTGTTTCTGGTTACAAAAAGGGATTTGATTATTTGACAAAACATTTCTGTAATGTTATGATGGACTTATAATAACAACCTCATGCTGTCATTGGCACAAACTAGCACTTTAAGTAGACGTAACTTTGACAGTCGGAGTTTCCCCAAAGGATTATGCTGCAGCCTTGTCACGGCTGCCGGCTGAGGCGATCTACTGGACCTATTCCAAAACTTTTGCTAAATATGAGTCAACAACACAGCAACACATGTAAATATACACAGCTCAGGTTTAGTAATATTGGATTGGATTTTTAGTCTTTTGAATGAATTGTGTGAACTTGTTGTCTGTTACCTTGGAGGCTAATGACCTTTCAAGTTGACAGTTAGTGAGTAGTAGCAAGCTGGTTTGCTTGGAGAGCTTTTTTTTCCTGTTAACAGATGCTTACTTTGACTGAATCAATGTTTAATCCAGAGAACAAAATGCCAAGAATCTTGTGATCGACCACTGCTGACATGTCCTGGCTTGCAATTTGCTGTTAAGCTTTCTAGCTGCAGGTTGGTAGTAACTACCTCACCAAGGATCGAGAAACATGTATTTTGAGAAGACACACGGATGAAATTAGTTGTGCCACTTTTTGTTCTGACCAGGCCTTTTAATAACAAAAGCTGAATGGAACTAACCAAACAGTTACAACAACAGAAGAAATCCTAACTCTGCTGTCATTCCACTAGTACAAATTCACTAAAAACCTCAGACACATACTGAATTTCTTTCTCCTAATGGTAACTGAAAGCTCATTGTCAATGCAGTTTCATTCAGGGGAGAGTGCATGATAATGAAGTTAAACATAAAACTACTTAGGGACTGAGTGGGTTTGAGAGAATGAAATGTTCAGAACAATCAAAATGTAATGAAGTTCTTGACAAAAGCTCAATTAATATATCACACTCACATGCACAGTCAAGGTTAAACATTTGAGTCCCTCTAACTCCATACACAGTTCAATACAGTAACAAAACTTGGATGAGATCACACCTGATACAGATTTTTCCTGTATTATCAAACACATTTAATTGCTGTTGAAACAATATTTAATCCCATATATAGAGCAACATTTCAGTTGATACTCTTTTTCTGTAAATCAAGTGTTCTTTGTCTGAACCTGATGTGTTTGATCAAAAAAGGACCCAAATGCAAGACACAGAGGCAGGCCGGTTAGAGGCAAAGGAGAATCCAAGAAAAACTTAAGTAGAAAAACACAGATTCACAGGTTTAACAATGAGTGAAGGAAAAACACAGGCAATACAAAGACAGGAAGTTGAAAGGAAACATGACACACAAAGAGAGGCTTACAACGTAAAACGGGACATCATAAAACAAACACTTAGGACAATGGCAGAACCTGATTTGTATTACAGACAGACCTTAATTTCCAACTTACCAAGTTTAAAAGTACATTGCATCCTTATTTAGTGCAAAGCCTCCTTTGATTCTGATTTGCTTCCATTTAATTTGTTGTTGGTGTTTTATTTTACAGATAACATCGGGCAACAACAGGGTCATGTTGTACTTATCAATCAGTTGATTTGAGCTTTGCTTCTGTCGCCGGATTTCTGATTTATTTCAATTCATTCCACTTGACAGGTTATTTCAATCAGTCTCGTCTCCTATTTGAATGTCAGACACCACAGCGTCGACCTCCACACCCTTACTTTCTGCTTCACTACATAAAGCATCTACTATCGCCTAAATTGGGACTGAATGTCAATTTAAATTCTACAGAATTGTTCAATATTTTTGCAATTCCTAGAGATACTGGGGCCCATTTCACACCAGCGATTATCAGATTCTAAATGGCAACATGTTCACAAATTATTGTACCTCACAGATTGCAGATCAATTAGGAAGTCCTTAGGGGCACTCACATGATCAGGCAGGGTTTGCAAAAAAGATGTTAGTTTTGATGTGAAAGTGAGTGAAAATATGTCAAATTACAAACTGTAGCTTCCATGTTGTAAATGTGTTGGAATGTTTCCCTGGACTGCAACTGAGCTTGAGATCCTTCAGGTTGTACTTGTCAAAACTGTTCACCCTAGCAATGATGGATGCAGCCGTTGCCTTGGTGCTTGTGGATGGTCCTGAAGGACTTACGTGATGTAGTCATTAATGGGATTCTGGGACCGACCCATATAGTGGTATTTCAGCTGTACATAAGCATCAGCAAGTTGTAGTGCAGTGGTGGTAAGATTTCTATGAATATCCAAATGTGGACATAAATGTCAGGGTTTTTTACAGCTTCAAAAGAAAATGTTCTCCATTTTAAAAGCCTGTCAGCAGCAGTGTGATATGTAGCAGCGACTGGACGCTTTAAAAAACAGAATCATCCAAACTGGTAAATCATCTCAGTAGATCCCCAAATGACGCCTGCAGCTTCTGAAACATTGCAGTGATGTTTTCCAATAGACAAAAAGTCTGGGCCTGCACCTAATGATTATTTTCATAGTCGATTAATCTGTTGATTATTTTCCTCATCAATCAAATACATTTTTAATTTAATAAAATGGTGAAGAGCGTTTTTGAGTCTTCGGGCATTCTGAATCCTATAGTCCATTTGTTTTTGTGTGAATTCTGGCAGGCTTTTGTGTCCTTGTTGAATTCATGCAGTATTTTAAATACACTAATTCGAGTGAAACTGGGACACTTGATAATATATTAATGGAGAACAGTAACCACTGGACTATATCAATTTATTAAGCAGCTGCTGAATGATTTAAAACCAGCTCCGTGCTCTGACTTGATGTGAGAGGAAAAGATGACAAAATGTTCACAAAAACTCTCTGAAGTAGTCTCTCAGTGCAGCACTTGTGTCAGCGCTACTTACTATTGCTGGCTTGCTACTCAGCGTAAGACCTACAAAACTGATGCCCATATAAAGTGAAAAGCTCAAAGATGCAGTAAACTCGCCTCCGATTGGGAATGTAACCTGTGCAAAAAAGTTTGGAAAATGGCGTAATAATCAGAAGTCAAAGGGGCGTTTGTTACGAGAAAGGCTAGTTAGCTGTTAGCGCTGGTGGGCAGCAGAGTCCTGCAGTGTGTTCGGCTAAGGGGGCTTATAGCTCACAACAGAGCTTGACTGAGAATTTCTGTTCAGAGGAACATAAAGCGTTAAACATTAACCTGCAGTTTATGTGACAACATTACGAGTTTACAGCAAATAAATGTACTAAACCACTACAGCTGAGTATAGTGTGGAAGTAAAAGTACTTTGAATCCAAATACTTTAACTAACATAACAATTAAGGAGACAACATTTTGATTTTCGTATGGTTGGTAGCAGTCTTCTACCTGTTTGAAATCATCACTCTTATATTCATAAAAAGGTGAAACGTGATTGGTTGGTTAATTTCTAGCAATGTGTAGCTGTATTATTGAGATACAAAACCACAAAATAAAGAGACAAAACCTTGACAGGTTTACTTTTCTGTTTTTCATTTTTCCAATAGAGACAAAGTGCAGTGATGTAGGAAAGACTCATTTTGATTGCGAAACATTTACATTTCATGGTTGATCATTTGGAGAATACAAATGAATATGAAAAGGGAATGAATACTTTGTACAAGATTAGATTTTGATTTATCCAGAGGATCCTGACTGTTCCCTGCTGGTGTTTTATCAACAAGAAGCATGGAGAGGCAGCAATTCCCTCAGTTCTTTGATGCAGGAAGAGAGCTTTCTTCTTAACCACCACTCTCAGGGCTTCTGGTAATTATGTTTAGTGCCGGTTTGAAGCAAGAAGCCTCCATCTTAACAAGACTTTGCTGCGCTCTCATGTCCCCAAATGAATGAAAATGAGGTGAAAAAGGAATGTTTTTTATTTGAAAGAATATGTAAAGAAATATCTCCAAAGCCACGGTCATAGAACAAACATGCATACATCAGTGATGTTGATGATGATTATTTGTAGTTAAATTTTTTTATACTGGGGTTGAAACCTCAATATAACGCAAGTTTGAAATCCCAAATATTATCCAGGACACATCTAAAGTGTAAATATTATGCTTTACACGTGTCCTGGCCTGCAGATCACAGTCTACAGACGTAAAGGTGCAAAAATGTTAATTGAAACCTTAAAAATAGTCAATAGGTATAGTAGTATAATAGTATAGTAATATTATATAGACATTATAATGTCTATGTGTTGTATTACAGAGACATTTTACTGAAGTTTCCATGCTTACCAGCTGGACCAAGTCCACCCTCCTCCAAAGTGCCTGTGCTGGTGGTTTAAACACCAACACTTCTGCAGTGCCATGAGCTCTGAGTCCAGATTTGTAGCTACATGGCTCACCAAGCTTACTAGCTTAGCAGTTAGCAGCAGTTAGCAGTCATTCTGGTGATTTACAGTATTTATTCAGTGGTTCTTATTTATTGTACCGCTTAAGAAAACATCGGTAATTCCTACAGACTCTTGCCAAAATCACATAATAATGATGATTTTAAAGTTTAAAGTGAGAATAGGACTAGCATTTAAAAAGCCTTTTCCAGACTGCTGACTACTCAAAGCTCTTTCCAACACTTGTCATATTCAACCATTCACACACACACATTCATACACTGATGGCAGAGGCTGCCATGCAAGGTGTCAAACTGCGCATCTTTGCATCCTTGAGCAAGATATGCAGCCAGGGGAGCCATCTGATAACTGGACGACCCCATCTACCTCCCGAGCAACCGTTGCCATACATAAAAAATAAAGAACAATAATATCGCAATTTGTATCCCAATTGCAAAAGCTGTCCAAATAAACGCAATTAAATATTTTCCAAAATCATTTAGCCCCATTTAACCCAACAGTCAGCCAGCTTGCTCACAGTGTGAATGTAAATGTCGAAGAGGTCGTGTCATCAGAGGCAGGGTGAAGGTTCACAGGCTTAAAATCCCCCCAGAGGTTGTTTTGCTCGGTGTTATCCTTGCTTAGATGCATCTAGGCGATATTTATGGCTGCAATGAAGTCCCAGTGGCAGAGCGTGCGAGCTTAAAGAGCAGGCTCTAATAAAATGCTCCTCCTCTCTGTCTGTCTCACATTGTCTCGCAGCCTGTCTGTCTTCCTCCTGCTGCCCTTCTCCTCTCCCCTCTCCCCACATCTCCTCCGTTGATTTGTGTTTATTTATGTCCTGACTGGGTGAGGGTGGGGCGATATGACAGTACATACTGTGAGACAATGGAAATTTTTCAACTGGCAGAGAGTTCCCTAAAGCATCACAGTCATTCTACGTTCTTTATATCATCATAGGAACATCGGGGCTTTGACTATCAGGTAAATTCGGCCCGTCACAGCGGGCTGTCAACTCTGTTTTTAATGCCACAGCAGTCCCTGGCCTCAGGCTACCTTGTATATAAAAATAAGCCCATGAGATGCAATCATTTAGATGTACAGATTTTAAATTTAGGAAAGGAAAACACCTGTATCAGATTGTCTGTATTGGTAAACACAATGCTGTAATGCATAGGTATTGGAATTGGAGGCAGGAAATTGTTGGATCAACACATCCCTAAATCAGCGACCAGGACTGCTAAGCTTGTGTGTCTTGACTTTTAAAGAATTTTAAAATAATTCTGGTTTATAGCCACTGGGATCTTTATTCTACATTTTTGGCAAACGTTTCTGTCAGGTTTGATATTATTCTGAGTAAGGTGTGGTACTGCAGAGTTCATGGAACTCACTTGAAAAATTAGAAAAAATAAAACAGATTGGTTTGCCATATTTGAAAAAAGGAAAACAGTTAACAGTAAACTTCAAAATTTCTACACTAAACAGCCCGTTTTAAACAAATCACAGTTTACATACTGACTCCTTGGTTCAATAATTTTGTTAGTGTACACAGATAAATAACATGATGACATTATTTTTAATAATATCTCTGGTCCTTCTTTACGTTGAATAGTGTTTTCTGTAAATTTTGTTTGTGAACTTTTATCAGCAAGTTGTTGTTTTGTAGGATTATTTACCATGATCATAATGCCTGTGTAACACATTTCAGTGGCCTTTGAAATACAAGTTGGTGATTGAAATTATATGATTAACATTTTTGCATATACACAATATCTTTTGTGGGCTATCATTAACTGTATAGATTACATTTCTGACTGTTTTCTAAAAGTTTTCATAATTAAAGCTGCAGTCTAGAGTTTTGAGAAAAAAGTGGACGTAGCCAGAAAATTTGAATGATACAGCTCCCAGATCCCTCCTTCTTCCTCTCTGCTGTGCTGCAGCCCTGCCTTCAAAGCCCCTCCCCACAGAGGAGCCTGCTGTGCATGAGCAGGCTTGTAACCACAGTTGCCAAGTCTGCTTATTATAAGCAACTTTGGGCTTGTTTTTTTGTAAAGTCACTTATAAATGAACCGGCACTATTCTGTCCTCAGTGTGTGTGTGTGTGTGTGTGTGTGTGTACACAAATTGACAAATTGTGAACAAGCTCCAAGAGAAAGTCAGAAACTGGAGTAAAGTTGAATGGCCTTTACTGTTGTTTTCATTCTCATGAAGCAATTTTGTAAAACTTAAATGATACAGAAAAATATAACATCAAATACTGGATGGTTACTCAAATAATATAATATATTCACAGAGATGATAATCGAAATAGCTGTACATAACTTGTAATAATGTGGATAGTTGTAGTTCACTGTTAATTTAACATTAGTGACAGTTACATGCAAATAACTACACATTTTTATAACATATCAAAATGCACTACATCAACATCTGTGCAAAAACAGAATTGACTGAAAATGTGAATATAACTCTCAAGCAATCCTTTTCCTAGGCACAAACAGCAGGAGGAAATGATGACGATAGCTGGGGCTACAAGCTGCCCGCATGGCATGTAGAAGCTAAAGCTTTATTCTGATCAGACTCTCTTAAACAAGAAAATAATGAATTACCCTTACACGCCAGTAGGGGGAGACAAGGCAAATACAGGCAAAGCTCACACTGAACATGACAGGCACCTTATCGTAGTGGAGGGGTTTATGCACCTGAATGATCCTAGGAGCTATGTTGTCCGGGGCTTAATGCCCCTGGAAGGGTCTCCCAAGGCAAACAGGTCCTAGGTGACGGGTCAGACTAAGAGCGGTTCCAAAGCCCCTACTGAATAGGATAACAACGAGGTAGTGTACGTCGCCCGGAATGGCCCCACTGGGGCCCCACCCTGGAGCCAGGCCTGGGGTTGACCCAGCCCGAACGACTGATGTGGGCCTGCCCTCCAGTAGGCTCACCACCCGCAGGAGGGTTTAGAAGAGGCCGGTGCGGTGTGATTTGGGTGGCAGTCGTGGGTGGGGGCCCCAATGACCCAATCCCCAGACGGTGACTCTAGCCATGGGGACATGGAATGTCAACTCCACCAACAATCTTGGCTCTGGAACCCAACTCCTTGAGAGAGGCTGGACCCTTTTCTACTCTGGAGTTGCCCGCGGTGAGAGGCAGCGAGCTGGTGTGGGCTTGCTCATAGCTCCCCAACTCAGCTGCCATGTGTTGGAGTTCCCCCCAGTGAATGAGAGGGTCGCCTCCTTGCGCCTTAGGTCTCTCACTGTTGTTTTGGCTTATGGACCGAACAGCCGTGCAGAGTACCCAGCCTTCTTGGAGGCCCTGGGAGGGGTACTGGAGAGTGCTCCAACTGAGGACTCCGTCGTTCTACTGGGGGACTTCAACGCTCACGTGGGCAGCGTCAGTGTTACCTTGAGGGGTGTGATTGGGAGGAATGGCCTCCCCGATCTGAACCCGAGTGGTGTTTTGTTACTGGACTTCTGTGCTAGCCACAGTTTGTCCATAACGAACACCATGTTCAAGCATAAGGGCGTCCATATGCGCACGTGGCACCAGGATGCCCTAGACTGGAGGTCAATGATCGACCTCATAGTTGTGTCATCTGACCTCCGGCCGTATGTCTTGGACACTTGGGTGAAGCGAGGGGCTGAGCTGTCAACTGATCACTACCTGGTGGTGAGTTGGATCCGCTGGCAGGGGAGGAAGCTGGACAGACCTGGCAGACACAAATGCATTGTGAGGGTCTGCTGGGAACGTCTGGCGGAACCCTCTGTAAGGGAGGTCTTTAACTTCCACCTCCGGGAGAACTTTGACCAGATCCCGAGGGAGGCTGGGGACATTGAGTCCGAATGAAACATGTTCTCCACTTCCATTGTTAACACAGCTGTCTGGAGCTGTGGCCGTAAGGTTAAGGTCTCCGGTGCCTGTCGTGGCGGCAATCCCCGAACCCGGTGGTGGACTCCGGAAGTAAGCGAGTCTGGTTGGCTCGATGGACTCCTGAGGCAGCTACTGGCAGGCCAAGTGGAAGCAAAAACTTGGGTCTGGGAAAAGTTCAGGGAGGCCATGGAGGAGGACCACCGGTCGGCCTCGAAAAAATTCTGGCAAACCATCCGGTGCCTCAGGAGGGGGAAGCAGTCCTCCACCAACACTGTTTACAATGGAGATGGGGAGCTGTTGACCTCGACTGGGGACATTGTCGGGCGGTGGAAGGAATACTTCGAGGATCTCCTCAATCCCACTGACACGCCTTCCATAGAAAAAGCAGAGGCTGGGGACTCAGAGGTTAACTC
>CAEMYA010002117.1:0-43656 GCA_903131615.1 Diplodus sargus | reverse complement strand
CTGACGTGAGATCTGATCGTAGCTTCCGCTCACGTCCAAATTGATAAATGCCGAAGTTTGCGTGGAAATGGTCGTACGCACGGTTTTCTGCCGTACGTTCGTTTGATAAATGAGGGCCATTGTGTCTTAAACACTCTGCTCTAGCTACAGAGTTAGACATCTCACCTCTGTTCAATATTCGGTGAGAGTTGCACAAATGCGCATTACTTAACAGGTAGAATGTAGCCAATCAGAGGCAGAGTAGGGCGGTTCATGCTGAGCAAGGTAGTGTGATCGAAAATAACTCACGTTACAGCAGCAGCAGCTATATGACTGTTGACCAACTGGAGTGTATAGACAGAATATATATATTTATAAAACGCCTTGTACACAGTGATGCATATATGTTATGGAAGAAAAGGAAAGGCAAAAGCCCAGAAAGCATAATAGGACCCCTTTCAAATCACATCCAGATGCTATAGACTTGTACCAGTGGAGGTGGTCAAACTGACCCTGACTGTCCAGTATTTAGCCACTGTGTGTCTGTAACATGACGAGTAACATCTGTCTTTCCTCCCTCGTTTTCCCTCTTTTACTTTTCTAACCCCAGTTGAGTGCTGCAAGTGTGTAAAGATAAAGAGCTGTTAAGTGGTGCTGTACTTTCCGCTGCCTGTTGAGTACTGGCCGAGGTGCCCATCGACCCACCGGTCCCATAAAGCAGACAGCAGAAAACAGACAGACTGTTTACACCCCGGCCACTGCCAGTGGAACTCTGCAGGCTGTAGTAAAAATTAAGTTGTTCTGTATTTTATATTGGGCTGGGTTAGGGCTAGGGCCTGTGTATTAAAAATCAGATACTGGCCAGTCACTGAAATGTTGCTATTTATCGTAAAATCAAGAGATAGTGATGTGACATTAACCTCAGATTATATAATATGAAATTATGGATTAATATGTTTAACTAGTTCTTTTAAGTGATGTTTTGAAAAATATTTCCCAGGTGTTTCCTTTTGGTTTTATACAGAAAGTTATTAAATCTGTATTATCCTCACTCTTTTTTCGGAAGATGTGTTAGCAGAAATGTTATTTGAGCATATTTTTCCATTTCTCAAGAGAAGATGCAGCAATGTTTTTTGTTCAAACAGTGTATTAGCTTCAGGCCTCTGGATAAGCGTTTTCCATGGTTGACTGATGTTGCTAGGGCACAAGCTGCGAGCTTCTGTGCTGCGATAATGATGGAGGCATGTTATAGCTCTGTATAGCCCTCGATGCTGGATACAGGCTATCATTTCCTCAAGTGCATACTGTAGCACTGGCTATATACTGATTAGTGATTGAAGTCGTCTGTCCATTTAAAATATCAAACATTTGGCATCCACACAAGACTTTGATTTTTATTCATGTGTTTTCAACACATGCTGAGATATTGACAGTGCTGGTACGCTCAGTACTGTTAATCCTCCTTTTTGGAAAATTAATTCAGTGTTTCCTGCAGAATCAGACTTTAATTGTGGAGGTGGCTGTCAAGCTGGGCTGCCATAGAGCATGCGCACTCGAGACTTCCACTGACCAAGTCAGCTAACTTCCGGTTTAGCGGTTTGATCTCGATGGTGAGGCCAGCCGTCTTCTTTGGAGAGGAAGTTATGCTCAAGCCAGCTGCGTTAAATAGTCCTCCTCCTCTTCTTCATTGGTTTTACCAGCTGGCTAAAAACCACACCGCCATCCACTGTATTGGAGTGTATAATGGTATGCTATTCACAGACGAGTGTGCTGTCTTGAGTGAATGAGAACGGTACGCACAGCTCCAAAAACAGAAAATCAATATGTGGCGGCTAAAATTGATATTGTGGTGGACCGCCACGAATAAATGAATGTGCTGGAAACACTGTAATGGTGGTAAATGACGTCAGCTGTCTCTATTTCATGAATCCAGGTGTGGTGATAGTTGGGGATGAGGCAGTTGACCAATTTCAGTATTAACTTGTTTAAAATGTCATGATTTTGTAACCGTTAAGTCTCAGCTACACTAAATGTTTCTGTTCTCACTCTCAAAAAAAGGGACATTATGGTACATTATTTTCCTGCGTCCATTTCAGCAATAGCTGTGGCTGGAGGAAGTATGTTTTTGGGTTGTCCGTTTGCCGAAATACCTAACCTCAATGATGAACTGATTAGAAGTCTATGCTCACTAGTCATCATTTCTCAACAATTCATAAGATAATCATTAATTTTTTAATTTTTATTTATTTTTTATTTTTTTGCACAACTGCCTGAAAAGATGAAATGATGAATTGAACACATTTTATACCCAAACGTTTGAGGGTCAACTTCACTGTGACAAAGTAATTTTTGGGGAAAAAAAATTCTGGACATTATTCAACTGACTTTTTGTTTAGATTTATTCGTAATTTAGTTCTGTATTATTTGGTTACTGTATAATTTCTGTTTCGAAAGGCAACAACTGAAATGAAAATAGAGCCAATAGAGCCAATTTAAAAATTTGGCGAGAAAAACCCCCAATAAATTTGATTTGATTTTATACATCTGTATTGTCTTAAATGACTGAATGCCGTAAATTTGTGAAACCCTATTTTTTTCCTCTTACAATGATCGCAACATCAAAATCAAAAATATCTGGATCCCTAATGCTGACAAATAGTGAGACTGTGAAAACTCCCGGCACCGAGTTCTGTAATCAGTGGCTCTTATATCAGTCTGAGATTCAAACACAGAATAGAGCTGCTTACAGCCTGTGCCTATTGTGATTCATGAGGTAATGTAATCAATTACTTTTAGTGCTCGCCTACACAGATGTGGCACCAATTAAATTACAGTTGGAATACAACATTTACGCCCCCTGAAGAATGAATGTAGTTCTTTTTTTCCGCTATTACTGCAGAAAACTCAATAAAATGTAGATTTCTCGTTTATGACAGTTACAATTTTACCCAAATGAATGAAAAACAAAACACACACCATGAATATACTATATTTGAAGTGATTGCGCAGAAAAGAAAAAAAAAATCAGTGCAACTTTAATATATGATCTTGTTTTATACTGTATATATTTTGAGATATTTTGTTCTTTTTCAGCACTTCTCAGTTTTTGGCATCCCTCCTTTTATTTATCACACATCAGTGCTGAAGCATGGCCATTGTGCGCAGACAAAGGAGTGGAGGACAGTGTGTCTCTCTGTAAATGTCGAGTGTCGACTCGCAGCACGTAGTATTCATCCCACACATTATCACAGGAACCACAGGAAGCCTGATGGTGTGTGTGTGTACAGTGTGTGTGTCCTGTATAGATGTGGATGCATGTGCGAGTCCAGTACACATACACACAGGAGAATCGCGAACAGCTCATTTAGTCCCATGTTGTTAGCCGTAATAGAGGACTGACTGTACACATTGTGGCAGAAAATGGACCTCAGCGCAGCAGCCACGGGAAATGTGATTTCATAGAAGCACGCATCCCTCCCACACTCGAGTAGAAGATCATGAATATGATACGTGGGTGCATAAGGACAGATGGTCTCTTTCTGATTCATGAATTTGCCTCGGTAACCCATTTACGCTCCTCTGTGTCTTGTACCGCCATCCGTACACACTGTTTATCAACCATAAACCTTTTTTACCCTGCGAAGAATACATTCACAGAAAGATTGAAAGCATAGAATCTCAAAATATTAGTATAAGCACCTACAATCTTACTGTTGCGTACAACTGAGAACTTCATCTTCACTTTAAAGGACCTATTTGTAAGAAAAGTTGATTTTTTTTTAACTCATTGCAAACTCGTCAAACACCAACACATATGGACGATGGCCGAGCCATTCTTTAATCCCAGAGCCCACGAGTTGGGAACGAGACTCAGAAATCCACTTTTCTGACAAATAGGACCTTTAACCGTCATGCAACTAATGAAAAAAAAATGAACAGAATTGAACTCAGACCACAGGTATTACAAAAAATGTTCCCTGTCTGGAAAACTGCCTTAAAAATACTAAATATTCATTTTCTTTTTAACTTTCGTAACTAGGTCACTTTTTCAAGCATCAGTCCTGATAATAACTACCTTATATGAATTCATGTTCAGGATCGTAACCCTTTAAATACCAGTTTGTTTACATGATGCCAGTGTTTTGTTTAGCTTTTTTATGAAAAAAAATCAATATTTTGCATATACATGATATTTAGTAGTTTTATGTCTCTGACATGGAACATTGTATTTTCTAAATGTGGTCTTTTATCAGCTTTGTGAGGATGAAGTTTTATTATGAGGCATAGCCCCCTATAGGACACAAGGGAAATAGCATGAATTGGAATATGGACCAAAATACATGTAAATTGTATTTTCTAGTGAAAAATATTTAAAAAAAATAATAATAAATGACATTACTGTGGTTGAAATTTAAAAGAAAAAATAATATAAACACGTTTGCCAAAATGCAATTTGCATTGATACAGCCAAAATGATCTAAAGATGAAAGTAAAAAAAAAAAACACCAAATGTATCAAGAGTTGCACGGTTGCATGAGGGTAAACCCTAAGCTCTTGTGTGTGTGTGTGTTTGGTTGTGTAGGAGCTGTGTGAAGACCCTCACCTGTTTGTCGATGGCATCAGCGCACACGATTTACATCAGGGACAGCTGGGTAACTGCTGGTTCGTAGCTGCCTGCTCCAGCCTGGCCTCCAGAGAGTCTCTATGGCAAAAGGTAAGCGTCTATGTAATGTTCATGTCTGTTGTTGATTTTCTTCTTCTTTTCTTTGTCTTTGTCTATGTGCAGACAAACACCCCCCAATCACACCGCTTTTGGTCACCTCACGCCATCTAAAGCCAAACAGATATAAAACCCCTGTGGAGAGCATCAAAACGAACTAAATGACTTTTCTCAGATCCAGTGGCTGTAGTTGGTCTCCAGTGGATTTCTCTCACAAGTTTTTGCTTTTTTGTGTTTTGTTTATTTTGTTTATTATCTGCTCCAGCTTTGCCAACTTTTTGTACACAGATGCGGTTCAAAGTGATGTGATATTGCAAATGTTTATTGTAAAATGTAAAGTCTTCCCATATTCTGCACCAAATACATGCACTAAAGTCTTCCACAAACCCATTGAAAACACTGCTTAGCCTCCAAATTAACCTGTGTATCTTGTTTTTTCTTGTTTTGCACACAAAGACAAAGGGAAAATGATATACTTTCCAATACTTTCCAGAGTCACAGTGAGGTTGCCAGATATGGTAACTTGATGCCTCAGCAAAACCTCTATATACTCTACACAGACACTCTACACAGAGGAAGACCTGGGTGGATGTACAAACTGTTGTTTATCAGGAAGTGATTGTTGTAGCAATTATAACAATTTGTTATTTTTAATTTTCTGTCTCAAATTATTTATTTATTTTATCAACTAGATACAACTTAATAATCTACATTTTTAAACTTTGGACAGGGCCAGGCTAGCCGTTTCCACCTGCTTTCAGTCATTATGCTAAGCTAGGCTTAAGGCACCTGACCACAGCTTTGTAACTAGGACACAGGCACTAATTTGGTATCAGTTTTCACACACAAAATGCTGTGCCCCTGATGCACAGAATACAAATTGAGAGTATGTTGAATACAAACCTGCCCTATGTTGCACTTTGCTTTTTGCCTTTGTCGTGTCAGCCTGTGGTTGTTTGAAAAAGAACCATCCTATGATAGGGCAGCAAGTAATGATTACTTCTTTTCTCAGTTAATTTGTTGATATTTTCCTGGTTAATCGATTAGTTGTTAGGTCTATAAAAATGTTATAAAATGACGAATAATGTCGATCCGTGTTTCCAAAAGCCCAAGATGACGTCTTCAGATGTCTTGCTTTTTCCACAACCCAAAGATATTCAGTTTCCTGTCATTGAGGAGGAAAGAAACCAGGGAATAGTCACATTTGAGAAGCTAATATCAGAGAATTTTGACAGTTGACAACTAATTGATGTTGCTCATAGTATAATAGTATGGGTGAAATCCCTGACTCTTTCATTCATCTACATAGCTTTATATCACCAAATGCCTCTGCTGCTGATTCACCACGTCAACCCGTCAGCCAGCTGTTGATGAAGCACATTTTTTGAGAAAGTTTTTAAAAAGAGTGAATACTTTAACAAACAGGACCACTTCTAATAGGGAGATAACTGGAAAACATTGTTTCCCTCACAAAATTTTTTTTCTACGTACTCAATTGTAATTATTCCACATTTAGTATTTAGTGTCCATTAGGAACCATTACGATAAGAAGTAAACACCAGAGGACTCATTACAGCAACACAACGCCTCCCCGGTCTCAGCAGACTCCATCAGTCAGTCGAAGCCTGATTGGTGGAGGCTAAAGGAGAGTCTCCCAGGCCTGGCTGGAAGCACTAAGGCGAGATGGATGTCCTGGCTTCTGTCGGTAGTGAATGTGTTTTTATTAGCAGCTTTTTTTTTTTCATTTCACATTGCTAACCAGCAGAGGAAGCTTTCAATGCTAGCAAGGGCTCAGAGGAGAGAGGCCAACTATAGATGAATGAATGCATAGAGAGTGAATGAATAGACGCACAAATGGAAAGACGGATTAAAACCATTTCAAGCAGGCACTTAACTAGATATACGCCGGATTATTTATATGTTGGTTTTATCTTCAAACATATTCACTGGCCTTGATTCAACACTGATGCCTCTTTATGACTAACATTAGCAACTGAGATCACCAGCAAGAAAATCGTTTTTTAGCTTTGTATTTGTAGTCAAATTAGTTGTTTTTAAGGTCCCCCTCCAGTGTATTTTAACATTTTTATAAATCTGTGTCTTTTCCTTACTTGATAAACTACATGGTTTGCCAAAATCTTTTTTTTTTTTTTTTTTACAAACAAGTACATTTTGTGCATTTTAAGCTGGTTCTGATATGGAATAATGATGTATGACTGTAGTGGAATCTGGGAGTCATACGTCATCCTCCAAGCTCGGCTTATGAGATCAGCTCCTTTTGAAGAAACGGGGCAGAGAGTAGTGTGTGAGCGGTAGAGCGAGGTGAGAGGGCTGCAGTGGCTGCGCTCAGAGCAGACGGGTGTCATCGGCCGGAGCAGACGGTAAGTTCAGCAGTGAGGTTGTCAGGTGGCAGTAAATGCAAACAAGAAGAACTTCGCTATCCATGCTAGTGATTTTGATCTTGTTAGAACGGCAGTCTGGTTGTGACAGTAATGGGTTACGTATGACTGTTAACCATGTCCCAATTCTCTGTTTGAGAGAGAACGTCGACCGTGTTACAGGAAGAAAAAACTAGCTGGAGCTAGGCTTTAATGCTCGCCACTGGGTTGGTTTCCCTATTAGATAGTAACATCACGGGAATGTTGTTACCTTAAGCATCCTCAGTAAATTTACTTTTACCGAGCAAGCAACTATGTTAGCTGGAGACTACATGTAGACTAACATAGCCTCAAGTAGATGCATTACCTCTTTGCTATGCATCCTGCAAATTGCCGTGTTTAAAATAGAAAAATAGTAATACAAATATGGTGCAAATTTCCGTTACCTTCTTCCAAAACAAAGGCACAGGCCAGATCAAGCTCTTTAAAAGTTCCTCATACCGGCTTTAGATTAACCCCTGAGTCGTTCTCTGTTAAAGTTCAGAAGGCAGTTTGAATCTTTTAACATTTAAAACATTGTTTCAAGTTTGATCTGATAAGACAGATGGTTGGTTTTGGATTGAAGTTTTGTTGTTTCCTGTTTATTTTGAAGTTTTCTCTGTCATGGGTCTTGTTGTGTTTTACACTTCCTGTCAGCCTGTTTCCTTCCTGCGCCACCTGTGTGTCGTTAGTAAATTAGTTCTCTCATTAACAAATGAACCCAGGCAGGAAAAAAGTCACATGGCAGACACAAAATAAACAGGGAACCACAGAACTAAAACGCCGACCCATGACAGTCTGGCTTGATTTTGTGTGTCTTGCGAGCTCTTTTCACACTGATCAGAGTAAATATTTAAACTCCTGCATGAAGATTTGCACCACAAATCCACTTTTGCTAACTTCAGTACAAAACTTGTGGTGTTGTATTAACAGAAGATTAGACAACAATATTTAAACTGTACTGTGCTCTGGAGTTTCGGGTGTCAGGATTATTCTGAAATGTTTTTTGGCATCCATCTTGACAGAGGAAACAAAGTGATTACTGAGGTTTAATGGGATTTGAAACAAGATGCCTCGGCCTGTTGTAGCGAGACGCTGGATTGTGACAGTCTGCTCACACAGGGTGTGTATATACAGGCCTGCTTACACGCTATCCTCCCTCTGTTTGCTCTCTGTTCCTTGAGCTCTGTTTAAACACTTAATCACACTCCTGGTGTCTGTTGTGCACACCTTACAAGTCAGTTAATGGTCTTAAATGTGCATTTCTGAATTCTTAATAACCATAAATTCTTTACCTAAACTTACTAACTAATTACATGATGATCTTGTACATTGAAACACATGAAGTCAATGATTAAGATTTTTTTGAGTATAAATTAAAAGGTCCTTTTTTCCTCTCATCGATCGTTTATTCTTTTGGACTGCCTGTGCATGTTTCTCAATATATTAAGAAATTAAAATAACTATTAGAAAAATGTATAAACAAAACGTAAGTGTCTGATACCTGTAGAAACTCTGGTATCACACAATATGAAATAGCATATCGAATGAGCTGCATGTTTACATGTTGTTTTACTTAGTTTTAATTTTACTCTCTCGACATTTTGTGGTTGATTATTTCATTCCGGTTCTCTGACACAGGAAGCACTCTTTGTTGACGAAAGTGGGATATATGACAGTTAGAATCACCCATGTGATCTGAGGTGTGGGTGATGGATCCGGCTCAGGTTACAGAAATATTAAATATTTTGGGAAATAGCTTTCATGCCACTTGAGACTGTAGACGAGACCAGACAGGAAGCTGTTGCATTTAACTCGGCGAACTGTCTGTCCTCCGGGTCAATTCCTCTTTTGGGTTTGGAATGGGACATTTTGATATCAAATGTCAGGTGCACTCTGGTGAATCAGAGTGCTGTTGGCTCAGCCTTCTGTAAAGTGGAGTAGTTTGACATTTTGGGAATTACACTCATTCGCTTTCTAGTGGAGTGTTAGATGAGAAGATCAATATCCATTTTCATATCCGCTGTTGAATTTCAGGGTTACAGGCAGTAGTGGAGCCACTGAATCCCCAAATCGATTTGTTTCTGATCCACAAGTTCCCGATCTGATTGGATTTCTGATTGGATTCGATATCGATTCAGTCACGGATATTTCACTTACAGTCATTTTGATGTTTACATCGAGGATTGAGGATTTGTGGTGAAAATCTGCCCGAGGAGAAATCAATGGGTGTTGTTGTTGTGTCACATTCTCAACAAATTCTCAAATACTAACACTTGAATGACAGCAGGGATGGAATGTAACTAGGTACATTTACTCAAGTACTGTACTGAAGTCCAATATTAGGGATTTGGACTTGAGTATTTACATTTTCTGTGACTTCATACTTCCACTCCACTACATTTGGGAGACAAATATTGTACATTTTACCTCACTAGATGTATTTGCAAACTTTAGTTACTAGTTACTTTCCCTCTTTTATAATGCATTAAAGCCAAAGTAGTACATTTTACGTTAATTTATTAACAATTTAATTTAATTTATTTATTTATTTTACTGGCAATGGATAAAAAGAACTATCCAGATGATCAAAAAAAAAAGAAAGAAAGAAAGAAAGCTGAATATCCATATGAACTTTAGAGCTTGAACAATACTTTCTGTGTGGCTGATACCTTGAGTAGTAAAACATTCTGATGTTCAATATTTTAGCTGATGTCGACACATTTTTAATGCAATGATCTCTCAAATTTGGTTATTAAACACAAAGATCTATAACTGAGCCAGGGTACCAGACAGTTTAACTCAAAAATGTATTTTTCCAAAACTACATTAGTGCACTGAAAAAAATGGAGTATTGAGTATTATTTTTACTACACTACAGGAGAGTATTGATCTTTCTCACGCTCCACCAGAAAGCAAATAAGCTTATTTCCCAAAATGTCAAACTTTTGTCTAAAATGTGAAATAATTAATAAATTAATCTTTGAGAGGATGAGATAAAGTGGTGCTAAAACAAAGTCATATGTTGCAGCTGCTGAATATCTAAAGGGACGGGGGTAGCACACACACACACACACACACACACACACACACACACACACACACACACACACACACTCCTTCAGGTTCAGGACAGAGTTGACAAATCTCAATTTCACTAATTTATTCTAGCCGTGTCAAACAACATGCCACTGTTTCGGCCTGGTGGTCTTCTTCAGAGCATGGACGAACATTCGCGTCATGTCATTTATATAATGGGGTTAGCAGGTGATTTGCTTAAAACACCAGATGGTAATTAACTTCCTGCGGCCCTATATACATCTTCTCCTCATATGACAATGACTGAAAATAGGTGAAAATCAGCAGTTAAAAAACCTTGGATATTCAGCAAAGAACCAAATGTTTTTTTCTGACTTTGCAGCCTTGATTAAAATAATTATCATTCTAAATCAAAAGCGAGGGAGAATTCCTAATGGGGCCTGCAGGCTGGAACTGAACCTCGATGCACGTAGTTTGATTTGCTGCATGTTGTTGGTTTGTAGTTTGATATTGAACCACAGTTTCTGATTACAGTGTCAAGAGCCAGTCAAGTTCGACCTCTATCTGAAGTCTGTGTGTTAGATCGGAACAATTAGTGGAAGTCTGTTTGTTAAAGCAGCCTTTGTGCAGAGATGTTCGTCTGTTCGCTGTCTCCTGTTGGCCACCGGATTCACTTCCTGTGAAAGCAAAACGAGGAATGGTCCAAGTCTCCCCGGAGCAGACACTAATCCCCAGTGAAAGCCCGAGTGCAGAGACAAAACACTGTTATTTTGTATTGCTTTTGTACATGTTAATTACCTGCAAAACTCGCCAGACTTTAAAGTGCTTTTCATTCAGCTGTAGCTCTTACCTATCTTCGGTCGTGGTGTCTCTGTTTATCATCGCTTCACAATAAGATGAGCTAAATTTCACCCAAACACAGTCCATTTGTTTAACTCTTAGTCAAAGGATAACAGGCAACAGTAAGCAAAAGGACACATACCAATGAGGACACTCAATAATAATTTATATTTATGCATTCAAGGCTCTAGGCGAGATCGATTTAATTGAGACTCCAGAGAACGAGCAGGGAGAAAAAAAAACGCAGGTTTGTGGAAAATAGACAGTTCAGGTGACGAGTTAGTTACACGCTTTGTGTCAAAGAAAGAAATGAGTCTAATACCTCCTGACATCTCCGTTATTTTCTTTTCGCTCACACCTCATTTGACACACGTCTTCTCGTTCACAGTCACAGTTAGTGTTCGCAGTGTAAAGCCTGCAGGAGGAGGAGGATGAGGAGCAGGAGGAGGAGGCTGAGAGATGAAATCCACATGCCTCCCCTCTCTTTCTTGTTTGTCAGGGTCACCATGCAAGACGGAGACGGATGAGGCAGCAGGAACCTGTTCCCTCGTCCACTGGGGAATACTTAAACCCATACACACAAATGCACGCTGTCTCTATCCATTATCTCATGTGGGACTCGTCTCTGCTAAACCCGTCAGGGCGGGCTGTTTGTCAAACAGGAGGAGGGGTCGGCTCAACACACGAAGCGTGTTCAGGCATCAATTAAGAAAATACAGATACAGCTTTTTGAATTATCGGATTTATTTGAAAACGCTGTTTTTAAGCTCAACATCAAAGGTACAGAGATACAAACAAGCACTTTTTGTGATCTAGACGTTCAACAACAGAAGCAAGTTTCTTTGTAAATGAGTCCAAGAGGAGGATGGAGAACAAAGTCTTGTCCGTAAAGATTGTCAGCTGATTAGAGGAAGTAATCCATACATGTAAAAATGCACGTTTAACCTAAAATGAACTTTTCTTCTTCAACTAAACACAAAACAAGCACAAAAGAAGAGTTTCATGAAAGGATGCCTCCAATATTTTAGTTGTAAAATCTCAACTATCCGTTGTGAAGGTGATGGAGCTGTCCACAGTCTCAGGGCTGCAGCCGTCTGCAAAGGCAAACAGGAAGTACATCACCTTCCTTACCTTCGCCTGTTCAGCGATCCTCTCGCCGAACTCGTGTGCGTCGGCCTCGTAGCACTGGACATTCGAATCGCCAGCGTCATGTGGCGACCTCCAGAAAGCCCCCGCGGGCTCCAGCAGCTGACGTGTCATCAGGTTGGTGAGGTCGGGCGTCCAGAGCTGCGAGGTGGCTGTGATGGTGAGGCGTCCCGCCTGGGCCAGCTGCACCGTCCAGTGGGAGAACCTGAGGGACTGTTTGGGGAAGTCCAGTCGGTACACGGCCTCGTTGGGCAGCAGCAGGCGTTCGCCGTCCTGCCTCTTCTGGCCTCGCTGCTGCAGAGACTGAACCCGCAGGCGCATCACCTCCGTCAGCTGGTTGTCTGGCCGGAAGGGGAGCTCCAACTCGGTAGACATGTTTGGACGGCTCGACACAGCGGGCTGACAGGTCGATAGCGACTGTTGGCTGGATTAGATTGACAGCTCTGTCGAAACTAAGCCTCTTCACTTTCTCCGTGTCCTCTTCCTGCTCTTACGCTGTACTCTCGCCTGCAGGCTTGTGCATTATGCATGTGTACATGTCTGTGCAGCATCGATAGCAGAGGGTGGGTCCGACACAGAAGTACAGAAGAGCAGAGGTGCTAAGCAACAAGATCTAATGACATTTGCAACCACAGCACAGGGTTTGCCCTCAGGGATCTGTGCTCAGTTCTGTTTGTCACACATTTGTTTGGCTCGTGTTTCTGCTTGGTTACAGATCCTTGACTCTAATACCTGACATGACCTGCTGTGTAATCAAAATCCTGTTCCAACAAAGAAATTATCTTTAATTTCAGAGTGAGGACATACCAGTAAATGTTTATCAAGGGTCAGTGTTTTGGAGTAGCGAATGATAAATATCGAGGTACAGTAACTGAAAAACTGTAATGGGATATACAAACACTGGTGTGATCTGTAGGAAACGTTTACTATTATTGTATTTCATTCGGAAGCTTCGACGGTTTGGAGTGGATAAACAAACACCAGCTCTGTTTATTGCATTTTTAAAAGTTCTTATTCTGCTCCATTACTTTGTGGTTTTCATTGTCATTAGTTAACCACAACAAAGTCCATAAAAATATTATTTCTAGCAGGACTTCAGGTCAAAAATATCACAGTGTGACACTGCTTTCTGAGCCGTGAGTGGCAGGTAAGGGACCAAGAATGTATACTGCCGTCTCTGTGGTGAATATGACTGGTGTCAGGACGGATGTGCAGGGTTATTCCTGTGAATTTGGCGTTAAATACAAAACATTTTGTTATTGTTTCTGTCTTCATAAAAAGTGTCAGTATGTTTATATCTTAATCTATCGTAAATGTGTGAAAGAAGACAGCACGGTAAACATGTCAAATTTTTTGCAAATACAGACAATGGTAACTTATAAAGACAACTTCTTTGTCGTCCGTGGAGAAAGTCTCCAGCCTCCCTTAAAAGGACTTGTTAATTCAGCAAACTTCGCCCATGAAGATATCTCTTTCTTTGTGTTAGAAATGTATCCGTCTGTTCCATCACAAGTGGTCACTTGAGCTGATGTGTGATGTTAATGTGAGGTGTGAATTGACAGGCTTAAAGCTGTCCTCTCGTGATTGGATCATTCAAGACACATAGTAAAACCAAAAGTGAATTGCATTTAAGTTTTACTTCAATTGTTGTGGTTAAAACTTTAACAATTTCTGAAAGGACTAACTCACACACCAGCTAGAGGCTTGGCTGAAGGATATGAAAATGTGAACATCAAAACTGTTTTGTAAGAGGAATCTTCCCACTTTTGTGTCAGATCCGCGCTCCATCAGGTGAAGGGGAAAGCCCTTTTCTTCTCCTTATTAAGGGAAGCCAAGTTGCCTTCTGCTTGCGTTTCTGGTCAGTCGTCAGGTCACTTCCCGACCAGAGTTCAGTTGCTGCATAGCGACACTTGGCCCAGATGAAAGCTGATAGATAGAGCCCTCGTTCTCTCTCTATCCTCAGTGCAGAGTCAGAGAGTAAGCAGTAGCATGGTGGAGTGCAGGGGAGATTGCCTCCCGAAGGATTACAAAATGACTCCGAGGTTTCTGTGGTGCAGTGCTTTGTTTTTTTTCCCTCCCCCTCCTCCTCCTTTAAAAAGGAGCTGTTGCTGCCTCACAGAGCCGGTCCTCTGGAGAGGCCAGATTCTCTCCATCAGCAGAGTGTCACCTCCTGTAGAGAGGTTTGACAGGAACTGCTGTTCAGTTAGCGCACCTTGACATCTCCAAGGACACCCGCTGGAACACTGTCAGTGGAATCACATGTGGTGTCGCTCACTGCATCATTTGCAGTTTTTACCGCATGCCATATTCACACCGGAGACGGTTTCACAGGCGCCCTTTTCGCAGGTCGCCTCTAGGTTGGGTGCTCTGTTACGACACTGAGTCACAGTGGGAGAGCGACACTTCATAAATTTTAAAGAGAAATCACAACATGACATAATGCAGGAAATTAAACCGGTCGTACACGACCAGTTCAGCACCGAAAGACAGATGGACAAACGTTTAGCAACTGGATGCAGACGCTGTGTTTCATGTTTCTCTGGAGGTAATGGAGATTAAAACGGAGCGAAAAGGAGCGTGAAGATTCAGCCTACATTCATCAGCTGGACAGACACCGGAGGAACCAAATGAATGCTAATGTTAGCAGGACCGAAGTGACTGGGTCATGACCAACCAGAAATTTGACGACATCTGCTATATATGGTTTTTGTCTGTGTTATTTATTTATTTATTCTATTTATTCATACTTGTACATTTGTGTTAATATTCATGTTGATTGAGAAACTAAATAAAGACTCAAATAGCCCCCCCCAAAAGAAAAGAAAACCACACAGTGTCTTTCAACTAAATGAGATTTTTCTGTGAATCTTATGAATAATCTAATTTAACAGTAATTCCAGAGGAACTTATGTTGCCATCTCTCAAAAAATGACAAAAATAACCAACTTGAATTGTGGACAAGGCTTTGAGGGTCCACCATCTGGTGATTGAGACATCGTACCCCAACTTTAATCGATAAAATTGGCTCCCAAATACAGTGTATGTCCACTGAAGTTGACACCGTGCGTGAAGGGTTCATGTTCACATCCCGCGCAGTCACGAGCACAAGCGTCTCGTCCGTAAGTAGATAAAATTGTCCTCTGTGCAGTGGTACAGTTGGAGAAAGATAATAGTTCCCTCATGACACTGGTCACAACAAGGTCTGTGGAATATCTTGAGTAACCGGGTCAGGATTTCAGGGAAAGAGACAGTGATGTTAATGTTTTTTTTGTGTGTGTCTGTGTGTTTTGAGTGACATCTTGATCCATTAAAATTTGAGAGAAGATGGAAAACTCCACAGCTGATATCTGCAAATCAGGGGTGAATTGTCCCTTTAAGCTAGCACAGCTATCAAATGATTCTCTTTTGAGATAAAATAAACTTAATACACATTTCAGCTCCATGAGGAAAGGACATGAGAGGAATATAAAGTAAATACATGCAGTCAGTTCAGCAATGTAAAGGTAATCTTGGTGAGTAATTTTATTTGTAAATGAGTTTTATTATTTCTCAGCCATCTATTAAATGTCTTTAGAAGACTTATACTCTGTAAGGTTGATTTTTATTTTTCAGCAGCGAGTCAGTTTACAGACAGCTGTGTGTCCTTCTTCAGATTTTATGTGACTATGTTGAATGTTTTGTTTTTCACCTCTTGTCAAAATAATAAACACAGTTCACAAAATGGAGGCCGGATGATAAGGGTTTCACTGGGCCATAGACAATGCAGGCAGCTGAAACACACACACACACACACACGCATGCACGCACGCACACACACAGTGCAGTCAAACAGTTATTAGCTCTCACCCATGTCCTATTACAGCTGGATTTACGACTGAGAGAGCCAAGGTGATAAATGTGTCCCCTAATCCTAAATGCATCGGCAGGCATGAGGGGACGCCGGCTCACGACTGGCAGTCCACTCCACCTTGACATTTTTTTATGCTCCATGGACCACTGGCTGTTTGTTTGGCTTACCTGCTCCTCCTCCTCCTCCATCCTCCTCTTCCTCCTCCAGGTCATTCCCGACTGGAAGGAGCAGGAGTGGGACACGGAGAAGCCAGACTCGTACGGGGGGATTTTCCACTTTCGCTTCTGGCGCTTCGGTGAGTGGGTGGACGTGGTGATTGACGACCGGCTACCGACTGTGGACAACCAGCTGGTCTACTGCCACTCCAACGACAGCAACGAGTTCTGGAGCGCCCTGGTGGAGAAGGCCTATGCCAAGTTAGTACCAGAGCCAACAGATATACAGATCCAGTTTGTGAGAAGGGGTCACAGACACCCAATAACTTGAGTATTGAATTTAATGGCTTAAACTTCTGCCTACAAGTGGAAACTTTGAAAAACACATTCATGTCCAATAGTCTCAAGCTCAAACAAAGACAATGTGCACTGAATAGACTTATCAGCTTTCAAACAAAAGAGGACATGATGATGATTTCCCATTAATGTGCAGATTGTTTATCTTGATTTTTCAATTATTTTGTCTTACAAAAGTGAATCGAAAGTGGCATCTTTAATGTCTTCTTTTGTCCAAAAACTAAAGATGGATCAGTTTACTCTGAAATAACAGTAAGAAAAGCAGAAAGTCTGTAGCTGTAACCAGCAAATATCCTGCAATTTAGCTTGATAAGGGACGAAAACAATGAATAAATTAACAAATTAATTCCTGAGTAACTTGTCGTTGCAGTCTTATGAATATATAAACTGACTATCCTCCACTTCCTGCAGGGTTTATGGCTGCTACGAGGCTTTGGATGGGGGGAACACTGCCGACGCGCTGGTGGATTTCACAGGTGGTGTTTCAGAGCCGGTGGACCTGCTGGAGGGTCAGATGGCGACAGACGAGCTGGCCCGAAACCAGCTGTTTGAAAGAGTTCTCAAAGTCCACAACAGAGACGGTCTCATCAGCTGCTCCATCAGGGTAGGCTAAGAGCTGATCATACCTTACTGCTTAGTTCAAGATTCCTTTCAGTTTTTCCTTTAAAGTTATGTTTTATTCTTCATTTTTACATATGAAATGTGATGCAAAAGCAGCATTGAACTTTTTTTGGGGGGTATGAGTCACTTATGACATGATATTATGATTTGGTCAATGATGAACTTAAACCAAGCTGTGCTTTCAGCTAATGCTTATATCAGCATGCTAACATGCCAGTTCTAGTGTGTTAGGTATAGTTAGCATTCGGTATAATCTGAATCAGAGGTTGTATAAGTACACAGATCCTTTATTCGAGTAGAAGTACATATAAAATATTCCTCTGAAGGACAGTTCTACTGGCCATTTCTGTGCAAAGCTAACTGAAGCTAACATCATATTGATATTATTATTATACTATTAAACTTAAAGGTAGACTCAGTAGGAATTGTCCCAGCTGTTCCTAAATGCATACAAAGATAGTTGATGGTTGAGTCTCATTCCAAGGACATCAGATTTTGGTATGGTAAAACGTCCCGAGAAGAAACTAAATGAGAAAATGATCAAATCCAGGCAGAGGGCAGATGAGACAACAGCACATCTTTTCACGCCAATCTAGTATTCCTCTCCATCTAATTCCGTATTGTATGTCGTTTTTTGTCTCATTACGTCAGCCGTGCATGATGTGCACTGATAGGTCGGAATCAGTCTTGAGATGTTGGGAAAGCGGCGTGCAATGATGCAAAATAAGAATAATCAATAATTGTTTTGAAAGTGTAAGGAGGGAGGAGTCAGTACAGTTATTTGTGTTCAATTGTGTACAATCGTAGGGAGGAAAGTTCAAACTTGAAAAATAGATACTCAAGGAAAGTACAGATACCTGAAAAATCTACTGAAGAACACAAGATCACTGGAGTTAAAACAATTCATCCAGAGCAGAACATACATTTCTGTTTCAGATCTGTCTACATAACATCTTGACATTTTAACAAACCGTGCTCACACACTTTGCAGCATTTCAATACCTTTTATCTGAAATTGTCTAATCCAACAAAGCTGACCTCTGGTGCCCCACAGCCATTTAGTAATTGGAGCATTTTCTGCTATGATTTGAAAATCCAGGCATGAATAAAACTCTGTCTGTGGCGTCTGACTTTGTGGAGAAACTCACTGCCTTGTCGTGCTGCAAAGACAGCAGCCTCCTTTAGTGCCAAATCTCTGCATAAATTCTTTTCAAATGCACGTCAGTGTCGTGCAGTAATTTATGTGAGATTACGTGAGGTACACACAAATGAATAGCGCGCACTTCTGATTTGTCTGTTTTGATGATACTGTGCATTCCTTACCCTCTCCAGAATATTTGCACAAAGCCCGGGTATCGTCATAGGTTCTTGTTACAGGGAGGCACACGCATTAATGCCAGGATAATGGTACATTTAAGTGAAAAAGGGGTTCAAGGGGAGGCCATTGAACCCTCTCAGTATGTGGTGAGGCTGACATTTTCTACAAACCAAAGCACTTTTGTGTGGAAGATGGATAAAGTGGGTGTACAAGAAGGATCGTTAACAGTTGCTGTGTGCCTGGAACTCGATGTGGGTGAATCACATGGAATAAAATGATGTTGGTAAAGATTTTTGAAAGATTAAATGGGTCTGCAGTCGTTCGCAGCGGTTTGATGGAGAGTTTGAAATAGCAGGAAGGGTTAAGTTTTCTTTATGTTGCCAAACACACACACACTTTCAACAAAAAGCGCCTTGCATGTGATGCCTTCTATCCTAAGATCCTTATCGAAACAGACGGCATGTTGGAACTGTGTGACTGGATCACTTTCGATCAAAATAAAGCCTGTTGAGTTCTTTCCTTGCGAGTGTGATTGAGCAGGTTTTGTCAAAGCTTCAAAGACCAGCCTCTGCTTCTAGCCAGTGTGACTTAAAAACCGATCCTCTCCAAACACAAAGCTGTTTTGCATCCTCAAACATTTCCCGCATCTGAATCACAAACTTCTCTGGAAATCCCTGTATTGTTTGTTTTTGATCAGCTGAGACAGCAGGAAGCTGTCGGCATGAACATTTGAAAACTGTTTTGTGGTGACACTTTAAGGTCTCAGCTTGTTTTAGAGTCTGAGGAAGAGAAACCTTCGACATGCCTGCAGAGGTTTTCGCTGCTCTTTTTCTGAACTCACATGGGCTTGTTAAGAAAACAAGCGTATGCTGTTGTATGAATTTCACAGTTTGGCCTTTAGTCTGATGTTTCATGCCAATCTTATTCCCTGACGTCCTGCTCCAGCAACAGCTAATTCACAATCCCTTATTGTGATTCAGAGTCAGGTGCAGTTCAATTTTTAAATGACATGGCTCTTTTATATGCATGAGTTTTTACACGAAGGGTCTATTATTCAACTGCGAGAGTAATGAGAGCTCAGCGAACATTACCAGCACCATACAAAAATGAATTTTCCACTTTTATCCATTGTTCTTATTACTTTGCCTTGTACTTCTCAATCTTGAATTGTTATTGTGGGATGTGTGAATTCAACACCAACCCTCTGGGAGACCCGAGGCTGGTCTGCCATTTCTCTCATTTCATTTTAATCTCTTGCGGAAAGACGGAAAGGGGGAAAAAGGCGGGAATTAACGTGAGAGAAATGCATTAAAATGAAGTCCAAAATATGGACCTGACCTGAAAACAACTCTTGGGAAACCTACCTCTAATATGCACGCATTTATTTTGAAATAACAAAAGAGAGACCCGATCTTAAGGGGACTTAAAAATAAATAGACCTGGTCTAAGTATTGTTGACACGCAGGCCCTGACAGAGTTGCAAAGAAGAGTTTTTTTGGACACCCCTGGTTCCAGGCAGGTGTAAGGTCACTGTCAGGTTTGTGGGCTACAGATTAAAGGCCTCCAGTTTATGGATATAACAAGCAAATTCTGGATATGACATCGGAGGCAGAGCTCCATTCATTCCTGTGAAAGCTGCTCAGTGGCATGTGCACTTGATACTACAGCCAGTCGAGCCAGCTGTCTTCCGGTATAGTGGCTGGCTAAATTGAACGTTATCAGACCAAATGGCATCAGATTATGATCGTGATGAGTCATTTTGCCAGGGTTGTGTGAAGCTAAAAAAAATCCCAATTTTACAGCAATGTTCTTTCACATTATAAGCTTATGGTTAAAAGTCTTTGCCTCCCAGTGCATCACATGCCCACATCTTATGCCGTTGCCTGCCGTTCTTCCTGGGCCTTACTTTTGGGTCGCCATGTTGGTTTTATGGAGTCAGAATGAATCATTTTCGGATGAGAGGGAAAGTTAGGAGAGGACATATTGCTATGCCTTTAACCTGACTGAAGGCAGTGGTGGTGACTTGCCAATCACAAGATAGCCCAAAAGCATACCTTGCCTTATCCTCTATTTGATCCTCATTTGGACCAAATTTGGACCAAATGGTGCAAATAAACTTCATGCTGTGTTGAAGAAAACTTAAAATTTGGGATTGAGACCATAAACTCATTAGAAAACTGCTCGCTGAGGTAATAAATCAAGTGAGAAGTAGGGTCATTTAATCATAATCTTGCACACAAAAGCAGACTCCTGCTGGCCATCGGAGGGAATGCGGGTTTCAGACACTTCCACATTGGCTTCACTGTTCAGACGCAAAGACGCAAGCGACTGTGGACATTAAGTCTTCGGTCTAGAAATTAAACATGACTCCTGAGGCACATTTTGGCAAGAAACATCTAGTCACAAAGCTTGAAATGGTGTAATGTGGCTGATAACAGGGCGTGAAAGGTAAAGGTACAGTGTTTTTTATCAATTTACTTTTGGATTCTGAAACAATTTTAGACTGAGCACGTTGTTTATTTTCGCCAAACCTCTAACAAAAGGGAAGACACCCGACACACACCGTTAACTCTCTCATGCAAGGTATCTTGGGACGAGAAATAACGTTGATTGTGTGATATAATCGGAGTGTAATCCCAGCCAGTGCCACACTACATCACCATGACTTCCATCCACAGGTCGTTTATGGGCAGAGGGATCAGTATTCCTTCCAACAGCTTCTGATTGCACGAACCAGTGTTTTAGAACTCCCATTTCGTACAGCTGTTGTCCTGTCCCTGCGTTTGGCTGTCTGTGTACCATGTTATTCAGGCTCTCAGTTGTTGTGAGGATAATTATGTCTGGAATTTGCAGTGTAATGTGTCACAAGAAAATCCAAGTGCACCCAACACATAATTATTAGATCGAAGAACCAATTTTCTGACTACGCCGCCTAATGACTCTCTCCTCTCCACAAATGGTGCCTTGGTCAAATTTAAAGTGGCACATCACATTTGCTCGGTCCTCCAAATGTGCTCCGTTTTTGGTCCTGCCGGCGACTTTTCTTGCATCTCCCTGTCTTTGGTTTTCCCATCATCTCTCCATTCTCTGTTATAAAGGCACAAATACCTCTGTTCTGTTTTCATTTCCCTCAGAAGCAGAGTGTTTTTGTGTTTCTACGGCAAACCGCAACAGTGTCCCTGTTTGCCTTTTACTAAACACCTACCTGTTTGTAATTTCCCAGGGAACTGTGCCAGCCTCCCTCTTTTACATATTTCTAGAGATCCACAAAAGCATCTGTTTTCAACCGGCCTTTTTTTGCTGTTTTGCAGGCGACCACGATCGAGGACATGGAGGCACGGCTGGACTGTGGCCTGGTCAAAGGTCATGCCTACGCTGTGACAGACGTACGGAAAGTGCGACTAGGTCACGGACTGCTGGCCTTCTTCAAGTCGGAGAAGCTGCATATGATCCGTATGAGGAACCCCTGGGGAGAAAAGGAGTGGAGCGGTCCCTGGAGCGACAGGTAACTACAGTACTGCCACCTACAGGCATGGCTGGACCACTGCAGCTCATCTTCTCTTATTGAGCCTCATTTAGGGCCTGTTATTACCATTCATCTTGAGTGATCCAATTACAAGGGGACAGCTCTCGGCCCGTCAGACTGCATCTGGCTTTTACATGTATCTTGAGTGAACACTTACACATACATCAATGTGACAAACAGCCGTGATGTTTCTAAATACGCATGACATTTTCCGAATTTACAAGAAGGCCCAAATGATGAAGAATTTATCGTCTACAGTTTTCTACAAAGTTTATAAAGTCTCTCCTAATGCAACGACTAACAAAATTGCAGCGTTTTTCAAGGGAGTCTGGGAACTTTCTCCACATGCAACAAAGCAGTAGCCCGCCTTGGTTACTGTTTACTGTATTTGTCAAATTTGACATGTTGACAGTCAATCAAATGTTGTTTTTTTTCATAAATGATAAATAAGTGTACCGAATTTGTCCCCCTACCAACAATCAGAGACGAAATCTGGTCTAGGATGTTGGTCGTTAACAATGTTTGGCCCAAAGTGGCTGGAAATGTGAGGGCTTTACACATCCATATTTAACGAACTGCTCATAGAGTTACTGGGCTGCCCTGAACATGTTTGATATTTAGTATTTCAAATCTCGACGACCACAATTGTCATTACAACAGGGCTTTCACTAAAGCTAATGCGAAAGATATCCTTGAGGCACGCTACTGTTAAAACTGACAGTAGCAAAAGAAGAGACAACCCAGGATAACTGCCTCTCCTCCTAGTATTTTCGCATCCAGACTCAAATCTTCTGCTTTTGTTTTTCCCACTACAAAGTATGAATGTTCCCCAATGAGATCATGTGACGAGCTGCATCTCCAATCCCAGCAGGATAAGATCATAAGAAAAAACTTGTATTGTATTGTATTGTATTGTATTGTATATATATAATGTATTAATTTAATGCTGAGTTTGCAATGATTTAGAATTTGCCGTAGACATTTTCTTCCTCAAAAACACATGATTTGAGGTATTCTGGGGACACTGCGGTTGCAAGTTCAGTGTCTGGATCTGTGTTTTCACAAACATCTTCTGCTCACATTGGCAGATTAGGAGAGCCAGAACAGGTAATCTGCAGTACAGTGAACCACATGAAAATCAGATCTGTTGCTGTGGTGTCTTCTTGTTTGCAGAGGATTGTCAGTTGAGTAGGCGGTCCAGGAAACACACTGCCAAAAAAAAGAAAAAGAAATTGCTCACATGCAGTCAAGCCACCTCGAAATGTGGTCAGTGTCATTGGCTCTCAGATGCTTCCTCATAGCATCTTGGGGGCATTTCCACCTGTACTTACAGCTGTCCACTTGTGATCGGATCACTCAGGACAGATGTTAATACCAGGTCTGAACAGGGCCACTGAGGCTCATTGAGCCGTCATCATCCATCTGTCCCAATTTCGCCCGGTGATCTAGATGAGTCAGACGTGGAACATTTCCAGCACAACACAAACGATGCATTTGTCCTTCCATACATGACCTTGCTGCGACAGGGACCAATTTAACCGGTTTCACTGATTTAATTTTTTAAATGTGCACTTCCTCTCTTAAAATTTCTGAGAGCCTGCGTGTGATAAATGAGTAAACAACAAACAACTGAACAGAGACACCGGCCCATATTTAATGCCCGCAACCTAGACAAGAAAGCGGCACAATGAGAAATGTCATGTAGACAATGAAAAATGGATATGCAATCAAGCTAATGGGCCACAGAGCAAAGACGAATGACTGCATTCAGCCCTGTTGGAGCTTGTTTTTAGAGGGCAATATCAACGGGGGGTGCGGCTAAGATATCATCACAGACGGGCCAAAATTGAGCTGAGTAACCCTTCAATTCAAATGTCGAGGTGAATCAGAATGACCGGTTTGCACAAGTGGCCTTTCAATCAGGAAGACAAAGCTGTTATTTCTCCCCTGACAAGAGCGTTTCATCCCATTTCTGCAACCTGACACAAGGGAATTGGTAAAGGCTGAGATAAAGTTGCCCCCCTCGACATTTCTATCTTTAAATTGTTAGCCACCAGACTCTTTGAAACAAACAGGGAGGTGGTAAAGCAGGATCATAATGGAGTCTGAATTATTGATCAGGCCAGAAAGAGAGAAAGATGTTATTAAAGAGATGTGAGTCATCTCTCCTCTTCCTCAATCACTCGCTGAATAATTTATTCATATGTTTGTTAAAACCCGTTACTGTAAAGGGAGCCTGACAGACTGTTGAGATGTGGACGCTGTCAGTGAATCATAAATAGTAAGACATAAACACAGAGCTAATGCTTCCAGTAAATGTGCTTGTTTCCCCTGAGCAGTGAATACAAATCGGACCTTGATGTTTAGCGATGATTCACACCAACAAATACACATGCAGAGTTTTTAATACGATGGTGCCCACGAGGGGCAGACACATTCATCATTTATTCATCAGAGCTCAACACAGGGAATTTAAATTCACAATTACTGTGATTATTGAAAGACTCACAGCTTAATATCCCACCAGTAATTGGTTTGTGTGTATTCTGATTCGTTTGCTTCTTTTCTGCAGTTCGGAGGAGTGGAACAAGGTGAGCAAGAGCGAGAGAGAAAAGCTTGGTGTCACTGTGCAGGACGACGGCGAGTTCTGGTGAGAACCATTTAAGTGCAAGCAATTTTGTTTCTTTCTCCTCACCCATTTATTCATGTGGTGCTGGCCTTATGATTAATTGATTAATACTATTGTGTATGGGAACCCTCTCACCTGAACGGACATTTTGGGCTGATTGTGCTATTTAATAACATTTCTTTGTGAAATGTGCACTTTGTCAGACTAATGAAACAAGGTTTCTGCTAGTTAGCTTAGCTTAGCATAAAGACTTGAAACAGGGGGTAACAGCAAGCCTGGCTCTGACAAAATCTGTGTACCACCACCTCGCAAGCTCACAAATTAACATGCTACTTGTTCAATACATACACAAAAGTCAGCGTGCATTTTTGGCGTGCACACTGACTTCCTTAACCTGTTGTTTTGGTAAACTATAGAGAGCAGTGGCAGCAGAATTTGGCATTCAGATTGATTAGTTGATTAATCGATAAACAGAAAAGTAATTCCAAATATTCTGACAAATCTATTTATGGTTTCAGTCATTTTTTAATCAAAAGTGTTATCATTTACTGGTTCCAGCTTTGTAAGTTGCGGATTGACTGCTTTTCTTTGTCATGTATGACAGTAAATGAAGAGTCTTTGGGGTTTAGACCGTTGGTTGGAGAAAAGTAGCAAACTGCAGATGTCACGTTCAGCATTAAAATTGTTGACATTTAATCAACCAAATAATTGAAAGCAATCATTATTTGCAACCCTGTGCCTGGACAGAGCCAGGCTAACTGTTTGCCCCTGCCTCCAGTGTTTGTGTTAAGCTAAGCTAAACAGATGTTAGTGGTAGCATCATATTCAAAGGACAGACACGAGAGTGGTACTGTTCTGCTCATTAAATGGCAAGAAAGTGAAAAAGAGTCATTTTCAAAAGGTCTAACTCTAGTTAGGCATTCTCACATCCACATTAAGTCCTGGGAAACACTGACCGGCAGTAGATTATGGGCGTTTCTTGGCATTAGCATGGTCGAATGAAAGATATGCTACTGTTTTTTAAAGACCCATATCTGTCAACGTTTAATCTCATTCCATGTCAGCACCAGAAATCCTCGCCTCCCTTTAACATGTGACCCTTTTCTTTGTTCCTGGTCTCATTTCCTCTATTTTTGAACCTGTCAAAGGTTTTCTTCTTTCAAGCTTCTCCCTCCCGTTGGTATCCACTCTCTCTGCTCTCTTCTCTCCTGTTCCTGCCCTCCTGCAGGATGACGTTCGACGACTTCTGCCAGTACTTCACGGACCTGATCCTGTGCCGCCTCATCAACACCTCCTACCTGAGCATCCACAAAACCTGGGAGGAGGAGGTGATGAGGGGCTCCTGGGTCCACCGCCAGGACCCCCTTCGCAACCGGTCTGGAGGCTGCATCAATCACAAGGCCACCTTCCTGCAGAACCCCCAGGTTAGTGCTTGTGCTCACGTGTTTTCACAGAGAGATGTGTGTCCAGTGCTGGCGTGTGACATGGGGTCTCTCTCTCTCTTCACAGTACGTATTTGATGTGAAGAAGGTGGAAGACGAAGTGCTGATCTGCTTACAGCAAAAAGAAAAGAGAGCCACACCCAAAGAGGGCAAAGGGGAAAACCTCGCCATAGGCTTCGATATTCACCGGGTAGGAACACACACGAAATTCACAAACACGAGGTGTAAATACCTCAGATGGACAGATTCCTGTCATAACGCCTTCTCATCCCGCAGGTGGAGCTTAATCGAAAGTACCGTATGCACTCAGCCCAGCAGAAAGTAGCGGGCTCCATCTACATCAACTCCCGCTGCGTCTTCCTCAGGAAGGAGCTGAAGGAGGGCCGTTACGTCATCATTCCCACAACCTTTGACCCCGGGCAGCAGGGCGACTTCCTGCTCCGTGTCTTCACTGATGTGCCTTCAGACTGCAAGTAAATCTGATTTCTCACCACTAAACACAAGAAATAGCAGCTGACCAACTCCAAGCTAGCTGCTCTTTTGACTTCATTTCCCAGAAGACCATATCGCAGACTTTCAAGTTTTTAGTTCCCAGGACAAGGAATTATGTTATGTAGTTAAGTTTTTCTCACCGCATACTAACTTGGCTCTCTTGTATACTGTTTAGAAACACTGGCTGGAGGGACTAACGTAGGATAGATTAAAGTAAAGCACTTCACTCCAGTTGGCTAATAGTCACGTCCACTCTTTGTCTCCCAGAGAGCTGACTCTGGACGAGCCTCCTCAGACATGTTGGACGGGGATGTGTGGCTACCCTCAGCTGGTCACTCAGGTCCATGTACTGAACGCTGAGGGTCTGCAGGGACAGGACTCCAATGGAGGTAGGACCAGCGCACGCAGAGCTGTATCCCAGCTTGATTCGGTGCGTTTGTTTTTGCATGTTGTTGATGATGTTCATGTATTGAAAACCCGTGTAAACACCCACAGAGCTCCACTGCCTCAATCCCAGTAAGGAAAGACTTCTGAGCAAAGCACGAGGTACCACAGCACCATCTGCTGAAACTGTAGTCACTTATGTAGCTCTAGTCTGCAGTTTACTGTCTTTACCCCCTAATAGACCCTGTGAGCGCAAACCTTTAATTTTTACACTTAACCCAACTTTAAATCCAATATGTCTAGATTTATAATGTGAGTATAGCTCATAATTCTGTCATAATACTGTAGAAATTAGACAATCCAAATGAAAACTGAGGCAGTCCTTTACAGGTCTTGTGGAGTTCCTCTGCATGTTGCAAATTGCCTCCAATGATGACTCTCAGCGCATTGCATTGTGGGTAATGTAGATGCCAGATTTTTTAAAGCACTCCATTGGTTTGCCGTTGAGCTCCCACAGCACTGTTGGGCTCATCTCGTCTAGTTTATAAACAAATTATGAACATCGATTGGACAGAACCAGAGGCTTTGCCTTTTTTTCCCCCACACATTGTTCTTCGTTGCAACACCTGAAGCCTACATTACCCACAATGGCTCACTGGAGCTACTTTATACTACTTTTTCCACATATGCAGTCATACTCCCCTGGACCTGTAACCACTGTCATGTGTAAAATTGAGATGAAAATCTTTTTAGACATTTTATGGTGAATGTTGATCGACTCATTTTTCCTTATATTGCCATATATCACATGTTTCTCGCTTCTCAAGTGTGAGAATTTCCTGCTTTTCTTTGTTTTATATGATCGGAAATCGGAAATCGGAAATCAATCAATTAACTTGTAGACGTCAATCTGACCTGCAGGACAGGAACTGTATACACCTTTAAAAAGAAACTAAATGGTTTGCAAGAACTTTCCAAATTACCACCGGATGATTAATTGAAAATTAAATTGAACATGTAGTGAAATATTTTGATAAAAAACTCTGTGACATGATTAATCACATGAACATGAACAAACCCATCACAGTGTGTTATCAGCTCCTGATCTGAAAACGTTCTCCTGCCTCAGCTGTAGATCCCTACGTGATCATCAACTGTGAAGGAGAAAGGGTCCGTTCACCAGTTCATAAGGACACGCGGTGCCCGAGCTTCGACATCAAAGGCCTGTTTTACCGCAAGAAACCCAAGGAGGGCATCCACATCGAGGTGAGCTGTCACTCTGCAGCCTGAACACTGAGAACTACAACCAGCGCGTGAATGGTGGCTGTCAGGCATCAAAAGGACCAGACAGTCATCCGAGGTGCCTGCACTTTACAGAATCAGAACCAGAATATTTCTTTAACCATTTATTTAGTTTATTTATTTCCTAAAATAGGACGCTTTTAATAAATCATTTTGTCAGCAACCTCCTGTGTCATCGGGCCAGGCAGATAGTAATGTTTAGGTTTTAAGATACCAGCGAACCGTCTCTTTAATCCTCCATCTCCTCGAGAAATGACATCCATCACCAGAATTGTGAAGTGTCCAGAAAACACTTCTAAACCAGAACGGTTTAGTTCCTGATGCAGGACACAATCAGAGCATTCCTTCTTCATTCTCACGGTCCTGTCCTGCTCTCTGGTGGCTGTGTGGTGTCTGGATCATTGGGTTGTTGCTGCTCCATGTTTTCTTTCATGTTTGTTGTGTTTTAGTGAGGCTGCAGAAGCTGTAGTCAGCCGAGGGAGAGTGTCTTTGACCCAAAAGTTCCATGAATCGTGCAACTAACCTACACATATTAAACTAGGATGGAAAAGTCTTATTTTCACACCTTCCTGTTTGAGTTTCCACCACATTTGAAGAGCTGTGAGGACCAACACGTTGTTTGCAGTCACATGATTATGATGACAAGTGAAATCCAGATGCAGAAGTGAAGAGCAGAACTGAAGAGATTGAGGAGAGTTAGTTACTTGTTGTGTTGTACAGTATCGTTCAGTTACAGGTTAAGTTAAAATCCAGCAAGGACAAAAACAATAACTTGTAGCTCTGTGTTTGATCAATTCGTAGATGTTCAGACACCGCAAACTTCACCCTTAAAGATGTTGAAACTTTCGAAAGCAAGTTTTTACTCCTGGAATTAAGTGTAATCATCAGTTATTGGGTGCAGGTTAAGCCTTTGCGTTCCCCTCAGGGGAAACTTTGACTACAGGCTGTCTTTGTCTCAGCATGATGCAAAACTCATTATCACACACAGCTGTACACTTTTGAAGCTCTCTTTTTTAATTGAATTTTTTCCTCAGCTCCTGAACCCCTATCACCATATTTCTCACCTGCCTTTTCTGTCCAGTTCCCCTTCGTCATCCCCTGAGTGTGTGACTGTATCACATGAGAGCGGGGCCGCTGAGGGAAATCTGCTGAACATCCATAACAAATCGCTTACAGGCTCAATATCAGGCAATATGTGCGAGCCGGTGTACTTGTTAGGGAATTATTGTCGGTAATGTGATGTTGAATTTACTCAGTCAGACCTGTGAAATTGCATCATCTCTGTATCTGAGTGGAAGGAGGCAGAAGTGTGCTGCTCCGTTGAAGTCATGCACCAAATGTAATTTTTTTTTTCTACCCGGACACTGACACTCCTTCACCAGAGGGTAAAATGTTTAAAGCTCTCTGTGTCGAACAGATTCAAATATGTGTAGAACAAGAGGCGGATCACGTCTTTAATACAACAAGGTTTCTACACCCACATGCCTCTTAGGTTTGTTCCATCCGTCCAGTGCATCGACCTCATAGCAACAGACTCAGTATCATGTTGTGTGTTGTATATATGACACACAGTTCTCTGTTTCCGGTGAAAATACTTCCCTCAGTGTGAGTACATGTTTCTACATCTCTTCACGAAACCACCGAACCTATGTGGCCGCCAGTGTTTTTCTAGCAAACCAAAACTCCCCAGCTAATCTAGTTTCCTGAGCCTCTATCAAGAGTTTCACCTCACAAATGACCATTGACATGGTAAACAAGGTTGCTCGAATGTTGCGTTTTTGGTTTGTTGAAGAGGGAGGGGACTTTGTGTCGGCCACGCCGAAAAAGATTGATGAAAGGCAAGAAATGAAGCCCCCCCCCATGACATTTAATTGTGTTGATAGTGTTTGCTGGCAGAAAAACATCCTTTCCAGAGGGCACTTTTGCTCCGTATGCAATAAATGTAGTCCTGAGAGGACGGAGCTTTGATAAGCGTAATCTCAACCCTCTCTACTTGCACAACAGCTCAACACTCACTCACTCATTGAGATGACTTTTGAAACGTTGGAGCTGAGAATGGAACCTACAGTGGCTTCAGAAAAACTGGATTTAAAGTGGAGGTGGACGTGTCGATACCTGATGCAACCTGACCATGGAAAAGGATAAATCCTTTGTTGCAAATCTTATCCTTGTACATCCACCGTGGTAAAATTATCTCATAATCTCAAACACTGAAAGTAAAGTTTTCAGAAAAGGTTTTGCACTTATCTATTTTTAGATCCTCTCTATTTTTTAAATCAAATATAAAGTGTTTTATAAGTTAATTTATTGAGGAGTGCGGTGTAAGTAAGGATTATTATTTTTCAGTTATTGCTTTAAACTTCAGTACATCAGCACTTCTTCTTCTTCTTCTTCATTCACCCTCGCTCTCTAACTTCTGTCCCTTGTGTATTTCACCCTGTAGTTTTCTCTTTTGTGACTGCTTATTGCCTTTTCTCTTTTCTCTCCTTCCCTTTTCCTGCTCCCCCCCTATTTCGATTTTCGGATGTCTGCCTTCCTCCCACGAGCGGCGAACAGATCTACAACAAGAACATGATCGTGGACACCTTCCTGGGTCAGGTGATCCTGTTCAGCGACCCCAACGAGCGGCAGGAGCAGCACACGCTTCACCTCCGCGACAAGGGCAGCCGCCAGGACAACGACCTCCCGGGCACGCTCACTGTGCGCCTCATCACCTCGACCACGCTCAACAACATCTGAGGCGATCGTTTGTACAATTATAACGATCAACTCTCAAGGTGGCGTTCCATCGTGCCCGCCGTTCATGTTCACCGTTCAGACCATCACAGGAGCTCACTGTGTCTTCAGCCGCTTTCGCTCTCATGTTATCATTTCCCTTTTTGCTTCAGCATTTAAATTCTGCTTTCTCACGTGGGTTTTTTTTAAGGCCTTTACCTACATGTCTGGATGGAAGGTGTCCACAGACATTATTAGGGGTTGGCATTTGATCACGTTCCTGCCAAATTAGACCATTATTTAGGATTTGCATCAGAAATATGTTCTTAAAGGGACAGTTCAACCCCAACTCAAAAATACCTATTTTTCGTCTCATCTGTAACGCTATTTATCCATCTGGATCGTTTTGGTGTAACATGCAGAGTTTGGGAGACATCTGCCTTCTCTTGAATATAATGGAAAAAGATTACACTCGGCTTGTGGTGCTCAAAACGCCCAAACTCAACAATGTCTCCTTACAGAAGTCATGACCTGGCTACTTCTGATAATCCATAATACACTAATGAGCACTTCTTCAATCCAATTAATGAATTTTGGTTTAATGGTCTTATTTCGTATGAGTGGGAAAACCCTTTTTGCATGCCTAAGCTTTACACTTGTTGTCTTAATGTAGATTGGGGATATTTCACCAATATCCAATCAGCTAAAACAAGGTGAGTGTCGACACCAAAGCACCCCAAAAATATGTTTGAAAAACTCAACAGCAAAGACCGTTTCCCGAAATCATGAAAGGTTACCCGAAATAATCCACAGACCTTTTTGTTAGCAGCGTGTTGTTGAAACTAACTTCTTTCTACCGTACTACAACTGACAACTGTATCACTGCGCAGAAAGACTTGTGCATCGACTCTCGGCTGAGCTCTAGCATCAGTTAGTCTCATTTAGGAGCTATATTCTTTCGACTCCAATCGCATCACCAAGCAAAAGGAATCATGCAAATTCCAAAGTCCTTTTAGGAAACCTAACAGCAACATCCTTAGGCACTTAATACAGGCTAACAAGACCAGGTCTCTATCTTAGTGAATTGGGATAGAGCCATAACTCCATTTCAGTGGTTCAATGGTTTCATTTATAGAATCACCAGTCAAATCTGACAAAAAGAACATAATAAATTCACTGACTTTGCCCCAAAATGAGGTATAAAACACAGTATTTCCCACAGGTTGTACTTCTTCTTGCGCAGTTTCAAGACACTGACTTCCAGCTCATTTCAGAGTGATGTAGCTTGATGGTCTTGGTCATTAGCGTGATATTGGCTGATGTCTTTATGTTATATCTGATATGTATCATACAACCACCATCTCCGGCATTACAGACTTTCCTATTTAAAAATGCTCTAAGTACTTTGTTTCCTCTATAATGTCTCTGCAAAGACTCGTGGGCGAGAGGCTAGCTAACTGAGCTAACTAAGCTAGCTAATGTTAGAGCTCAGCCATAATGTTGTCAGGTGTAATTCAGCAGAAAGAAAAAAGTTCCGACACGAAACTGCTCACCGCAATCAGTTGATTACCTTAAGTAACCAGTTATGGATTTCTGGAAGGAGACATTGCTGTTGAGCTTTTCAAATGTATTTTTCTTTGGTGAGCGCAGCAAGCTGAGTGCCACCTAGTTCTGTTATATTCAAGAGAAGGCAGACATCTCCAAAACTCTGCAGCTCATGCTAAAACAATCTCGATGGATAAATAGCACCACATGTAGTAGGATGAATATGTTTTTTTTTTTTCGGGGTGAACTGTCAAATTACGTTTTGTAGCCAGAATCTGCATCAACAACTGAGCTACACTTTGGTCAAGTGAATCTGTCTGATCCTGGTCTTACACCCGCATACACGTCTGCATACACACTCATTCTCGTACATATGCAGAAATCTCTGCACTCTCCATGCATGTGCCAATGTTTCCAAGGGCTATGCATTGCCTTAAGGTTGAGTCTGTCTCTCCACCTTGAGGAGGCGGGGGGGTCATATTAAATACTCTTTCTCTTCCCTGTCCTCAGTGTTAGCACAGCCTCCATCCGTTAACTCCCCATCACACCCTGCTTTCTGTCATAGTTTCAGTTTCTCTCTCCTATATATTTACATGATATATACTCTTTTATATGTGTGGATAACTCGTCCCGCCCGGTCGGCTCACCCAGACACCTCAAGTCTTCACCAGTTTGCCGGTGCTTTGGAGCGCATGCAGCACTGTCTGTCTCTTTTTACTGTGGACTTTACAAACGATAGCCAACAGCAGCTATTCTCTCCCTCGACTCAGAGCTTTTCTGTGTTGTTCTGTGAGCGCGCTCATGTGTGAAATCTTGCCTCCCGTCTTCCATCACTAGCACCATTTCAGACTCCCCGAGACGCTTTCTGCCGGTTGCTATGGACGATCTAAAAACTGCATGGCTTAAAAAAAAAAGACTAAACTGAACTCTTTGCCTGTGCCGCACATGTTACCGGTCGTAGCTTAGCAGCCGGTGCTTTTGATAGAGCTACCCTCCCTCTCTGATCCCCCTCCGCCCATGTGTACACCTTCCCAGCCCAGCGGAGTGCAAAGATTCACCCTGACATAATCAAGTGCTTTATGGGACCAAAGATGAGCCAGACCCTCCGCTCTCTTAGTCCCTTTCGGACCGCCCTGGCCTGGCCTGGCCCGGCCCGGCCTGGCCTGGCCCAAGCCTAGCTACAAACCACCACCCCCTGTGCCACATCATCTCTTAACGGCAACACCACTGCCTGACGCTTCCTCTGACTTGAGTCTGTTGGCCTGGGCCAAAGACTCATGCCACGTGACCCTGAGAGACAGCAGCTGTGCTTCTGCTGATGGCACAGAACAGGCGTGTGTGCGTGTGTGTGTGTGTGTGTGTGTGTGTGTGTGTGTGTGTGTGTGTGTGTGTGCGTGCGTGTGTGTGAGAGAGAGACAGAGAGAGAGAGAGAGAGAGAGAGACTGTGTGTGTGTGAGTCCCGCTAGTTCCAGCCTTGCTCTGAATGGGAGTGTTTGGGCGTGAATGTAAATCTGCTTATCAGCGTTGTACCTGGACGAAAATGATTTCTGAGGAAAGGTGTGAACAGACAGGAAAAAGATCCCTTCAGGGGAATACACACCTTGCACTTTATTTAATTTCAAAGTGGGAAAAAGACCCTCAAGGATGAAGGAACGAGGAGGGAGCGCCGAGGAGACATCCTGCCAAACAACCTGTGCCATCGCCTTGGTCCTGGCTTTGCCTCCACAGCAGGAAAACAACGGGACAAATGGGACATTTGATGACGTAGTGATTTCAGATGGCTTTTGCATATTGAACCAACACTGGTACAATGTAATTTATCTCTGATGGCATTTCTTGCATCGGCCATCCGGTTTGACCTTTTAGCGCCGAGGCTCCTTGTGACAGAAGCCCCGACAGAAAATCACCAATTGTGTTTCGCTTTTTTCAGAAGTGCAATATCATTGCAGAGACTTTTCATTCCAGGTTTGACTGACTTTTGGTATGTCTTAGTCTTTTTTTTTATTTATTTCTCCCCGTGTTTCATAAGAGGAATTTAAAAATGTAAGTTACAGTCATTATCAAGACATTTCCTTTGAATGTAAGACAGTTCTCTCAGTCAAACTATCGAGTCCATTTTCCTGATTTTTCAGCGCCTTTTTCCATTACTTGAACTGTCACACGCGGCATTCAATCGATCACACACCTTTGTGTACAGCATCTTTATAAATGTGTCTTGCATGGGTTATTTTCCAATATGTTCATGGCCTTGTATTGTACTGTTCAATTGTTACTATATATATTTATTCTTTCTCTCTCAAAAGTCTTGGAAATGCTAGTTTTGAGCAGTCAGCATGTCTACACTAATGCACCTCATGTCAGTCTGATCATATCAACAGGTTTGAAACAGTTATGTCTTGTACTACAGTGATGCATTCATAATGCCTCTAGCATCGGTGAACATTAGCAGCAGTTGTTGAACTATTTAGGTGCTATTTATCTTCTCTGTGCTCTTTTTATATAGTTTTCAGTCTGACAGAGGGACAGAACATGAGTGTTGGGGAACATAACAATTTAGGAAACGTAAAAAAAAACTGTAGTGCCAAGCAGTGTCAGATGTGAGCATGTGCCTGGATAGTTGCTGGTTTTTATTTACAGACCAGGTGGGAAAAGAAAGAAGCCGTCCTCCTCCCTCACTGAGAAACATTGAAGTGTCCTTGTGTAAGACACCACGTCCTAACCAGCCTCGTGATGGCCAGGCGTGGCTGCACATTATACAAGAATATGTTCAAAATCAGCATGTAATGGTTGACTGAGGGTGAAAGGAAGAGTTGAAGTGAGAGATTAGAGATTGGTGCCAAAGGCGTCGGTTGTGTCTCGGTTTTCATGAAACTGACAGAACAAAAAGGAGGAGGTGACACCATCTCCAGTTTGTGTCATCTCATGTTTTACTGTTTGAGTCACGGCGCTGCAATCAGCATTCAGTTTTCTGAAAAATAATCTTTATAACGAAGTTCAAGTAACAAAACTTTGTGTTGTTGTGAAGGAATAGCCAAAATCCTCGAAGACTCTTTAAACATATGTATAAAAAAAAGACAAGAAATTACCAACTATTAAGTCACGTAACAAATCCTCCACCTTGTCATCGTCACTTAAAATATTTTTTATTTTAAGAAAATAGACTGTATTCACACAGCAGCAGCTTTCCTCTGAATCACGCTTATGGTGGGAAGCCCAAATATCGTACTTCTGAGTGATCTGCAACCAAAAAGACGATGGATACTGAAAATCCACAGTGAAACCACATTGAAAAAAAATGTTGTGAATCTTGCATAATGATCATATAGTGATCAAATGGAGCAGCGTCCCGCAAAATATAAATGAATTTATTCATCAAATTTTCCCTGAATTCTGTCCAACAATGTAGATTAAATGAAACGGAAATGTTCCCATAATTTCCAATTAAAGTTTCCAATGAAAAATTAACACAAACAAAGAAAGGCTCACTCGGGAGAATCACCTTGCTAATTAATTTGAGTGATGATAAAAATGATTTTTAGCCTGTTTCATCCAGATGGTTAGAAGAGTCTTGAATGACTGATCAGTGGTACGTTGTGTTAAGTGATATTTTTAATTTTTCTTTAGAAAAAAAAAATGCATCTTTAGCTATATGACTCAAATGTAATGGTAATAAATCAAAGGGACAAGCTGGGGGCAGGTGACAAGGACATCAACTTAAGACCTCCATTCCCCCATTTTACTTATCACTCGTACTACATTTGCAGCAGGATTTGGCTAAAATTACACAAAACTTCAGGATAATGAATTGCTTTATGAATAAAAAAAAAGTCTGTTGCTAAACCATGTCGTGATAACGTGACGTGGACAGGGTCCATCAGAGTTTACAATCTATCAAATACCCATATCATAAACATACTAATCAGAAGTGACTTTAGGCTAATAACTGCTACATGGTACATTCATGAATGCCATTTAAATGTTATTTTCTGATTTTAGTCAGTGTTTAAAGTAATATCTGTGCCATTGTCTCAGCTGTATAACAGTGCCTACAGTTCAACCTTTATTTATAGCACTAGGTATTTTTTTGAAATCAAAAACTGTTTCTTACTCTCCATGTAAATTTGTGTGGATTGTACTTTAATTTTCATAATACAGGGGTCACTCAAGAAACAAAATATGATGAGGTTGGATGTGCCGTAGCTGACGAGGTCAACAAAGAAACCTTAAACAGCGTTAAGAAGCCACCAATGAGAAGCAAGCATAGCAAAGATATTTCCTTCGGCTACAAGCTATTGCATTCGTGTTTCACTGGTGAAGCTGTGTGCCGAAGGTTAATCAGCTAGCTATGTAGCAACCACTGGGCTTGAGGTCTACATTGAGAGCTAATTAACTGATCTGTGAACACAATGTCCGTAGACTTTAAAACCAACTGTTTGAAATATTCTTCGTACAATATGTGTAAATGAATCGATGCTCTGTTTACCTGTTAAGTCAAATTAAGGCTGACAAGGAGTGAATTAGTATTCATGAGTGTGCCATGTTATCGGGTTTTTACGTGCTTTGTTTACATTATAGATTGAATGATCCAGATTTGCCGGAACCATATTTCACTTTGAGGTCCCACGCGACCAGTTGCGTTATTTTATGGCTCCCTATTTGTTATTTCCATGGAGGTGGCACAGAAATATAACAGCTAACACACAACCTGACAGCTTTGATGTATGGAAGTATTCGGGGCTTCAGAGTCACTAAAAATCCCACAGTAATAGTGAGAGAGAGCAGCCAAAATAACTGTTAACTGTTCCTCTTCGAGCTCCTACTCATGTGCCAAGAAGATGACTGATCTGTTGAAAATCATGCTTTGGGCAATGATGTTCGAAGATGTTTGCCATGTAACTGTTGGACAAATGTAAGACAGGTGAACTTTGAGTTTTTTGTACTTCTTTTGTTCCCCCCTTCATGTCTTTTTTTTTTTTAATTGTTTTTGTTCTTTGTCATGAAGTGATTCTCATTGTCACACATTGTGATTTTTGCCAAAAGTGTTACGGCTTTCACTGTTAACAACCACACACACTTGCAGACACACACACACACACACACAAACACACACACACACACAAACATATATACACAAACACTCCAGCTACTAGACTAACCAGGCTTGGTTGGAGTTTACGGACCTTGACTGGTTTTTTTGACAGTTGCTATAAAGCTTAAATCGGTTCTCTGTACATACTTTCCGCACGGCCATGCCAAAGCAGGTTTTAGGAACATGAAACCATTCGAATGAAGCTGAACTGCGCAAAACGGTGGTGACTTTTGTACGAATCCAAAAATGCCAGTGCATGTAGCAAAACCGCTTCAAATCTGCTCGCACCATTACAAACCACAGAATATATATTTTTGTTTCTCAGAGTGTTACGAAAACATAATCCGCTGTTGCTACTTTGATAAACATACTGTGTGGAGTAGAAGGCTTATGTTGCACACTTGCATGCATTGAAAAAACAGTATCCAGTTTTCTAATATTTTGTATTCAGCAACCTGCAGTGAACAGTATGTATATAAAAGTAGCAGCAACTTGATTTACCAGTTATTATTACTATGGGATCCATGTTTTGATGGATGTTATAAAGTATATTCTAGACTTTTATTTCAAGACAGAGATGTTCTTCAGTACCTCTAGTTGTCAGTGAGAATACTTAGAGGAATCAACTGAATTATTTACCTTATTCATACCTTGTGTGAATTATGGGAGCGACTTCCTGTTATTCCTTCACTGGACCTGTGAGAGTTAGCAGTATGCTACAGGTGTCTTCAGTTTTCTTTGAAATTTGGGGAAAATCATTTTGAAATGGAGCCTGTCAGAAAGAAGGACACCAATTTCCTTTTTTTGCCGAGAGCTAGATGACAAGATCGATCCAACTGTTGTGTGCACAGCAAATATGAAGCCACCACCAGCAGACAGTTACAGACACTCTGTGAGTGAGTTCTCGTACCAAAACAAACATGGATGTGACCAACATCTGTGTGCAGCACAAGGTGAAAAGGCGCACAATTGCATAGCGTGTTTGGATTTAATGAATCAAAAATGACCTTTGTGTGATGAACGTGAAGCACATTGTGACCTTTATACGCCGATAGCAGAACCGCAAACTCTACTAGTAACAAATGGAACCAGCTGGCCAAGCTGAACAATTTAAACAACGACCAAATCTGTGTTGAAGGAAATTGGCAGTTGCTTCATATTGTACTTAAGTTGACTCAAGTCTACACTGTTACTTGTGCAAGAGGCCTACTCTGTTGTGAGCATTATCACTTGGGTGATGGCATGTCTGTGTTGCTGTCGGTGGTGATACAATGGTACCCCTTTTAACACACAGAGCTCTTAGCTGTGTCTATGGGGTAGGCAGTGTGGACAGGCAGAATGTGCACATGGAGGGCTGCTCCTCCATACACCACAGGCGTAGATGCAGGACTTTTATGGAGGGGCAGTCCGCACTTTGGACATCCAGCCTGTCCACTCTCTCCAAAGGAGAAGCATAACCCAAGAAGAGCAACAGCTGGCCAGCCAGGAGCAAATACAACCACTGAAGAGGTCAGTCAGTTTACTGGGGAAACTGTAAGCAACAATCCCCCCTGTATCACCACTCCCACTAAGCACTGGAGGAGAAGCTGGCAATGTTGCTACCAATGGACTAACCACAGTCTTGTGGTCTGCAGCGTGCAGTAACATTAATGGGGAGGTGCACTTCGGGCTACAACATTAGACAACCATCAATGCAGAGGTGACGCCAAAACAGTGAATGGTTTGGCACATAGTATTATGGAGTAAAAGAATGAAAGTACGGTCCCTTTTTTATTCATTCAATCAGTTTCTACTTTCTTCTTCATCCAAGTACCATGATAGTATCGGTTCAGGACATAAGCATTTCAGACGAGGCCTAATTTCCAAGAGGTTTTTAACTACAGTTACACTGGGGCAGCTCAATTGAAAACACAGATACAATGGTTGGAAAGCTCATCAGCAATGTCTGTTTGTTAAACCAGCACTGGGCCTCCGTCAAAAGGGACATTTGCATGCTGGTCTGCACCACACCAGTCTGGCCCTATCAAAACATCCTTGCCAATGGGCCGCACAATTTCTTGGGGTGAAACTATGAGCATCTTGCATAGTCCATATGCAGTGCAGTTTGCATTGTAAACCCCAACAAAAACATGTAAATGTAAATGGGTGAGCATCTGGATCTGAAGTAAGAGTCAGATCAGAATTCTTTTCATATCATGAACTTTATTCATGTTATCTGTTATCACCACCCAGACTGCAATCTGCTCTATCCAACTCATCCAGTCCAACGCTCAATCCAGTTAATCGTCCCGTACGTGTGTGTGTGCCGCCACCGAGTGATGTGGGACTATAAAGGCAGTTTCATCACTTCACATTCTGTTGAAGCAATGATCTGAATTCTCCCACAAAGTAGCAAAATATGCAAACTTATGTTATCTGAGGCCATTTCTCCAAGTTGTCCTCCCACCTAATTGCTAAAAGGAGGCTGAAGTACGGTATGGTCGCCTTGTTTAAGCTGTGACAGGATCATATACTTCCCTAAAATCTCTAAATTAACGTAAGACACCTGTAGCATAGCACTAACAGCCTATGATGGGATTAGGGAAACTTTACAGACAAAACTGAAAATGTATGGTATTCTGGGCGTTTTTTTTGTGATTATTTAAGAGGCTTTCCCCTGTTTGTCACTTCTAGTCAGAACAATGACATGATGGCAGCTGAGGTTTGCTTGCCTGCTGATCTTATGGATACCGCTGCATGTGTCTGATGTTACGAGACACTGCTGATGGAGCTCAAGAAAGAGTAACACCAGTCGTTGTTTATCTCGATGACAGTATTTTGTAGACCGTACTGAATTTGGTCACCGGACACCTTCTGCATTCTCTTCATTGACATTTTTATCTGAGATCGAGTCTTGTCCACTCAAGGAATGAGCTTGTGATTCTTCTTGTATTTTTCTGCTGATGTTTATTAACTGGAGACTGGAATACCTACTGCATGGTGACACTTCTAGAAGATGCTACGGTCTTTATAACAAGTACCTTTTATCAGTATTTTATAACCTTGTTAATTTTATATATCCACTTTACCCTGCGTTCCAAACTGGTATGTTTACTGATAGCTAGGTTTCAGAGAGCTGTGCTGTATGTTCTGTACTGTGTGCTTGTCTGTGTGTTCTTTTCAGCGTGAGCTTTCTTTTTCCTTTTCAATGCGTGTTCGTTGGATTTGGTTCTCGGTTACACTGTGGTTATTTTATAGCTACGATCTGAAATTATTATTTTTTCTTTTGTATTTAATGTCAACTTGTGGCATGACTTTGAAATAAAACAGGAAAACCTACTCTGTGTTTGTCATCATTTTATTGAACTTTAATCTTTATTTATTTAGGAAGTCTGGACATTTTTAACAAATGTATTTCTTACATTTGAAACCTTATATTTAATATAAGTCCTTGTGCCATCAAACAAAAGGTGTACTTGAAAACATTTACATGAAGGCACTGTTTAATTATACCCTTATTTGACGGTGCAATTTGGAAAAATAAAACCTGCCAGTGTAAGGAATCCAGTAAAAATAACCTAAATAGATTATGATATTTGCAAGTAATCCACAGAGAGGTTTCTGCAGATACCTCACCCTCTACAAGCTCTATAAAAGATCTACATATCTTCTTAATAGACTTAGTATTTCCCTTGATCATCAGTGTATGTTAGTTGACCCTCAAGCCAGATCTTCAGACTTGTTCTACCCGATTTCAGGGCTATATTTATTTATAAACACATAATTTTCTTATTTGTGTTACTAAGTTTGTAGTCTTCAGCAAAAATCCATGGAAGATATTTTTTAAGTCATATTGACAACTTGCATGCAACTTTTTTAAAGATATACATAAGAAATAACGATGCTGCTGTCTGCCACTTTTCACTGACAGTTTTTTGTGTCACTGAATGTCTTTGACATATTCCCCAATCAGAGCTTCTGTAAATCGCCTCTGTATCCCCTGTTGTTAAACCTCTATTGGTCTTGGAGATTGTGTTTGGTCTCAGTCTGATTCGCTAACGGCTAACTAAGCTAAATTGGTTACGACAGCTTAGCCAAAGACGGCTACAGCAAAGAGTAGTTACAGTTACTCTGCAGATGTGCGTGTTTAGAGTGACTTTCAAATTTTGGCCATAGTTAATATTGGAATTACAGTATATCTGCAAAGTACTGGACTATTTGTAAAGTTATCAGCACAAACTTCTGTCGCATTGTACTCATAGTAGTACGCGATTTGCCTTTAAAGGTGCGTTTTGTGAGAAATCTTGATTTTTGAGTCTCATTACAAACTCATTCAATACTGACTAATTGGGATGGCGACAGACATGTCATTTTTGATGAATTGGGAATGAGACTAAGAAATCTACTTTTCCTGCAACAACAACCTTTAAGTATAACTATCTTTTGTTTTTTGTCAAGATAAGTATCTAATTAGCATAAGTGCTGCTGCTGGATTTAAAGGTTGCTATCGAACATTTAATTTTATGAAAGTTATTTTTCAGTGATGAGAGCACCATGGGCATTTTTTATTTTGTGGAGGCAGAAATCTTTAACACAATTAAGATAACTTGGACAAATAAAACAAAACTATTGACAAGGAACGCTGCCACTGAAAATAAGTGAGAAAGAAAGTTTTCTCTGGTAATTTCTGCAAAGTGACCCCTAACAATTTGTTATTACCTGGTAATGAGCAACAACTTGGAAATCATGACCTCGGTCACCTCCCTCTCCACCACCCAGCTGGTCTCTGTATCTGCCACCCACAGGCTCCACCTCCCAGCTAATCAGGATAAGCAGCCATGAATGAGACACAGCGAGAGTCTGGAGCGCCCCGTCACTGACCCAGACATCAAACTGTAACTCAGCTGCAAGCGCTGGACCACGAACAGGTGGCCGGGACCACGAGAGGACGAACGTGTTAGGTTAAGGCCGTGGGAAAGATTTTTAACAAATAAGGTAGAGTGACAGACACAGACTGGAGCAGAGAGATCATCCTCCAGCTTCTTCATCAGACCTCCATCATTTTGATCAACCATCCTGTCAACCCTGGGCCTCCTCGCGCCTCCTCAGGGAACACAACACAGAAAACAAAACACAAACAGAAAAGACCAGGAGGAGGAAGAAGTGTGTTTAGGGGTAAGTGGGGCAGGTGAACGTGGCCCGAGGCTGAGGGCTTAGGCTGCAGCCAGGCCACAGTGCTGCTGCTCTGCTGTAGCTTTAGGCCAAAGCCTCTTACTGCTCCTCGTCCTGTGCCAGCACTTAAAGGAGCCATTATGTACCCTGAAGTACATACAGTAGGCTGTAGTGTACGTGTGTGTGTGTGTGTGTGTGCGTGTGTGTGTGTGGTTTCTTTACTTCCAATTTATATTCAATTAGATATTTCCTTCTGCCAGATAACATGACAGTTGTGAGTGTCTTCTGAAGTAGATCGAAGTAACATACAGTACATGTATTAAATATGTCAGTAGTAACTCACAAAAATAATCATATTAAGTAGAGTAAAAGGTAGGAATCGCGAGGCTAAGGAGCTAATGTGGTGAACATGACTGCATCAAAACTGTAAACGTGGAACAGAACAAGAAAATCTGATATAGAGTAGGGCCGCAGCGAACAATTATTCTCAAGTTTATGAAATAACAAAATTGTGTAAATACCCATCTCAACTTCCCAGTGCCCAGGGTGATGTCTTCGGATGTCTCGTTCAAACAAAAGTATATTTAGTTTACATTCAATTATGATGATGTCAAGCAGCAAATCATCTAATTTGAGTAGCTGAGACCAGAGAATATAGGTCAATCTTTCTCTATTTTTGATTGAAAAATTACTGAAACAAACAGTTCTGTTTATTGACCAAAACATTGTCGATCCATGAATCGACAGAGGGCTTCCAATTTTTTAGCTTTTATGTGAGATGCACTTAAACACTCCTGGAACCTTATTAAATGTACCTAAAGTAAAGACTTATGCGAGGGAGTCACTTCAACTTATATGTTCTAAATCAAGAAATGTTACAGACGTGATATAACAGCTGAGAATATGACAAAAATATCCATAAACAGCCAATAATGTTTG